>JAXQQM020059153.1:0-239156 GCA_034641835.2 Pinus albicaulis
ATTGTTAAACACCATGTTAAACACATACATGGTGTGTAAAGGAAAGTGAACACACACACACAAGGAGACTCCTTTACAATGAAGGATAAGCGTGAGGATTTCTTATTTTTCCATTATACATGATGACATTTATAGTACAATGGTGTGACTCTTGGTTTCACATTCCAAGGTCACTTGGACTCCATTGTGAATTTTCGTATTCCACACCTACCCATGTAGGATTAGGTGTTTAACATCCCCATGTCAGAAGGTGTATGTGTGAGTCCAAAGAAAAAGTTGTAATCTGCTAAATGTCCACATGACACTTAAAATTTGAATCCAACTCTACGAAATGTTGGAAAAAGGTGGTTTAAGGATGACCACCAACACTGGAACGCAAAACTTGTTGCAGTTCCCGGAACTCTTCCAAAACTGGCAAGAAGCTGAAGGCTTCTGCTAGAGGAATTGTCCCTCATAAAAAAGGAATACCTTCAACCTAAAAGAAGGGAGGTCTACTACCTATGATGGTTTTAGGATTACCAACAACTTTGGAATGCTTGAAGCATTTCCTGGAACTCAACCAAAGCTGGCAAGAAGGTGAAGGCTTCTGCTAGAGGAAGTGTCCCTCATATATGAAAGGGAGACCTTCAACCTAAAAGAAGGGAGGTCTACTACCTGTGATGGTTTTAGGTTATCCACCAACCAAAGATGATGGTTTAAGGTTGTTCACCAACCGAAGGCATGCTCATGGGCATCCGTGTCTCACGCTACATCCTGCGAGATACGGAATGGCGGTGTGGCTCGGGGCACAAACGAGCTGGCAGCACAAAACTGCGAACATGGAATGAGGGTGTAAAGCTCGAGCTCGCTTGATATGACGTCGAAGCTTGTACACTGACCACCATTTTCCCCCGCTGTCGGGGACAAGGTGAGACAAGGAACAAGTTCTAACATGTGTCGTAAACATCTTCTTGGCTGTTGATGCCCATTGCCAAGAAGCGATCCATCCAAGATGAATCTTTGTTCTTGCAGGAGGCTTGTGTCTGAAGCATCTGTCTGAAGAATGAGTGTGCCGACCACAGTGCTTACATGGATGAAGATCAAAACAATGATCTTTCATATGGCCAACTCGATCACAGTGTTGGCATTTCTCAATCTGTTGTGGAAGTGGAACAGGATCTGGAACAGCTGCAGGTGAACTGTCATACATGAATCCGGCACTCTGAAATATGATGGGCTTGGTGTAGTCCGGAATATGAAAGGACACATCCTTGTCATATCCAAGACCAGTTCGGTGCTTGTTGTGGACAAGCTCTTCCCAAGGTCTGATGATGGGCTTAGGAAGTGCAGGCTGAGTGGCTGCATCTGCATGTAAATCTGCTCTAGTACAAGGAACTGAATGGGAATCAACTGGAACTTTGCTGACTTGCTGCTGATGGGAGTCTTTCACAATGTTCTGAACAGAAACAGGTTCAGAATGGTGAC
This sequence comes from Pinus albicaulis, assembly GCA_034641835.2. Classification (NCBI taxonomy): domain Eukaryota; kingdom Viridiplantae; phylum Streptophyta; class Pinopsida; order Pinales; family Pinaceae; genus Pinus; species Pinus albicaulis. The sequence goes on from JAXQQM020059153.1 coordinate 1,465, forward strand.
TCTTTTGCTGAAGTTCGTCTTGCTGAAGCTGAGTTTCCAACTGCAAAAACTCAATCTTTTCTTGTGCATCTAGCAAACAATTTTGAATGTTACAAAGAGCATGCTTGCTCATTCTTATCATATCATCAACATTTGAATGAATGAGGTTATTCAACAACACTAATGCCTCATTGATTTTAGCCATTTCAACAACTTAGGCTAAAAAATGAAAGGGTGTCGGCTTCAACCGAAAATGCACCCGTTTACAATGTGATTCAACAACAAATACAAATGACTCCAAAGAATTTCCAACTATGGAAATCTCAAAGTACAAAATCTGCTCCTCAAATGATGGAGGGAAATCAACAAATTTTCAACTCAAATACACTTCAAGTCTTGAATGAAGATGCAAATCAATGTCAGTTCAATACAATATGCAGCAAAACACTTGTTCAAGAGGCCTTTGAGTCAGTTGAATTTTCCTTCAAAGAGTTGTTTTGCAATGATGGCAAACTGTCTTCACATGTAAATTCTTCAAAAAATCACCCTTATGCCACAAATCACACAATGTCAAATCTGCAATTTTTCTTTATATAGTCATACGCTCACATGTTATTTTCTTCATTTAAGATTTTGTTTATATCCTCTCTTCCCTCTTTCTCTGCTCTTTCTCTCTCTTGTTGTTTTTTTTTTTTTTTAATTGATTATAAATTAATTAAAAAATAAATTAATTGAGATTAATTAAAAATGGGAATGAAGGAATATAATAAAAAAGGAGAAGGGGGATTAATTAAAAGAGAGGGAAATTAAAAAGGTGGGAAATTTATTGAAATGGGAGAAGAGGGAATTAAAAAAAAAAAAAACTAAAAAAAGTGGGACAAAACTTGCGTTAGGAAGGGAGGAGTTTGACTAAGGGAAGGCCGAAAGGCTGAGGGGTCGGGCAAGGGTTTGAGATGGGGATGTGAGAAGGGCGTTATATGTGCAGCATAGGGGAGAGTTGCGTTGACAGGTCAAGTGAGAAGTTTAAGGGTCGAGCGAATGGAAGGGGAGAGTGGCAGGCGTAGGAGAGGGAGCCGTAAGGTTGGACTACCGCGCGAGTGCTGAAGGAGAGCGATGGATATGGCGGGTTGAGGCGTAGGGCGTAGGGAGCATTGTTAAGTTGCAGAGCGTAGTGTATTAGGTGTAGAGTAGGGGAGTGAGGACGAGTTTGAGTGTTGAGAGAGAGATGCGATCGGGTGAGGGATTTAGAGTGAATGAGGAATGCAAAGGGGAACGCATTTAGCGGTAAGGAGTGTTGTATGTGCGAGGGTTGGGGAGTGGAGCATAGGTGTGGGAGAGAGCTCGTGAGGCAGAGGGTGAGTAGTGAGGTATGGATGATGGAGGTTGGGAGTGCGCAGCATTATGAGAGTAAAGTGGGGGTGAAAGGCCGAAGTGATTCAGAATTTTTTTTTAATTTTTAATATTTTAATTTTTTAATTTTTTAATTTTTTTTCAAACAATAGAGAGTATGATTTAACGAAATTTCAACTTTAAAAAACGGCGAGGTAGATTTTTTCTTTTTCAAATATACGACCAATCTAATCCATTACGGGGTGCAACAATATTAGAGAAATATTTTCCATTAAAAAACCAGAAACTTGTTCGGAAACCCAATATAAATAGTATCCGGCAGCCTTCAAATTTCAAATTTTAATGGCAAAAATTACGAAGAAAAATTAGAATGAAAACCTTCAGATGTGCAGTGCTACCTTTCTTCAAAGACGAGTTTGAATCTTTGCGTTTACGAATGTGAGATTTTTGAATCTTGCTCCTCTTCAAACATACAAGATAGGCGGCAAAAGCCTTAACTGAGAAACTTTGAGTGCTACAAAATGTCAAGAATTTTGCGGATATGCACAGGCCATAAACACAAATGGCTCACTCAATTTGGAGTAGGGCCAACAATCGCCCGCTCTGATACCATGTTAAACACCATGTTGAAGCACACACATGGTGTATGAGGAGAATAAACACACACACACAAGAGACTCAACACAATGAAGGATAAGCGTGAGGCTTTCTTATTTTCCATTATACGAAGATGTACATTTATAGTACAATGGTGTGACTCTTGGTTTCATATTCCAAGGTCACTTGGACTCCATTGTGACTTTTCGTATTCCACACCTACCCATGTAGGATTAGGTGTTCAACAAGTTTTAACAGGAAATATTTATTTTCTTAAATATGCCATGACTAAGTCACCCACTTGGAATTCCTTTTCTCACCTCCTCATATCTACTCTTGTCTTGTATTTTCTACTGCTTTCCTACAATCTGTTTTTGACATCGTCCTGTAGTTCTTACATCTGTTCTGCAAAATCTTCAGCCTTTGCGCTCCTTACCTCTTGTTTTCCCAGATCTCTGAGTTCATAAACACCTCTTGGATGAATTCCAAAACAAATCTAGAATGGACTCATACTAGTACTTCGATTTGGAGTATCGTTGTAAGAAAACTCAGCCTGAGTAAGGGCTAAATCCCACCGTTTAGGATTTTTATACACCCAACTTCTCAATATGTTTCCCAGAATTCTATTCACTACCTCGGTCTATCCATCCATTTGAGGATGATATGCTAAACTGAAACTAAGGTTGGTACCTAGTTTCTTCCACAGAGTTCTCCAAAAATGTCCCACAAACTTGGTATCCCTGTCAGACACAATGCTTACAGGTAGTCCATGTAATCTTACGACTTTCGAAAAAACCAGGTTAGCAATATGTGTTTCATCACTTGTTTTCTTGCATGCAATAAAATGAGCCATTTTATAAAATCTATCCGCAACAACATAAATGAAGTCATTCCCCCTTTGATTTTTTGGCAAACCCAAAACAAAATCCATACTAGCTGCATCCCATGGTCGGTCGGGTATTGGTAATTGCTGATACAATCCTGTATTTTGACTTTTCCCCTTAGCATGCTGACAAATCCTGCATTTTTCCACAAACCATTTAACATCATTTTGCATCTTTGGCCAGTAATAAGAAGTATTTACCTAAGCAAAGGTTTTTTCCTGTCCGAAATGTCCAGATAGGCCTCCACTATGCTTCTCCTTGATTATGTTTTCCCTCATAGAAATTTTAGGAATACACAATTTATTACTTTTGAATAGTAATCCCCCTTAGATAAGATAATCCAACCACTGTCTTCTGTTATGGACTGCTAGATTTTCTACAACTACATAAATTTCTTTAAACTCTGCATCATCTTTATACATGTCAACCATCTCCTCGAATCCTACAACACTAACTTGTAATTCCTGCATAATTAAGTTCACCTTGCTCAAAGCATCAATAACTTTGTTCAATTTACCACTTGTATGTTTGATTACAAAAGTGAAAGTCTGCAAATATTCTACCCATTTGGAATGTTTCTGATTTAATTTTGGCTGATTGTTTATAAACTGTAATGCATGATTATCAGAATATAACATAAAATATTTTGGCAACAAATAATGTCTCCATTTTTTTAAAGCTTGTACAACAGAATAAAAATCCATGTCATAAGATGAATATTTCTTCTTTTCTTCATTTCGTCTTCACTGAAGTATGCTATTGGTTTCTGATCTTGACTCAAAACTACTCCAATTGCAATTCCACTAGCATCAGTTTCAATCTAGAAAACTTTCTGAAATTTTGGTAAAGCCAGGACTGGTTTTTCAGAAATTTTTTTCTTTAGCAATTTAAAGTTCCGATCTTCTCCTTTTGTCCATTTGAATGGCTGATTAGTTTCTCTGATTGTTTCAATAATGGGTGCACAAATCTGACTAAGGCTTTAGATAAATTTTCTTGAGAAACTTGCAAGACCATGGAAGCTTCTTACCTCAAATATGCTTCTAGGAGTTGGCCAATTCATGATTGCTTGGATTTTCTCTGGATCCATTTTAAACCCTTTGTTAGAGACTACAAACCCCAAATAAATTATTTCTTCCTACATAAAGCTGCACTTCTTCAATTTATTAGCAATTTTTCTTTTTGCAAATTTTTTAGAACTAATTTAAGGTGTTCTAGATGCTCCTCTTTACTTCGACTGAAAATGAGAATATCATCAAGATAAAAAATTACAAATTTACCCACATATTCCTTCAAGAATTTATTCATCAACCTCATGAAGGTACTAGGTGCATTAGTATGTCCGAAAGGCATTACTAACCATTGATACAAACTATTATTTGTTTTGAATGTGGTTTTCCACTCATCCCCCTCTCTCATTCTTATTTGATGATACCCACTCTTCAAATCTATCTTAGAAAAATAATTCGACCCACTCAAACAATCCATTAAATCATCCATTTGTGGTAAAGGAAAACGATACCTGATGGTGATTTTATTTATGACTTTAGAATCTGTGCACATTCGCGATTCACCTCCTTTCTTTGGACTGAGTACCGTTGGTACAGCACATGGACTGAGGCTTTCTATGATTAATCCTTTATCCATTAACTCTTGCACTTGTCTTCCAACTTTGGAATTTTCCTATGGTGTTAACCTGTAGGCTGCTTTATTCGACAAACTGGCTCTAAGGATTAGATCAATGTGGTGACTAATACTCCTGATGGGAGGTAACTCATTTGGCAACTCATCCACAATAATATCGGCAAAATCATTCAACATATTTCAAATTTCTTCAGGTAAATATTCTAAATTTGTAGAAGTTAAGATTACCTTGGGTCTCCCTACAATAGCAAAATGCATCTCCTCACCTTTCTCGACTTCCTACAACAGGGTTTTTCCACTCATCAACATAACGTTGTTTGAAGGTGCTTCCTCGTTAGCTTCATCTTTTAATGGCATCAGTGTATGCTTATTCCCATATTTCTCAAGAGTATAATTGTTTCTTCTTCCATCATGTATGGCTTTCCGATCAAATTTCTAGGGCCTTCCTAACAATATGTGACATACATCCATCAACATTACATCACATAAAATAACATCCTTATAAGTACCAATTTGGATTTCAACCTTACATTGTTCAGTTACAATAATTTGATGGCCCTTTTGGAGCCATGATAATTCATAAGGAGTGGGGTGTACTATTTTCTCTAACTTCAATTTGTCCACCATTTCTGTAGAAACAAGGTTATCAGTACTTCCGCTATCAATTACCAATTTACAGCAATTACGTTTTGACTTACATACAATTCTGAACAGATTCTTTCTATGAGCTGGTTCTTTGGCTTCCTTAGCTGCTTTAAGCAATATCCTTTTTAACAACAAGGATTCTCCAGCTTCAGGTGGTTCCTCTTTGGCTACAGTCTGAGTAATTTCTTCCTTTGTTTCAGCAAAGTTCACATTTCGTTGGGTTGCTGGTCTATTGTGAGGACATTCCCATGACACATGTCCCCACTCACCACATGTAAAGCACCAAATATCTCTTCCTCGGCCTCTACCTCTGGGCATAAACCTTACGCGACTACAGTCTCCTCTATGTGGTGATCTATTACTCAAACTCCCTACTTCATTCTGGGAGTGTTGAAATCTGGACTTAAATGTTCCCCTTCCTCTTGCCCGAATCTTGCCTCTATTCCTCTGATTTTGTTTGTGCAAAATTTTCTCCTTTGCCCTCGGCTACTTTATGCACCCTCAATCGTCTTCAGATTTAATAAGATGATGTCATCCTGTATTTCATATCTTAAAAAATTTACATATCTAGCTAATTTTTCTATTTCGTCTTCAACATGTCTCGCTTTAATACTCAGCTTATAAAATTCTTTAGTATATTCTTTGATAGTCATCCCTTTTTGCTTTATGTTTTGAAATTGTCTAAAAATATTTAATAGATAATATTTTGGCATGAATTTACCTTTCAGTTTACTCACCATATTATCCCATTACTTGATTTTCGGTTTCCCTTTTAGTTCTCTGGATAACTGCAATTCATCCCACCATAGGGCTGCATGACCTTTCAATCTCGTGGCTACAAACTTCACTTTCTTCGTGTCATCGACTTCTTCATAGTCAAAATATTTTTCTAATGAACTAATCCAATCCATTAGTACTTCCACACTATTATTTCAATCGTATAAAGGTACTTCTACCCTTGGTCTACTACTGGCATTTGCTATCATCTTCATAACTTTAGCTGGCCCGTTTTCTTCCTCTATTTATTCTTAGGTGGTCTCTTCTTCATCTCCACTGGCAACTCCATCATATGTTACCCTCCTATGAGTAGTTTCTATTGTGGCCATCCTTGTACGCAAGTAGGATTTCGTCTAGCAGAACTGCATTTGCTATAGGTCTCCCTCGACCTATCCCATCTCGACCTACTCCAACTCCTCTTTTGGGCAACATTCTCTGCAATTCTCAAGAATAACTCAATGGCTCTGATACCAAAAATTGATGCAGTCAACCAATGCACACTTTAGTATTGAATGTAGAAATAAATTATATTATATATAATTCCAAATAAATTGGACTCTTCATATGAGACTGAGTTCAAGCTTTATTGTTCTTTAAATGCACAACATCCATTTTTGAACAATCACAAAGCATAGAGGCCACGGTTTATATTTATCAAGCTCGGTGAGTCACAGTTGCATCTACAATTTCACTATTTGTAAATTCCATTCCATTATGAACATTCACACAAAAGTTATATTATATTCAGTCCCAAATAACTTAGTTTTCCATATTTGATTGGTAGTCACACTTTCCTTACCTCTTAATGTGCCACTTTGATTTCCAACCAATTATAAAACATAGAAAAACCTTTGTGACTACACTAATTATCCACGTAATTACCATTCCATTACAATGTCGACACAACCAGTAATGTGAGACGTTAGCACAAGGAAGAAAAAATGTCGTACAACATTCATCTGCATTACTGAAATCTTTGCCACACGAGCCGTCGCACCAGAACTATCAAATGCCAGACAACGTTTCTCTGTGTTGTAGTCAAAGAAATTAGACTCTTACATCCACTGATAAAAATGCATATTGCCCAACACACTTTTTGCACGGGTGTCAATGCTGTTTTTCTATCATTGATTCCCAACTTCCTTTATGCCTGTGTCCAAACATCTGCATCTAACGTCTATAGCTTCTGAAAATCACTCCAGCTCATGGTGCTGGTTGTATTCAGTAGAAAATATGTCTTTCACTTGTACTCCAACCAGTCCGAGGTTACTTCTGCCACCATCGTTGTTCCAAATACACAACTATTCCTGTGTTCACACATTCATATACACACATATATAATTTTCAGATTCTAACAATAAAAAAAAAATATAATGGCCAACCAAAAATTATATTACTAATGCATGGACTAATATTTCATTAATCGCCCCTTTGTGTTTGCAGTCTACACACTGGCACTTTTGGTTTTTCCTCCCTACTTCCCTATTATTTATACTTGAAATATGAAATTGTTCCTCTTAGAATATATTTCTTCTCGAATTTTTCCAGCAAATCAATACCTCCCTATTTTTAAGTGCTTATCTCTATTTTGGCTCTATTTCCACGCAGGGAAAGAAAACAATTCCTAATTTTATTCCTAATTAATTAAAAATACAAAACAAACTAACTATTCTCATAAATAATTAATAATAATAATAATAATAAAATAAAATAATAGTACTAATGTTTATTCCTTTTGGATTAGCCACAACATGTGAACAAAATATCACATTGTTGGCTAAGTCCAGATGCTCCTGCATCAGGATGTACCAATAGATTTCTTTGTGGTAAGTCTATCTTCCCATAAGGCATTGACTAACCTTTTGTTCCATGTTTTCTTATTGTCTTATAGTAGTTTCTTGATGATATTCACAAGGCTTTTATTGGAGGATTCATCAAGGCCATTACCTTGAGGGTAATAAGAAATGGAATGGCCAAGGGTAATGTGGTATTTATTACAGAAGTCAATCATATTTTTGGACTTGAATGCAACTTCATTATCAATGATGATCTTTTGGGGGCATCCGAATCTTGAGAGGGGCATCCAAATCTTGAGAGTATGTTGTTTTGTAAAAATGAGATTATGACAATGTTAGTGGCTTGCCTGGAAGGTATGGCTTCTATTAACTTAGTGAAATAGTCTTTGACTGTCAAAATCCACTTGTGTTGGGATGAGGATGGGGGGCGAATTTCACCAATGAAGTCAAGACCCCATTGCTAAAAAGGAATTTATGTGGAGATGGGTTTAGGGGGTAAAGGTAGCATCTTTTTCTTTCCTTCAAAAATTTGGCACTTGTGATATGAGGTCACATAATTTTTCACATCTGCAAACAAAGTAGGCCAGTAAAAACCAGCTCTCAAAATTTTATCTGCATTAGTTTTCCTATAAAGATGTTCTCCATAGTCACCCGCATGAAACTCTTCCAAAAATTTATCAGCTTCTTCTTTAGGCAAACAATTCAATAAAATGCCACCAAGATCTTTCCAAAACAATGGATTGTCTATGATACAAAACTTCATTGCCTTTAAATTTAAAAATCTAGCTTTAGTTCTTGATAATCCAGGAGGAGCTTGTAAATTTAGTAATACAAATATAATATCTGCATACCATGGTGAGTCTTAAAAGGCTTCACTGATCTTTGGAGTCTCCATCTCTTCCTGGTCATCTATTTGGGCAATAAAATTAATATCTAAAGAATGAAAACTTGATTCAACCATGATTTTGGCTAAACCTTGACCTTTTATGAGTTTGGTGGGCTTAATTTCTATGTCATATTCCAAAATGGTGGTAATCCATTTTCCTCTTTTACCATCAGGCCCATTCTGAGTTAGAATGTCCTTTACAACTGCATTTGGAACACAAGAAATGATATGTGAATAAAGGATGTGCAATCTAAAGTCTTTGATAGCCTTCACTAAAGCTAGTGCCTGCTTTTCCATCATGATATACTTTAAAGTGGCATATCTAAGTGATTTTATGGAAAAATCAATGGGTTGCTCATAGCCCTGATCATTTTTCTGCAGTAAAACTGCAGCAATAGTATGTTCTGAAGCAAAGGAAAAAATAATGACATCTTTTTTGAAATGAGGACTTATAATGACTAGTGTTTTTGTCAAGGCTTCTTTTATTGATTCAAATGATTGTTTGGCCTCCATAGTCCATTTAAGTACTAAGTATTTTTTCAACATGTTATTGAGTTCTCTAATTATTTCTGCTAGATTTGAGATGAATATTCTGAGAAAATCGATTTTACCTGAGAAATCTTGCAACTCTTTAATATTCCTAGGATGACTAATGTTCAGAATGGCTTCTATTCTAGTTGGGTCTATCCTAATTCACTCTTTAGATATGATATGCCCTAATAACTTACCTTCCAGTCCAAATAGAGTCTTTTTAGGATTTAAAGAAATGCCAAATTTCTTGCATTTGATAAACAATTGCCTGAGATGATCTAGATGTTCATTGTCAGTCTGTGAAAATATAGTAATATCATCTAGATAGATCACAAGAAAATCATGAATTTATTTATCAAAATCTATATCCATAGCTCGTTGAAAAGTGGCTCCCACATTCATTAATCCAAAAGGCATTTTCACGTACATGAAAGTGCTCCAAGGAGTGGTAAAAGTAGTTTTAGGTTGGTCTTCTGGTTGAACTAAAATCTGGTTATATTCAGGTAATCCATCAAGTAATGAAATTCTGGAGGAACAAACCACCCTCTGTAAAATGTGATCCATCTTGGGTAAAGGATAGTTATCTTTCAAGGACACTTTACTTAAATTTCGGAAATCAACACATAGTTTGATTTCCCCTATCTTCTTCCTAGTGGGAACTAGTTTTGAAACCCAATCAGAATATCTGATTGTGTAATTATTTGAGCTTCATACATTCTCTTAACCTCTTTCTCAATTAAAGGCATCAATACTAGATTTATTCTTCTAAGTTTCTGTTTGAAAGGTTTTTGATCTTCTTTTATGGGTATTTTGTGTTGTATTATGCTACTGTCATAGGATTTTAAGTCCTCACAACTCCATGCAACTACATCTTGAAATTCCTTAAATAGAGCTATGTATTTTACTTTTTCTTCTTGAGGTAAGGCTTTTGAAAGTTTTATCATCTTAGGCTTTAATTGTGTTCCTATATTGCATTCTTCAATATCAGATCTTAATGTTTCCATCTTAGGTTTTATTGAAACATCATTATAATAAAAAATGTCTCCTAAAGGGGATAATACCTTGGGTAAAACGTTATTCCTAAGGTTTAAAATATCATAATCATCATCTGCTAATTCTTCAATCTCTAATTTTTATAATTATTCTATTTCTACCCAAGTAAATTTAGTGGGTTTAGTAAAATCTAAGTTATTTACATCTACATTGTTTATATCAATCTCACTATCTATGGTTTGATCTACTATACAATCTGTGTCTATATTACAATTATGAAATTCTCCTTCATTATTCATGAAATGATAAATCTATTCATCCTGTGAAAATATTTGCCAATATTTTAGATTATCTGGTATTGTAGGCACACGTTTAACTTCTTCTGTATATTTATGATTATGTTAAAAAGGCAGATTACAGGTGCTAGCACAAGTTGCTAAGCTGTGTGCCTGTATGTTCTGTTTTCTAGGAATTGCAACAAAGTCACATTCAAGAAGTTCCATAATCAGATCTAAAATAGTTTCTCTATATTGGCTTAATCTTGGATTATATACAGAATATTCTCTTGTTATTTGTTTCACAATTAACTCAAAGTCTCCCATAATTGACATTCTTTTGGCTCCTAAATTTCTAACAATTTGCAATCCTAAAATAAGAGCATCTTATTTAGCCATGTTGTTTGTACATTTGAAATTTAATCTAAAAGCATGACCTTCTGCATGATTGTTTTCCATGTTATGTATCCAAACTCCAGCTCCTGCTCCTAATTTGTTAACTGATCCATCAAAATCTAGGTGCCACATTGATTCATGAAAAATGTTGTCACTGTCTGGTGCTTTCTTTTTCTGTTTTAGTTCAGTATTATTCTCAATGCTAGTTTCAGAATTACATAAAATGAATGAGTCCATATCAGTAGGTGTAGATTAAATAGGATAGTCTTGAGGTCTTTCTACACTACTAACCATGTACTTCATTAATGTCTCTCTGTAAAGTTTATTGGATTTTCCAAAAACTGATATTGTTGCATAAGACATATCAAGTTGTAGAGATCCCTGCATTTTAGCTCCCCATGAGCGAGATAACATCATTCCATAATTAGGAAGGATGTCAGCTACTACAATATCCATGACTATGCTTTTTCCAAGGTATTGAACTAAGGTAACACATAAATCTTTTATCAAGCCTAAACATTTCACTTTACTTGAATCAAATGAGAAGAGATATTTATAAGGTCTAGTGATGTCTAAATTCAAGGTTTCCATTATTTCTTTTGGCATCAAATTATTTGAAGCCCCTGAATCTGGCATTGCATTATGTAAAATCTGATCATGAACAGTTAAGTTAATGTCGAAAGGAGGAATTTCTCGATCTTGGTGTTTCCCATTAACATCAGGACGAAAGATTATTTCCGGTTGATCATCACTCAAATTTACAAAATTTTCTCCATCATTCATATTTAAAGGCCCAGTGATATGTGTTTTGTATAGGTCATGTTTTAATAACTCTATAAAATTAATTGTTATCTTCAATTTGGCAATTTCAGCTTGGATATTAAATGGTGCTTGTGATTTTCCTAGTTGAGTTATTTATTCTTTTGTAACTATAGTTTGGGTGGGTTTTTCTTCTTTCTCTACAATTTGTTTTTCATTTTCTATTTGTATTTCCATTGCCTTAATGTTTTTAATTTTATTTTCAGGAACAGTTTGAGACGCAATAGAAGTTTTGGCAGATTTTGTGGTTTCAACAACTGACTTTGGATTAGCAGTAGATGTTTTGGATCGAAATTTTTTTTTTTAGCAGAAATTATTGTCTTTGCAGCAATAGATTTTTGAGGATCTGTTGATGTTGGAAAACAACATCTATTATGTCAACAATTTTAGGACTAGGTGAAATTTTGGGACTTGAAATTTTCTGAGTTGAACTAGAGTTTTGTTTGGTTTCCCTAGGGAAAATTTGTAGAAATTTAGTGGTAGGAGCCTCTACTATCTTCTTTATTTAGGTTTGAGCAGTTTTCTTAGTAGAAGGCTCTACATTTTTCTTTCTCCTAAGGTTATATTGCTTATGAACTTCATTAATTGAAAACTCATAACCTTGCTTGTAATCAAAAGACTCACCTTTCCTTATAAATAAGCCAGTTCGAGGGGGAAACCTCCAATACATTACATGAATGAAAATATCCTACATGATACAAATGACCAAAACCTTTTTCTATATATAGGAGTCCATGGGGCCACAATATAATCCTAGTGGGGCCACAATGTAATCCTAGCCGACCTAACAATAATAATGTAAGGGAATAACAATATGGGGGTTACAGGGGTACACAAATAACAATAAGCGGGGCTACACTAACATAATAAGGGACTACACTATTAATATATGGACTTAACATGCCCCTCTCCTTCAAACAAGTGTTGTCCTCAATGCTTGATTATTTCTTGATGCTTCTGTATAAAATTATCATCCTCCCATGTGGAATCTTCTACAAGAAAGTTCTTCCACTTACTGAGATACTCTAAAATTGATCGTACTTTTCAAGTTCTTGTTTCTGTAACTACTTCAGAACTTCTTTCGATGTGATGTTGATCTTCCTGTTGTTTCATTAGATTCTGCACCAAAGTTAGGTTATCCTTTGAGAGTTGGAGAACTTGTTGTTGATGCTCAATGTGATCTTCCACTAATTTATCATCCATATTAGCTATTATTTGATCTTTCAAATCATCCAAATTAGCCTCCATTTCTGCTTTTAAACCATCTATGTCAACTTCGGTTTCTCTTCGTAAGATCAGAATTTGTTGCACTTGGTACCGTAATTTTGATATCTCATACTGCAATTCTTCCTCTTCATGTGTCATAGTATAGATTTTTGAGGGCTTAGTGGGAATGGAATTATTTTTGGGAGCCATTATAGAACCCAATACTGATAAAATTTCTAAAATATGCCCTTGGAATCACTTCAAACTGCTTTTTCAAACAAACATTATGCAATTTTAAAAACCAAATACACACCTTTTTCTTGCTTTTGAGGAGCTTGATATTGAAACTGAATTATCTCTGTGATTTCAGATCTTCAACAGTTGAACTTTGGCATTGTAGTATCCCTCTGAAGCTTCTTTCAAATGCCATAGGTCTGATCTAATTTTGATTCTTCAAGGTAAAGTTATGTCCAATCTCCCACAATGACCCAATTTTGGATTGGTTCAGTAGAGCGAACTTGTACGACTTGCCACATGTCACTGTTTCCTCCTTTGGCTTTGAAGTTGATAGAAAAAAACTACAGTTCGGGTACTTGTGGCCACTTTTTACAACATTCCCATCTGATGCTCAAAGAGAGAGCTATGAATATTTTCCCACGATCACCTCTTTGAGATGAAATTCAGAAGCTTCAAAAAGCCCTAAATTCCACAGATCATATCTCCGAAAATATTGTAAACCAATATCTAAAATTTTTTGACGATTTTCCTCAGGATTGCAGCTTCGCACTCTAAAAATTTCAGCTTCTGAACCTTCGTAGAAAAAAAAATTATTACGAAAATACCACGATGACCTGTTTAGGTTAAATTCAGGAGCCTGCAAAATGACCTAACTTGCATAGATCATATCTCTGAAAATATTGCGAACCAAGCTCTAAAATTTTGCGATGATGTTCCTCAGGATTTTTAATTTGCACTCTAAAAATTTCAGATTCTGAACCTTCGTAGAAAAAACGTTATAGCGAAAATTCCATGATGACCTGTTTGGAGCAGCGAAACCCTAGAATCTCAAATCTCTAATACCAAATGTTGTGAAACCAGCTCCAAAAAGAGAAGAAAAGATATATCAATGCCTTAGAAATAAGCCACTTCGAGGGGGCAACCTCCAATACATTACATGAATGAACAATTCTTGGATGGTACAAATTTCAAAACCTCCTTTCTATATATAGGAGTCCATGGGGCCATAATGTAATCCTAGTGGGGCCACAATGTAATCCTAGCCGACCTAACAATAACAATGTAAGGGCACAATAATAACAATATTGGGGTTAGAGGGGGATACAATAATAACAATAAGGGGGCTACACTAATAACAATAAGGGGCTAAACTAGTAATATAGGGACCTAACATGCCCCGCTCATTCAAAAAAGTGTTGTCCTAAATGCTTGAGTAGTTCTGGATGATTCTGTATAGAATTCTCATCCTCCCATGTGGAATATCAATGGGTAAGTTCTTCCATTTGATGAGATACTCTGAAATTGATCGATTTCATAGCTATCGAGTTCTTATTTCCGTGACTTCTTCAGGTGCCAATACGATTTTTCCTTCCTCATCAAGTTCTGTCAATTTTGTTTGAACCAGAAGTTTATCAACTATAACCTTCTTTAAGCATGAAACACGGAAAAATGGGTGCACTCGGGAATATGCAGGAAGTTCCGATTTGTATGCCATAGTACCAATATTTTGTAACACCTCGTAAGGACCATAGTACTTAGGCGATAATTTATTATCCTCCTTAGCTCGTTTTGAGGGACATTTGTTTGTATGGCTGGGTAGCCGTAAAATACCTTAAACTTCCCACATCAAAACTTCTCTCGCAACAATGTTGATCTGCTTATTTTTTCATTCAATTTTGTGCCGAATTCAGGTTATCCTTTAAGAGTTGGAGAACTTCTTATTGATGCTCGATGTGATCTTCCACTGCTTGAACCTTAAAATTTTATCTTAAAGATGATGTGATGGATGGTGGATGATATCCTGTTGTAGCCGCTACAACACCACCCAAAATTTTGGGTATATTTAAAATTTCGGGTTCCCCCTATGCCCGCTTAGGCGTTAAAGTCTTCCATCTGACCTGCAGTCAACGACATCCCGCCGACCTATCCCCAACCACTCACAAGTTGTCCCATCACCATGACTTGATGCTGTCGCTGCAATCACACCATATGTGGGAAAGATCCTCCAGCGTACGCTCAAACATTCTTATCGCAGTCGCGCCATGTGTAATGAGATTTCCATGCATACGTTTGAATGGAAACCTTTTGTGTATTGACAATTAAAGACCCTCTCGTCGTGGGTCATTAAGCATGTTGACTGAATGCATATTTTAAACTCGTTAATCTCATACGTTTTATCTAGGGGCACCATTCGCAAAGAATAACTGTGAACTAATTAATGTCATGTTGATTATACAGGTCCATCCCACGATTGATCAACTCATCAATGATTGTCTTGGCACAGAGAGGAATAAGATTAAGCCTCTTGCATCTGAAGAGATTAAGGAACCTGGGCTTGTCGACCATACTGTGGTTTCAAACGAATCTCAAGCTAAAGTTATGTTCGAAATCCACCAAATGATTCCACCCAAAGTGAAAGCAGTGATGTAGAGATATGTGTCAGACGAACCTCCTCTGAAGGTGGCAGCCAACATAAGTATTCTTTTAATATTGGAGGTGTTGAATCCTTTGAGCAGAAGTTGGAAGACGCAAAAGGAGCATTGGGTTTTGGTCCTCATGATTATGTTCCTGTGACATATGTTTCAGAGCTGGTCTAGTACCAAGAGCTGTTGAGATGTGCACCTATATTATTGATTCCGGGGTCTCTTATTTACTTTGGGCGAAAAAACGCAAAGTGGCTTGGGTGTAAGTGGACCTAGAGGCAAGGGTGGCCGTGGACTCTTTAACATCTGCAAAACTATGTGAAAACATTATAAGGAGCACACATTCAATGAAGCAAAGTTATGTTGCACATTTAAACCAAAGTCAAGTAATGGCGAAGCACATTTTGTTTTTGGAGATTGTTCAAATTTTACAAAAAAGTCATTTTTGAACCAACAATCATTTTGAGTTGTGTGGGCAACTCTGGAAAATTGGGGACAAGGGGAAATTATGGTTAAATCCAAGCTACACGGTGGATGCAAAATTTCATGATACAATTTAACCAAGGTAAAATCATATGGGTTCAAAGCCATAAGAAATGGCGGAGCAGAACCATGTCAAGACATTATAAATTGGCACACATTCGATCGGCCTAAGTTGTGTTGTATATGAAACCAAGGCGCCAACCATATGGTTTTAAAACCATACAAGTTTAAAAGGAACGATATCATGAAAACACTACAAATGAGCTCAAATATCGAAACCTATATTTAAAGGGTGAGGCGGAGTTTTATTCTTTAGAAGAGACATGAAATATGTGGGCAAAAGGTTTTTATTTAACATGAAGTCAAACGTTCCAAGGGTGGGTTTCAATTTATCATGAAACATTTGATGGCCGAAGTTTATGTTAAAGCATGGAACGGGCTGTTATGATAAATGTCAAAGCATGGTACCATATTTACGTTAAAGCATGGAACCATATGTTAAAGCACTAAGCATGGAACCATATGTTAAAGCATGGAACCATAAATGTTAAAGCATGGAACCATATTTACGTTAAAGCATGAACCATACGGTTAAAGCATGGAAGCATGGAACCATATGTTAAAGCACGAAAGCATGGAACCATATGTTAAAGCATGGAACCATATTTACATTGCATGGCGATAAATCTTTGATGGCAGGTTTTGTTTGAGTGCAAATATATACGTATACTGCAGTGCAACTTTATAATTAAGGCGCAAACGTTCGATAACGTATGTTATATAGCGGTCCAACCTCACGATAAAAGGTGGAACGGAGCTGCATGGACACGTTGGTCGACTCTACGTTGGGGACCATGGGAGCAGAACGTTGAGAAACCGTTACAAGTGGGCGCGCATTCATAGGCCAAGGTTGCATTCCAAATTTACACCAAAGGGCAAGGTTGACGGTCAAACAACTTACGTTTCAAAACCATATGAGGTGGCAAGCGGTAACCATCTAAAGTATCGCATGGAGCTATACGTCCGATGCCAGGTTTTCAATCTATAATAAACATGCACAAGATATACATAGATATAACGCTAGATTTTTAGAAGACCCAACATCGTAATGAATATATGATAACATACGAGCATTGGCGTCGGTGGAGACTAGAATTATGGTGAACGTTAAAGCGGAGATAATGATGGTCAAAAATTTACGTTCTACAGTAGCAACGCTGTAATATTGGTATGTCGATAGTCAAAAACCGCAAGGTGGAGTTTTCCACGTGACCATCCCAAATTTATGCGGAAAAATCACAAAGGGACCTTGTGTTTTGGGTAAGTATGAAAAGCTTATCGATACTGAAGGCGAATGCATTACAAACTGTAGTCGTGAGCCAAGAAGTCAGCGGCATAAAAGGCATGCTGCACTACATTCCAGAAAGGCAGATAAGATCTGATTATTACAGCCTTGATAGCAATATTCCAGGAGACGATCATGCTACAAATCTACTATTAATAACCTGCGCTGGTCACATTCAGAAAAACGTTATAGCTATATATTCGCGGGGATCTGATTTTTCAATACTTCCATTACTGACCACGCCAAGCTGTCTTCACAAAGCTCAGTTTCTGATAATGCCTAAGCGTGTGTTGTTACTCTGTTCAAAGGCACTAGAAAACCAGATCACACGTCCCAAGTCGATTTCATGCAGTGCGTTGCTCACCACAGAAGTGAAATTGTCCATAATCCTCTCGCAGAAAAGCCTTAACAACACACAGGTTAGCAGGATATCGGTTCACTAACCCTCACCTTTCTGTGGCAGATAAATCTTTCGTTTTATTCTAGACCCATCGAAATGAAGAATCCTCCACATAATGCAAGCACAAATACCCAAGAAATCATCCCCGAGGCACCCTTCGAGATGCTGAGGGCCGCGCGCGTGCTTTGGACTCGCAGGAAACGAAACCACGTACGCCTCAGAGAATGAGCACTACCGAGGTGGGATCGAAGTGCACAACCAAAATTGGTATTCGAAGCTGCATGCTCTCATTTTAATGCATGTTTGAATTGCATACGGATTCGGCTGCATCATTTCTGCCATTGCCATAGGATATAGATCCTCCACGAGAAACGAAACGCTCATCTTAACCAGTGCAACAATGACTACGGGACGTATCTCCGATACAGCAGATGCGAAATGCTCTGTTGCAAGCGCAAGAGTCCCACCTTGAAAATTATGACGAAGATGCTGATTTAAGGAGGCTTAAGGTTCGATGTTAAATCGGTCCAGTAGGTTAATGTTATTTTGGAAGACTGGACATAGCATAGCAATGGTGCTGGTCTGCTTATAACCTGACTTGCCACCACGAAGACAAGCTGTTCGAAGGGCACAGAGAAAACCCACTTGAGCCATTCTCCCTGATGACAAAATGGCGCAACATTTGACCACACAGGGGTCCAACTGATTTTAGCTGTGATAGATTATTGCATTTTTTGTGTTGATTCCCTAGCATTCATCGATAATTATATGTATGTATAGGGCTAATATAAATTCATTTATCTGCAAATTAGATGAGAAGAAAAAGGGACTATGTTGATTGATTCTATTTTCTTGCAGGTGACATATCATTTCATGAAAATTCCCTTAATGCAGAAATAACACCGCCGGCAGATAGAGGCTGCTGTCTCACATGGCGAGGGCTAAGCCAGGCCTTCGGAGAACAATGATTATGATATCTTTGAAAGACAAAGGCAGAAGGATAAAACCCCAGGTCGCACATTGCCCCAGGTCGCAAATTCCAACAGGTCGCATATCTTCGATTTTTCGCCTTTCGCGACCCCGTGACCTAGCGACCTAGTCGCAAGGTCGCGAGGTCACATATCTTCGGTTTTCCACCTTTTACGACCCCACGACCCAGCGACCTAGTCGCAAGGTCGCAAGGTCACATATCTTCATTTTTCCACCTTTTGCGACCCTGTGACCCAGCGACCTAGTCGCAAGGTCGCATACTTTCGGTTTTCTTCACCTTTGCGACCTCGCGACCCAGCGACCTAGTCGGAAGGTCGCAAGGTCGCATTCTCTCATTTTATTACAACTTGCGACCCCGCGACCCAGTCAGGTCGCAAGTCACAACAGCATCCAGGTCACAGGTCGCAACGACGGCTCAGGTCGCAGGTCGCAACAGCGTCTCAAGTCGCAGGTCGCAAGAAGGACTAGGTCGCAAGGCAGCCCAACGGTCAGGAAGATGAAAGATCGATGCAGTCTTGTTGCGCTCGCATTATAAATACTCCTACGGGAGCTTGTAACAATGGGATTTTTTTTTTGGAAATAAGAGAGCTACATGGCATTGTACTGAAAGAGATACTCTTATGCATATGAATACAGATTCTTATTAAAACACCCTATGGTTATGATGTGTTTCGCTGTGCGAAAACTGTGTGTATTCTTTGTACAGTTTCAGAACATCCTATGATTAATGAAGCTGCACTTTTCATGTCATCATTTATGCGTCATGGCTATCTGTGTTGTATCAATGATGTTCAGTTTATCATCTGCTCTTTTAATGAATGTTAATGAACTATTTTGTTAGCATTTCGCTTTATCTTTCAAGAAGTAAAGGGACATCTCGCCATAAGGAACTATTTCTTTCGTGGTCAGATTACCTTACAAGCAGTACCCCCAAAGATGTGTTGCTAATGTAATCTCCTGAGGTCTACATGCTTTATTTATAATCTTGCTATGCATAGTGTTTGATTCGTGTTTAATGCATCAATCATGCATTCTGTACCATGTGAATAAGGGTGTGTCCACAGGTCCAATCAGGTTCTTTTGAGACCGAAGGGAAGGCGTCTTAAGCGGTAGCCGAACTGACACCCCGGACGGGATCCCTACTCCAAATGGTTCAAGGTCTAATCGAGACTTTCTACCGGGGAGATCCCCTACTGTTGGCCGGACAAGTTTTCCCGTCAACATATCCATAAAGTGCCATAAAAATGGGGTCATTTTTGCTGTAGTATGGAAGGAAGTGTTATGCCACCATTCAATGAGAGGTAACCACTTGACCCATTGTGTTTGTTTATCAGATACAAAACAACGAAGATATCCTTCCGAACATTTATTTACTATCTCAGTTTGACCATTAGATTGAGGATGATAAGATGAGCTATGAGCTAATTGAGTACCCAAACAAGAAAATAATTCCGTCCAAAAATTTCCTGTAAAAATGGGATCTCTGTCACTTACAATAATCTTCGGGTTTCCACGTAGCTTTTGAATTGTTTCCATAAATGCAGTAGCAATTGTACTTGATTTAAATAGATGAGATAATGCAAAAAAGTGTGCATACTTGGTAAGTCTATCAACTACCACCATGATGACACTCCTTCTTCGGACTTAGGTAAACCCGTGATAAAATCCATTGAAATCTCCTCCCAACGTTGACTTGGAATGAATAAAGGTTGTAGAAGACCCGGGGTCTTAATTGTCTCCACTTTATTTTGCCGGAAAACCAAACATTCCGCCAAAAAATTTTGAATATCAGATTTAAGGCTATCCCAAAAAAATTCTTTCTTCACCCTGTGGTAAGTTTTTAAAAATCCCGAGTGTCCTCCTAAAGGAGAATTGTGCAATTCCAAAAGAATCTTTTGTTTTTGTTGGGAATTATTGCAAATATATAAGTGATCTCTGTACCATAAGGTATCATTTTTCCAACTAAATGTATTAGATGTACTAGGATGTTGTTGCAACTTTTGAATGAGAGTCCACACTTCTTCGTCCTTCTTCCATTCATCTTCGTCTTGCTATTCCAACTGCTGATAATAGAAATGGCACAAAGTAATGCTTCCACCTCTTCATCCTTTCTTGAGAGTGCATCTGCAACAACATTTAGCTTCCCTTATTTGTAGATGATTTCAAAGTCACAAGCCAACATCTTTGTGACCCATTTTTGTTGCTCTTATGAAGATATTCTTTGTTCTAAAAAGTGTTTAAGACTATCATAATCAATTTTTACCTTGAAGTGTCTTCCCATTAAGTAAGGTCACCTTTTATTTAGTGCATGTAGTATTGCCAACATTTCCTTCTCATAAATAGCTTTCTGTAAATACTTTCCTTTGATTGGATGACTGTCAAAAGTAGTGGGTCTTCCTTCTTGCATTAAAACAAAACCAATTCCATTTCTTGAGGCATCACATTCCACAATAAGGGTTTTTGTGAAGTCTGGCATACCTAAGGCTAGTGCTAGGCACATTGCATCCTTAAGATGTTCAAAGGCCTTAGTTGCTTCAAGAGTCCATGAAAATGAATCTTTCTTCAATAATGTTGTTAGAGGTGCTGCAATTCTCCCATAATTCTTAAGAAACTTGCCATAATACCTTGTTAACCTGAGAAATCCTTGCAACTTCTTTATGGTTGTGGGAACTTTCCATTACTTAATGGCTTTAATTTTGTTAGGGTCTACCTTAACACCCTCGTGAGATACCAAATGACCAAGATATTCAACCTCTCGTACTCCAAAGAAACATTTGGATGTTTTTTCACATAATTGTTTCTCTTGCAATAGTTTGAGCACCATGTCAACATGTTCAACATGATCCTTCCAAGACTGTAGATTAGTATATCGTCAAAAAATACTAGAAAAATTTTTCTAAGGAAGGGTTTGAAAATGGAATTCATCAATCCTTGAAATGTAGAAGGTGCATTGGTAAGGCCAAAAGGCATGACCAAAAATTCATAATGACCCTTATGAGTTTGAAATGTTGTTTTCAGAATATCTTCAGTTTTCATTCTAATTTGATGATATCCTGAATGAAGATCCAACTTGGTAAAATAAATTTCTCCATGGCGTTTCATCAATCACGGAATGGGAAATTTATCTTTAATGGTGAGCTTATTCATCTTAGACATAGTCCATACATGCGCCATGATCCATCCTTCTTGTGTACCAATACTATGAGCAAAGAAAGAACTTTGACTAGGTTGAATTATACCAGCCTCTAACATTTCTGCAATCATACATTCACTTTCTCTCTTTTGGACATAAGGATATATATAAGGCCCGATGTTTGGAGGA
Organism: Pinus albicaulis; assembly: GCA_034641835.2. Lineage (NCBI taxonomy): Eukaryota > Viridiplantae > Streptophyta > Pinopsida > Pinales > Pinaceae > Pinus > Pinus albicaulis. The sequence continues at coordinate 23,440 of JAXQQM020059153.1, forward strand.
ACACTTCCTGGAATCAAATGAATATCATGATCATGATCATGAATAGGTGGGAGTCCTTTGGGAGTTTCAAACACCTTGGAATGATTGCCCAAGACTTTTTGGAGATCTAGATAAATAGATGATTTTGATGTTGGAACTTCTAGTGAGCATACTTGTGCAATTACATGTCGTTGTTCTTTGTTTAGAAGCTTTGTCACGACATTATAGCTTATTATATTTCCCAGCGTCCTTGCAATACCCCGTAAGTCGACTTCCTTTCCTTCTGAAAAAATTTCAAGAAAAGTTCTTGAAAATTAAAAGCTATCGTCCCCAAAGATTGTAACCATTATACTCCTAGTATGACATCAACACCTCCCATAGGAATGGAAAGCATTGGACTATTCAAGCATATCCTCCCCCATGGTATATTTCATATTATGGAATTTCCAAAGCAATTTATACCCTACATTTGCAACCACATCACTGACATTTTGGTGCTCTCAGATAGGAAACAATTTAATTCCTTGGCTACCTTACAATGAATAAAATTATGGGTGCTACCTGAATCAATCAACACTATTACCTTTTTCTTCTTGATATGTCCTTCTATCTCGAGAGTTTGAGGAGTGGTAATTCCTGCCAGTGCATTACACGAGATGGTCAGATTCATTTCTTCCTCTTCTAGGGCTGGTTCCTGGTGTATATCCTCTTCTTGTTCATTTTCTTCTTCCTCTTCACAATCTATGTAAAATAATTTCTTCTCGGCACACTTATGACCTTTAGTGTATTTTCTATCACAACTGTAGCAAATCCTTTTTGCTCTTTTTTCTTCCAATTTTTGTGGAGTCAACCTTGTAGGTTGTGGAAATATAGGCGTAGAAACACTTCCTTCTTTATAGAAGTGAGTGTTAGGCTTCCTTGTCGCCATAATTTTGCATTCAATTTTTCTTGCTAACCTGAATGCCTTCTCTAATGAATCAGGTTCCAAAACGCAAACTTCATGTTGAATTTTATCCTTTAAATTACCTATGAAGAGATCAATCTTGTGTTCCTCTGGAATATTAGTTACCCTTAAATTCAATTTTTGGAAGTCCTCAATTTGCTCCCCCACTAAGCCCTTTTGTTTGAGATTTATCAATTGGCTAAAGAAGGTGTTTCTCTTTGTATCCTCATAATGTGATATCATTTCCTCTATAAAAATTGACCAAGTGACATTTTTTTTACGGGAGCAAAGCCATCAATACCATACAAATGTATTTTTTTCTAAATGTAAAGTTGCAATGCATACCTTTTGTGTGTTTTTCACATTATGGAGATCAAAATATTGCTCCATCTGTAGTATCCATGTTACAGGATCCTTTCCATCAAATTTCTTCATATCCATTTTTGGAATATGGTGGTTCTTCCCGCCAACATTGGAGTTTATGAAGTCATGATTAACATTTATTTTTTTCTCATCATGAGTTTCCTCTACTATCTTTTCACCATTAGGAAACATTTCTGGTATCAACTTTGTCAAACCTTCCATGTCTGCTTTTAGATCATTCTTCATGTTTTCCATGTTATCTTTCATTTTTTCATCGATCTTAGCTTCCATGTCATCCATCTTAGATTCCATGCCATCTATCTTAGATTCCACTCCTTTCTTCAAACCATCCATATTCACTTCCACGCCTTTCTTCAAAACAACCATTTCATTTTTTGTTGCTCTTTGCGAGAGTGAAATTTGGTGCACTTGCTCTTGTAATTTTGATAGATCACATTGCAATTCTTCATCTTCATCAGTCATAGTAGAGCCTTCTGAAGGCTTAATGGGTGTTGAATTATTTTTACGGGGAATTTTTTTTTAACGAAATACTGATATATATTCTACAATATGCCCTTGGAATCAATTCAAATTGATTCTTCAAACAAGACTTATGCAATTCGTAAAAAAAAAATACACATCTTTTTCTTGCTTTTGAGGAGCTCGATATTGAAATTTGATTATCTTTGTGATTGCAGCTCTTCAATATCTCAAATTGGGCACTAAGGTATCCTTCTAAATTATCTTTCTAATTCCATAGGTCTTACTTGATTTGGATTCTCCATGGAAAAGTTATTTCCAATCTCCCACAATGACCTAATTATGGACTGGTTCAATAGAGCGAACTTGTACGACTTTCCACGTGTCACTGTTTTGTCTTTTAGCTCTGAAATTTATAGCAAAGAAACTATAGTCCGTGTAATTGCGACCAATTTTTACGGAACTCCAATCCGATGCTCAGAGAGAGAGTTATGAAGATTTTCCGACGATCACCTCTTTGAGATGAAATTCAGGAGCCTAAAAAAGCACTAACTTCCACAAATTATATCTTTGAAAATATTGTGAACCAAGCTCTGAAATTTTTTGACGCGTTTCCTCAGGATTTTAGCTTCGTGCCCCAAAATTTTCAGATTTTGAACCTTTATAGAAAAAACGTTATAGCACAAATTCCACTATGACCTGTTTATATTAAATTGAGGAGCCTGCAAAAAGACCTAACTTCCACAGATCATATCTTTGAAAATATTGTGAACCAAGCTCTGAAATTTTCTGACGATGTTCCTCCAGATTTTGGCTTCGCACCATAAAAATTTTAACTTCTAAAACTTCGTAGAAAATAAGTTATAGCGAAAATTCCACGATGAACTGTTTGGAGCAGCGAAACCCTAGAATCCAAAGCTCTGATACCAAATGTTGTGAAACCAATGCCAAAAATAGAAGAAAAGAGATATAAATGCCTTAGAAATAAGCCACTTTGAGGGGGAAACCTTCGATACATTACATTAATGAACAATTCTTGGATGATACAAATTACAAAACCTCCTTTCTATATATAGGAATCCATGGGGCCATAATGTAATCCTAGTGGGGCCACAATGTAATCCTAGCCGACTTAACAGTAATAATTTAAGGGCACAATAATAATGATATCGGGGTTACAGGGGTATAATAATAACAATAAGGGGGTTACACTAACAACAATAAGGGACTATACTAGCAATATAGGGACCTAACATAAATGGTTCTTGTAATTTTCCTAGTTGAATTATTTCTTCTTTTGTAACTGTAGTTTGGGTGGGTTTTTCTTCTTTCTCTACAATTGGTTTTTCATTTTCTATTTGTATTTCCACTACCTTAATGTTTTTAATTTTATTTTCAGGAACAGTTTGAGATGCAATAGAAGTTTTGACAGATTTTGTGGTTTCAACAACTAATTTTGGATCAGCAGTAGATGTTTTGGATCGAAAATTGCTGTTATAGTAGAAATTATTGTCTTTGCAGCAACAAATTTTTGAGGATTTGTTGATGTTTGGGCAACAACATCTATTATGTCAACAATTTTAGGACTAGATAAAATTTTGGGACTTGAAATTTTCTGAGTTGAACAAGAGTTTTGTTTGGTTTCCCTAGGGAGAATTTGCAGAAATTTAGTGGTAGGAGCCTCTACTATCTTCTTTATTTACGTTTGAGAAGTTTTATTAGTAGAAGGCTCTACATTTTTCTTGCTCCTAAGTTTATATTGCTTATGAACTTCATTAATTGCAAACTCATTACCTTGCTTGTAATCAAAAGACTCACCAGAATCTAATTGTAGTTGTTGTAATTCATATAAATCATGTTCTTCTTATGTAAGAAAAATGGTGTTATAATCATTAATTCCCATTACATTAATGGTGTCTTCATCATCTTCGTTTTGATGAGAAATTTCAGCATATTTCTCTTGGAAAGGTGGTCTTATTGTTTGGTTAGGTTCTGATTCTCTAGATTTTCCGGTGTTGGTGTTTTTCCTGAAATTGGGATTTCTAATATGAGGTCCTTGTTGTTGGTTATCCCATTGTGGCTTCCTTTCCATATTATCTAACCTATCCATCATTGTCTCTAATCTTTTTGCTAAGTTATATATTTTCAAATCTGAAGTTGATGTTTCTTCTTTTATTGTCACTCTCCTTTCATTTCTTAATCTAGCTTTCTTTTCTAACAAGTTTTCCTCTACACTAACAACATTACTTTTCATCTTCTCTAAGGTTTATGGATTTCTCTTTCTCAGTTGATAAGCTACATCTGTATCAAATCCAACAGGGAATTTGATAAGGACAAAGTCTGGAGGAGGTTTAAGATTAGCAGGAATTGCATTATAAATACTGTTATATATAGTACAGTAATCTTGGATTGTTTCATTTGGTGCTCTTTTTATGCTTTCAAATTTAGATAAAATTTGTAGTGGATTTTTCTTCTTCTCCCATCTATTAAGAAACATTCTATCAAAAAATACTAAATCAGAAATACTACCAGCATTTAAACCTTTAAACCACGTTTTCACCTCACCAGTTAAATTTTGAGAAAAAAGTCTGATTTGGACATCATCATCATCAATTTCATGTAATTCAAAATACTCTATCATTTTATTAACATGATGTTGTGCAGTATAATGAGTTGTTTCACCAAATTGAGGAATTTTTCTTTTGTAATCCTAGGGCATGTCATGTAACTGTGCTGGTAGGACCAAGGGAGCATATCTGGCAGCCATAGCTTGGATTCTAGCTTGACTAGGAGGTAAGTTTGAAGTACTTGGTGAAGAACTAGAGGTACTTGCTAATATAGTTAAAGCACTTGCAGATGAGATTGGGATATAAGAAGATGTACTTGCAAATGTGGTTGAGATGCGAGAAGATGAAGTTGGGATGCTAGAAGAGGTTCTTGAAAATGAGAATGATGTATTGGAAATGCAACAAAAATACTAGGGGATGAACTTGAGGTTATGGAAGATGGAAATAAAATTCTGGTTTGAAATGGTTGCTTGGGAAAGAATGAATCTGAGGAATAAAGTGTAGTGGAAATAATGAATGAAGTAGTAGTGAATAGGGATGAACTTACAGATTCTAAAAGAGTGGTATCTAAATGACTGGTGGAAGGCTTAGGGGTATAGGCTAATAAAGCATTCAATTCAACTAAATGTTGTAAATAAGCTTCATCAAATTATTTAATCAAAGTTGCAGTTATGGCATCAAGTTTATCATAAAGTTCAAAAATATTTTGATCAGAATCAACTGAAGCAATTTCCTTCTTAGTTTCAATGAATGAAATGAAATCAGGATCTATTACAGTATTATGCAACTCATTTTCTGATTTAGTTCTAAACAAAGATTGTTCAAAATTTAAATCAAATTCAATGTCTTGTAAAATTGATAGCTTATTTGGAAGAGAATTTTCTTTGACCAATGAAATCTTATTACCTAAATCTTATACTCTTTTGTTTTTCTTTCCAATTCTATCAGGATTATCTACTATGACAATAAGTTGTGGATCTGGATTGGACCTGGTACAGTAAACTCTTCTGGAAGCCAGAATTACAATGTTTTATGAAAATATACTCACGACTTTTTAAAACAATTTTAAGGTGAGAAGATAATTGAAAATATTTCCTTTAATATCTATTTAAAAACTGAGGATTGGTTAGTTCCCCAGTGGAATCGCCAGTATGCTCTCACTCCAATAATTCTTAATAGTTGTGAGATTTTTAGTTTTAAATAATATTAGAGGTAACCACAAATTTACTTTTAAGCCTTAAGATCTAGCCTTCCTAATGCTAAGAGAGGGCTCTCTCTATATGATTTATATTTGTTGATTGTATTTGATTTTAGGCTAGTTATGTAGGTTAAATTGGTTTTGGGTTTTGATTTGATTTTGTGGTGAAATTACTTACTTAGATGGATAGTTATAGGTTTGTATCCCATTGGGAAAATGGATTCAATGTGTCAAGTAGTCAAATCAGGATCAAGTTCTAAAGGGAAATGTTTCAAGGGAAAGATAACTGAGTCACTTTAGATCTTTAAGGCTGATGATGAAATGGTTTTGATCGAGATAAAAGAGCAATTAAGGGTTCTTAAATCTAGATTATGAGTGAAAATGTAGAAGTCAATCGAAACTAGGGAGAAATTAAGGGTTCCCTAATCTGGATATCAATGGAAAACATATAAATGATATTAAGTCAAAACAGAGTGCTTTTAACATATTCTGAAATAACAATTCATGATTAATCATTTAGATTTTAGAACACATTCAAGTATTGATGGAAAACATAAGAAATTGAAAAAGTAACAAGTGAAAATACTTCACTGTAGTAGCCCAACACATCAATCCTGTAATATGATGCTTTATTGCTGTGATCCAATCTGTTGACTTGAAATTGATACAAAAAAAACCTTAGGTTCAGAATAGTACAACTACCAAAATGGTCAGTAATTCATCCACAATCAATACTCGTAAATGAGAAGTATTTATACAAAAAATCATACAAAATATCCTAGAATAAACTTAGGAATTATTCATGGAAAATAAATATCTTCATGCTTCCTAACTAATGTGAGTTGTTCCTTTTTTATTGAAATAAAATGGTTTTTTGTATTGATTTTATCACTGCTTTCTCTCTTTGTTTTTTAACAAATACTGCAGCTGGACAATGAGGTGTCTTTCATGCTGGAAGATTCATTTTTTCTCTGATTTTGTCTTTAACCTTTCATCTGATACACCTTATCCTGATACTCTTTTACTGATACTATTTTACTGCAAAAATTGTCAATGCTGATGTAAAAACAAAAATCTCTGTTTTTTACTTTCACTGCTCTGTTCTTACTGCAATTGACTTTACAGTAGATTAGATCACTTTTCTCAGAATACTGTCTCTGGAATTTTTATCTTCATCATATTTCTGAAGTTTTCATCAGCTTCAGTATACTTTGAGAATGTTGGTTTATTCACAAATAAGTGTTTTAATTCATGCTATAAGTAAAAAAAATTCTCAAAATTCTTATATGGTACCTTCCCTGTTGGGATTCCCTGCAAGGATGATTTGTTCACTTGTTCCCTGGAAAACTCTCTTACCTTTTTATCATAATCATCTTGCTTCATTAATCTATCGTTAATGACTAGAGAATTTGGAAATCCTTTTTTCCTTAGAACATCAAATTTGATCATGAACCTTGTGATTGCAATCTCCATGTTATAGAATTTCTCCTCTAACTGTGTCATCAAATTTTTCTTGGAGATTACCTTCCTAACTTCCAGGATGGCCTCTATTCTATCATTAATTCCAATTTCTTCAATCTGTTGTCTAGTTTTGGAATTAAGAAACTTGATGATTTCTAGAGCTTCTTCAGGCTTCTTACCAAGCTCTTCTTTTATCTTTTGAATTGATTCTATTGCTTATTTCAATAAGTATTTCTACTCATATATGACCTATATGGATGGCCAAATATCATTGAATCCTTCAATGATATTGGACAATAACTGCTGCTTGACATGTGCCATTGGTTCCTTCAGCGTGGGTTCTTTTTCCAACATTTTCAGTTGCTCATTCAATCTGTTGGCTTTTTGGTCTTCATTATTAGCATTTACTTGTGCAATTTTCTTAGCATCTTCAAGATTTTTTAGTTGTTCCTTTAGTCTGTTTATCTCATTGGTTTGAATAGACATACGTTGCATAGCCTTTACTAATTTACTTGCTTCATTTGAGTGATGTGTTTCTGTTGTTAAAGATTCTGTGGCTGAAGTTGTAGATGAAGTAACTGGAACCATTGTGGCCATTGGGACATTAGGAGCCAGTGATTCTTCCAAAGTAGATGGTATAGTTGTTGTAACTACAGGGATAATAGTGGCAGGAACTTCTTCTATTTTTTTGGCTCCTTTCTCCTAGACCAACTTGTCCATTTCAATTTTCATTTCCTTTATCTGAGATGTTAATTGTCAAATGAGACTCATCATCTCATCTTTTCGATTGGAATCCTGTAAGACCTCCTTGGCTTAAGGATGCTTTGTAGGGGGGCCAACTTCAATTGTTTCTTAAGTGCAACAATGTCTAGATTGTTCCTTTTGATCAATTCCTCTACATCTTTTATATTTTTAGGATCCTATGCTACTTCAATCACTAGCTCTTCTAAGGATTTGATTCTAGTGTCCTTTGCATATGAAGATGCTTTCTCCAATTTGAGCTCATATCTTACACTTATCAGAGTGTTTTGAAGTTTTTGTGCACTCATAGCCTTGGTGGTCATTGTAGAATAAATCATGTCTCCTACCTGCTTATGAAATTCAATTTGATCCAGAGGATGAATATTCTGGATTATAGCTTCAAAATCTATCTTTTTATAATCAAAGGATGATTTAGGAGTTTGAATTGTGGGCTGAAGAAATGTCATCAACATATTTTTGTTCTTGTAGTCAAAGGCTGAAAGTAGTCTATTCTAAATGCTAGGAGTTTGATTTAGATACTGAGAATATATTTCATTTTTTATTTCTTCATTTTTGTCGTTGATTTCCTTGTATCTTTCTTTGATGTCCATGTCCCTTTCAGTTGTTTCCTTTGATGAAGAAACTTCTATACTGTGTTGTTTCTTAATTATTTGTGTCTTTGAAGTAGTGCGTTGTTGTTCCTTTTCAATTATTGTAGGAGGTACATTATCTATTTCTACAATTTCTATGTCAATGACCTCTATTGTCTTTTTTTTTCCTCGCATGATTTATCTTTGGCTTTTTATTGTATCTTAATTTGAATTTAGTCTTTGTAGTAGTCTCTGCTATATAAGATCCTTCCTCTCTATTTCTCTTCACATTTCTGTCTTATTGGGTAGGAGTTTGCAATGTTTGACTAGTATCACTTTGCTTCTCTACCTCTACCAATGTATTCTCTAACCATTTAGATTGTTTTGATAGTTTCTCAATCTATGGCTTCTTTTCATGTATATATGGAGTTAATTTGCATTTAACTCTCATTTTATTGATAACACCAAGGGGATCATAATACCAAAGGAAACTAGGACTAAATTTGAACTCCTACAACTATTTTTCTACCTCTGGACCTGCTTCTCTATTATTACAGATGAAGGGGCCAACCTGGTTCTTAACCTTGAATTGTGTTTTCTTCTTTGCTATTAAGAAATTGACATCATCTGAATTTAGAATCCGCCTTATATACTCCAGAGAAAATAACCTCATAGGGAGGTATTTTGGCGGTTTATAAGGGATAAGACTTGATACATAAACCCTTATTTCAGTGTGATTTTGGTACAAGTACAAATCACCTATCATGTTATGCTAAGACAATTGCAAAACCTTATTGATTTCATTACTAATTCTGGGCTGCACACTGCTGTTTAGAAAATTTACCAAGGGATGGATGAAGGAATCTGTAAACTCTGAATAGTTGAACTCATTTGAATCTTTCCTTATTAAGGAAGTCCAAAATATGACTGATTGTGGATTTCCTTCCACATCAAGCTTCTAAAGGCTTATAGGAAACTTCTTAGACTAAAAATATATGAACATGTGAAATAGGAATGAAGAATACCTACATACACCTTCAGAAGGCATTTTAACTAATTTCTCATGGATACTGTCAACAATATATTGGGAAAATTAAAAGATGCTAGCAGGAGGCTAACCAGGTGTAAAAGTGGACAAGAAACCAAGAATTGCAACATCAACATGTTCATTCATAAAGTAGCTAAGAATGAAAGACAACATGGAAATAATATTTCTTGTCCTTCCAGAGAATTTAGCAGAAGAGTATGGTGGATTGAGTAAGTTGTATAATCGATCATTAGCTACAAAATTGATGAAACTATGTAGCTTATGAAAATATTAATCCAAATAATAAAGAACAATGAAATTATGAATAAAATATGTTTAAGTGCCTGATTTTCACAATAACCTTGTAAAATTATACTCAATTAAAATTATTAACGTCAAGAATGTAAGAGTAAAAACCAATTTAACCCAATTTAACCCCCAAAACCCACATACACAACCTTTCGGGACTTATTACTTTATAAACCCACTTATATTAAATTCTGAAATTATAATGTTATAGCTATGCCCACCCATTGAACATTCGTGTTATATAACACTATATCTTACCACATTATATATTACATATCATATATATAACTAACTGCCACTTAAAACCTTTGGTAGGACCCCTTACATTTCGCATATCGGCCATCGCAAAAAACTTCACCACATTCATGGGCTATCCTTCTGAAATGCCGATGCGATATTATGTGGGACCCTTACCTGACTAACACCATGTCACTCCCATCGCACATTGCATATCTTACTTTTTATTGCCGAACATTCATCGCTATGCATCTCCAACTCCGATTTGCGATAAGCCTTTGACTGCGATTTGCGATAAGCCTTTGAATTTTTTATTTGTGATATCGCAAATCACGAATCACATTTCTTACCTCATTGTTTCTCATATGAACAAATATGCCTGATTGCGATTTACGATTGGTCCGACCTCTGCATGTCACGCCACTTTCTTTCACCACCAGTCCCTTTGCTCTCTTTCAACATTTCTGCTCCACGTTGCTGCCAAAGTCTATCCAAAATATTTGGATATTTGATTGATTGCAAAATATAATGAAACTGCACCATAAAAAAGAGAAAATGGGTTCTCTGTTAAAATAATTTTTTCCTGTTTTTATATTAAAAATTAATGAAAAGGTATTTCACAACAGAAATTACATAATTATGAAAATTTTAATATACCCACTTTGGAAGCTCATAAATGAAGTTTTACTTGGCTAGATAAGGCCCAAGATGGCTCTTCGATAGATAAAACCATGGAGAACATTTCTGAAGTAGTTTCGTTTCCAGATTTGATCATTTATAGGGACTAAAATTCAATAGAAAATCAAGCTCCGAATTTTTAATAAAAGTAATTTTTTGAGTTTAATTTTCTACATTTTATTTTGTCCACAGCTTCTTCTAAGATAATATTCATTCATCGGTGATATCCTTGACCAATTAGATCATCACAGGAATCAATAGAAAGCTTATATTTAATTTTCAATTATTTATTTAATTAAGTTTTGATTAGATTTATTTTAATTCCAAATTTGGCATTTTGATTTTATTTTTACATTTTAATTTTGTTTTTAATTTATTTTTGCAAGAAAACAGTTGAAGAGATGAGAAGAAGAAGACCTCAATCAATGAGAAGGCTCTAGTAATTGAAGAATATGATTTTGAACCTATGAAAATTGATGGAGAAGACCCACTCTTCAAAAAAATTTCTTATTGAGAATTATTTTGTAAATATTATAAAGAGAAGATTGTAGAATGTAGAAATGCCTTCTCTCCTCTACAATTCTAGAATTCTAAAATCACTTCTGTAATAGGAATTTAGAGTTGTAGGTGGGAGGAGAGGAATCTCATATATGGAGATTATTGAGGTTTTTCTTTTACACTCTAATTTATGTATAATGAACGAAGTTTGCACTATTGTAGCTCTGGTTTTGAAAGAAGAAGATCAGACATTGTAAAAGGCTGTTAGGGACTGAAGCTAGAGAAATGGACTTAATAAATTAGTATTTATAATACTATTATTTTAAATTATGGTTTCATTTTATGATAATAGGAATGTGCCAATTTACTTCCATATTTGTGCACTTATGTGGGTATGAGTAATTTTCCTCAATTTTATGTTATTATTTATCTCTACTCTTATGGGTTGAATTCTAATTTTTGAGTAACTATTTACTCAGAAATCTGTCTTATAAAACTGATTTATTGAATAATGATATGTTGTGAACTTCTTTCGCATATTGTTTTTTAATTATTCAAGTTATTGATTAAATGATCAATATCATTTTGAGAACTTATTCCTGAGTGTTGTTGATTTATTATTTCAGTTAAGATGTCTCTAAATAGGATGTGTTTGGTATTCCTAATGTTAGTTAATTAAACAACTTCATTAGGTTGATATTAATTATAAGCCAAACATTTTTAAATCCTAATTATTTAAAATATATTTCTCTCAGTTAGGATAGATCTATATCTGCCTAATTGATATTGGATTAAGATAGTTCCTTTTTCTTGCATCTTAGAATAATTTTGCATATATATTAAAGTCTACATCCCTAGAGATTCCACTTCCCAAAGAGGAAAAACATTAATTGTGGCTTGGCTAAGCCCAAATTAGCTTAAAGATCACTTTCTTGCTAGACGTCAGCAAGAAAAATGATATGATATCTATTTCCCATTGTTAAACAAAAGTTATATTTTAAACCCTCTGAGCCTGAGAGAAGGTAACTGGACCTAGTTGAACCATTTAGAGCCACTATTCCAAACTAAAAAGGAACTACTTTAAGGTCCAGACCGGGTGGCCATCCCCAATGTTGTTGCAGTGAATTTCGAGGCCTCAACATTTTGGCACTAGAAGGTGGGCCTGAGACTTATTTCCCTTTGGAGTCTTCGTATTCTAACATTTTATTTTTATTACAATGGCTCCTCTAAAATTTCCAATTTGGAGTTGTATTTTTGGACGTGCATCTTCCAATACTTCACCAGAAATAGTAATACTCTTGTCTCAAGTTTAACGGTAAGAGGAATACTTATTCATTTAATCATGCTTTACAATTCATTCAAAAATTTTCAAATTCTACTTTTCATGATATTGATAAAGGTATTTTATGCATGATCTTTACTCTTACATTCTTGGCAAAAGCCAAAAGCTGGACATCAAAGAATATATTTCATTTTTTATTCCTTCATTTTTGTCCTTGATTTCCTTATATCTTTCTTTGATGTCCATGTCCCTTTCAGTTGTTTTCTTTGATGAAGAAACTTCTATACTGTGTTGTTTCTTAATTATTTGTGTCTTTGAAGTAGTGCGTTGTTGTTCATCTTCAATTATTGTAGGAGGTACATTATCTATTTCTACAATTTCTATGTCAATGACCTCTATTGTCTTCTTTTTTCCTGGCATGATTTATCTTTGGCTTTTTATTGTATCTTAATTTGAATTTAGTCTTTGTAGTAGTCTCTGCTATATAAGATCCTTCCTCTCTGTTTCTCTTCACATTTATATCTTATTGGGCAGGAGTTTGCAAAGTTTGACTAGTATCACTTTGCTTCTCTACCTCTACCAATGTATTCTCTAACCATTTAGATTGTTTTGATAATTTCTCAATCTCTGGCTTCTTTTCATGTATATATGGAGTTAATTTGCATTTAACTCTCATTTTATTGATAACACCAAGGGGATCATAATACCAAAGGAAACTAGGACTAAATTTGAACTCCTACAACTATTTTTCTACCTCTGGACCTGCTTCTCTATTATTACAGATGAATGGGCCAACCTGGTTCTTAACCTTGAATTGTGTTTTCTTCTTTGCTATTAATAAATTGACATCATCTGAATTTAGAATCCGCCTTATATACTCCAGAGAAAATAACCTCATAGGGAGGTATTTTGGCAGTTTATAAGGGATAAGACTTTATCCATAAACCCTTATTTCAATGTGATTTTGGTACAAGTACAAATCACCTATCATGTTATGCTAAGACAATTGCAAAACCTTATTGATTTCATTACTAATTCTGGGCTGCACACTGCTGTTTAGAAAGCTTACCAAGGGATGGATGAAGGAATCTGTAAACTCTGAATAGTTGAACTCATTTGAATCTTTCCTTATTAAGGAAGTCCAAAATATGACTGATTGTGGATTTCCTTCCACATCAAGCTTCTAAAGGCTTATAGGAAACTTCTTAGACTAAAAATATATGAACATGTGAAATAGGAATGAAGAATACCTACATACACCTTCAGAAGGCATTTTAACTAATTTCTCATGGATACTGTCAACAATATATTGGGAAAATTTAAAGATGCTAGCAGGAGGCTAACTAGGTGTAAAAGTGGACAAGAAACAAAGAATTGCAACATCAACATGTTCATTCGTAAAGTAGCTAAGAATGAAAGGCAACATGGAAATAATATTTCTTGTCCTTCCAGAGAATTTAGCAAAAGAGTATGGTGGATTGAGCTTGGGAATTTCTACATAAGAAGGCATGAAGATCTGAAAAATATGGAATCTCTTGCGAAAATCTAGATCCAAGTATAACTTAGTGAGGGCTTCAATAGACAAAGGAGCTTCATCTGGTCCAAGCTGTATTTGAAGTATCTGGTTGATAGATTTAGCTGTAATGGTAAACAAGACTTCTTTTTCAGGGTTCATTATGGCTCTTTGATCAGAAGAGTAGCATGATTGGCAGAGTTTGATTACTTCTCAGCATTGATAAGTATGAGGAACAACATATTTTGGCAAGTTTGATTTCCACATAAACACTTCATCAGCCCGATCTAGGTATTTTTCATGGCTCCAGCAGTGGAGCTCAAGAAGGTTGAATTCTGTCACTGTATCAATAATTTTGAAGTCTACATCAGCTAGGGGAATATGCTCTACATCTACAACAGGGGGTTATAGAGGATTGACTGCTAGAATGTTTTTGGAAGCCATTATTTTGCTTGATATATCAATTTTATACCCTTTTGACCTTAACAACAATGATTTAGGCCTGAAAAACACCTATGGAATTTATGACATTTTTGCAGAAGGATTTGGATATAACAAGGGTTCTATCTTTTGTTTACAAAGGAATAATTCTGATCAGTTAACTTTAAACTGTGATCTCTATTTCAGAAGAGAAAATTTAAGACCTTAGAGCTTCAACAAATGATATCTAGGGTTTACAGTGCACATTCTGTGATAAGAACAATCTTAAATCATTAATTTTATGCAAAAGGATGCCTAAATATTGTAGGAAAGGTTTTTAGGGTCACAAAAAGCTTTCTCAGGTCTGTAGATGGCTTAAACTTCTTTAGTTTACTCAACCTGATTTTTTAATAGTCCAGGATTTCAGAATTTGTGAAAGAATTACTCAGGGTTTACAGAATAAATGATTTAGGAAGCAAATGAGGTTTTCTTTAGGTTCAGAGGCTCCTAAATGATTCAATTAACTGTAATACTCCTTTAGATTTGATGAATAAGCTTGTTCTTATGAAGAATACATGGGAAAAATGCAAGTTTTGTTGTGTAGAAGGGTTTTTGGGGTTGGAAAGATTTCAGAAGTTTTTGATTGTCTTTATAGGCACTTGTATGACTTCTGCACTATTTGTAGCAATCAAATTGGTGAATTCCATTTCTTTTATGCTTAAAAACAGAGTCGATAGTGGTATTTTTGGTCTGCAATATTTCTTCTGCATGAAAAACGGAAACAGAAGATAAAAACAATGCATTTGGGTGGTTTATAAACATTTTTCATTCAACAGTGAATGCATTGGTTGTGGGGTCAATTCAAACAGGTGGGTGGTTTGGGCGGAGGGACGGAAAAACCGCCAAACATTTTTCACATGGTTCAAAAGTGGTAAGCGGGATTAGATTGATCGATGCGATCCAATGGAAATTTTCCACGTAGAGGTGAGAGAAATCCCAAAAACTACGTTTATTGCAAGCTTTGGTTTTGTTTAACCATCGTGTAATGAAATGTGTGACATGAGACAATTGCCGTTGGATCTGGGAGATGATGGGCGGACAATCGAGATGGTGCGATAAAGCTGTAAGGTTTTGATGGCATGGGGCCCGGGATTTCAATGCAGTGGGAGGTGAAATATGTAATTAAACTAAGGTTTAATACATAGTCGAGAGTACATTATAATATAGGCAGATGTTAATATATTTAAGAAATGTAATGCAGATAAGTGTAACATTAAGACTGGCGGAGATTTATATATAGTGGGACCGTTATATAAGTTGGATTTAATAGTTTTAACTTATGGTATGGGGGGTTTATATAACATGTGGGGAAATAGAACATAGGTTAAAATTAAAATATGGGTGGGAGATAATATTTTAAGAAATTAATCCAATATGGGGCTAAGGGTAAATACAAGAGTCAATATCTAATTAATGTGTTAGTAATGAAATACAATGAGGGAGATGAAATACACTAAGCCTAGTGTAAAACATGATATAGGGATAAATTTCATTGTTGTGGGTCCCGACATAATATTTTTTCATTTACACTTAGGATAAAGTATTTTTTGGGTTTTTTGGGTATTTTTGGGTAAAGGGGAATTAGTTAAAGGGATTTTAACTTTTCTTAGGTAAAATGTGTTTTAAATTTAGGAAAAGGGAATTTTTGAAAAGGAAAGTGGATGATAATGGGAAAAAAGAAAAAATGAAAGGGAAAGAATGAAAATGAAGGGGATGAAGTATTTCTACAATGGGATGTTTTTTGAAGGAAGTTAGTAAACTGAAATGACCAATTGTCTACTTATCCATGATTTGTAAAAACTTCTTCTGCCTACCCATATGCTACCCTAACAGTTTTACTTCTTTTTAATTGGGTTCATTTGAGCTTGCAAACCCTTGTTCATTTTTCTTTTAAAACAACAAAATAACTAATTATATCCTTATTTCTTCCAAGGGCTCAAATTAAGATGTTGAGCTCCTTATTATTCTCTACCTAACTATTGATCTGCCAAGATTAAATTGTTTGGCTAGATCTTTATTGTCTATCTAACAACATGAAATTTAAAGCATGAGAGGTTAATATTAAGTTGTTTAACCTTCATAGATTGTGGCATTTTAACAAGTTGCACACAATGTTTATTTTGCAGTAAAAGTAAATAGTAGTGGCATTTGGATTTTCATCACTTTCATGTTTTATTTTTTATTTCTTTTTGTTTGGGGTCCATTTTCATATTCTTTTTTATATTTTTTTCTTTTAAGTCCTTTGAATTTTCTTTTAGGAATTTTACCCTATTTACATTTTTTTTATTTTCTGATATGGGAAAAAAATTTGCAGAAAGAAAAGTATGTACATATTACAAGACTAATAAAATTCAATTCAAAAATTATGAATGCTATTATTATAAGACCCTAACACCCAACACCAAAATGTCAAGTGATGGTTGCAAGTGGAGGAACTATAAATTGCTTTGGAAAATGCCATAATAGTAAGCTAACCATGGGGGAATATGTATTGAATAGTACAATGATCTCCATTACAATGGAATTGGTGTTGTTTTAATGCAAGAAGGAAGACCCATTTATTTTGAATGTCATACAATCAAAGGAAAGTATTTACAGAAAGCTATTTATGAGAAGGAAATGTTGGCAATACTACATGCACTAAAGAAATGGCGATCTTACCTAATGGGAAGACACTTCAAGGTAAAAAATGATCATGATAGTCTTAAACACGTTTTGGAACAAAGACTATCTTCAGAAGAGCAACAAAAATGGGTCACAAATATGTTAGGTTATGACTTTGAAATCATCTAAAAAAAAGGGAAGCTAAATGTTGTTGCAGATGCACTCGCAAGAAAGGATGAAGAGGTGGAAGCATTGCTTTGTGCCATTTCTATTATCCAACCAGATTATATAACCTAAGCAAGGGATGAATGGAACAAGGATGAAGAAGTGTCGACACCCATTCAAAAGTTGCAACAAGATCCTAGTACATCTGAAACATTTAGTTGGAAAAATGATTCCTTATGGTACAAAGATTGCTTATTTAATTGAAATAATTCCCAAATAAAACAAAATATTCTTTTAGATTGCACACTTCTCCTTTAGGAGGACACTTAGGATTTTTAAAAACTTACCACAGGGTGAAGAAAGAATTTTTTGGGATGGCCTTAAATCTGATATTGAAAAGTCTGTGGCGGAATGTTTAGTTTTCCAGAAAAAAAAAAAAAAAAAAAGTCAAGACAATTAAGACTCTGGGTCTTCTACAAAATTTATCCATTCGAAGTCAACGTTGGGAGGATATTTCAATGGATTTTATCACAGGTTAACCTAAGTCAGAAGGAAAGAGTGTCATCATGGTGGTAGTTGATAAAATTACCAAGTATGTACACTTTTGTGCATTATATGATCCATTTAAAGCAAGTATAGTTGCTACTGCATTTATGGAAATAATTAAAAAGATACATGGAAACCCAAAGATTATTGTAAGTGACAAAGATCCCATTTTTGCTGGATATTTTTGGACGGAATTATTTTCTTTTTTGGGTACTCACCTAGCTCATAGCTCATCTTATCATTCTCAATCGAATGGTCAAACTAAGATAGTGAATAATTTTTTGGAAGGATATCTTCGTTGTTTTGTATCTGATAAGAAAACATAATGGTTCGAGTGGTTACCTCTCGATGAATGGCAGTATAACACTTCCTTCCATATTACAGAAAAAATGACCCCATTTATGGCACTTTATGGATATCATCCACCCTCCATCACATCTTCTTTAAGAGAAAATTCTAAGGTTCAAGCAGTGGAAGATCGCATTGAGCATCAAGAAGAAGTTCTCCAACTCTTAAAGGATAACCTAAATTTGTCACAAAATCGAATGAAGCAACAAGCAGATCAACATCGTACTGAGAGAAGATTTGATGTAGGAGACACGGTATTATTACAGGTAAAAGCATAAAAACAAATGTCCCTCAAGCAAGCTAAGAAGGATAATAAATTATCGCCAAACTACTATTGTCCTTACAAGGTGTTGCAAAATATTGATACTATGGCATACAAATTGGAGCTTCCTACTTCTTCGCTAGTGCATCCATTTTTCCATGTTTCATGCTTAAAGAAGGTTATAGGGGACAAACTTCCAATTCAAAAAATATTTCCAGAACTTGATGAGGAAGGAAAAATCATATTGGAACCTAAAGAAGTCATGGAAACAAGAACTTGACAGCTATGAAATCTATCAATTTCAGAGTATCTCCTCAAATGGAAGAACTTACCCACTGAAGATTATACATGGGAGGATGAGAATTTGATACAGAAGCATCCAGAGCTACTCAAGTGTTGAGGACAACAATTTTTTGAAGGAGAGGGGCATGTTAGGTCCCTATATTAATAGTATAGTCCCTTATTGTTTTTATTGTAACCCCCTTATTGTTATTGTTGTACCCCTGTACGTTTTCAATGGTTCGAAACGTCGACCAAATCCTAATGATGTGATTAATCCGAAATATTTTCTATCTAACCCCAATATTGTTATTATTGTGACGTTACATTATTATTGTTAGGTCGACTAGGATTATATTGTGACCCCATGGACTCCTATATATATATAAGGAGGTTTTTTCATTTGTATCATCCAAGAATTACTCATTTATGTAATGTAAAGGAGGTTTCCCCCTCGAAGTGACTTATTTCTAAGGAATTGGTCTCTCTTTTCTTCTATTTTTGGAGCTGGTTTAATAACAGATATGTTTATGGGGATGTTGCAAACATAGATGTTGAGGAAACATTTTGTATCTCAACCATGGTGGCAGACACGGGTTGAGAAGTTGATCAATTATAGTCATGGTTAACAACTTTGATGAATATTTTTCCAAAAAATCCACGGGCGAGTCCAAAGAATCTCGAAAAGGAGTTTGTGTAAGAGTTTGAAGAGGAACAGGGTCGATTTGATAAAAAAATATTTCCTTCCCAATGAATAGGAGTAGAAGGAATAGGTTTCTCTTGTGGTATCTCCTCAATACTCAAAGGTTTGGGTGGAAGGGGTTCACCATCGGGTCTAAGATATATAGGTTTCGAATTAGACAAATGATGCAGCCAAAGCTACATTTACCCACATTCTGCATATAAAATGCTTTTTCAACTTAAAACGCCAATTAAATCTCAGCATGAGGTAACCTTAATGCGGAAACTTACTTTTGTCAAGACCTATGGTTAGAACCATATAATAAAATCCACTTATGAAATTATCGAATCAATATTCAACTTTGGATTAAAACCCCAAGTATCATCCATATATATATAATGGCCCAAATTTATCAACTCACCTTACCTTTATTCAATCCTCATGCGCGATCACCAATCCGCATGCCAAGAAAATTAATATAAGCTTTGGAGCCCACCTCATTACCCACCTTATGGAAATTTGATGACGTTGGGTTTAATTTAAAACCCAAAGATCATAGCATATTTTAATATTCAGCCCCATGCTTTCCCAATCACACATATGTACTTTCGGCCCACTTTTACTTTGGTTAAACCACAAAAAAATATTTTATGCAGGTCCCACAGCCTACCATCTCATTATATATATTCGAGTCCACACGAACATATATTAAACCCAAAACATGTGACTATATCTGGGTCCCACAACTTTACAACGTACCTTTTTCTCTACCGTCAGATCTACTATTCATTAATCGGATGGTTATCACATTAAGTTTCCCAATCCGACGATGTTCGCATTCCAACCCGCTACAACTTGTGTGAATGTTTACCACGTGATAAAAGTGGTTTTGACATCCACGTGTCACTTCCTCCACTATATCTTGTTTGATCCGATGATTACCGCTTGCCATCCAAAAGTGGTGTGATAAGGCCTTTGGTGGTTTTCAAAACCACTTCATGGTTCCACCTTGACTCACCCGCTGTGCTAAACCTTAACTCATGGTTCCAAAAGTGTGTGGTTCCGAAACCTGCTTAACGGTTCCAAAATGTAAAATTATATCCAGCTCATTCACTTGTGATCCGCTGGCAATAAACATTAATATATATTCGGCCCATGTTTAATACTCCATCCTTTGGGTTAAAACCCAACATATCAACATAATCTTTTATTCGGCCATCAACATATTATTTCATTTCATTTACAAGTTCGACTTTGATAAAGTTTATCAAAGGTATCAACATACATAAATTTCCTCTGCCATGTGTAATGAAATGTGCAACATGAGACAACTGTCATTGAATCTGGGAGATGATGGTCAGACAATCGAGATGGTGCGATAAAGCTATAAGGTTTTGATGGCATGGGGCCTGGGATTTCAATGCAGTGGGAGGTGAAATATGTAATTAAACAAAGGTTTAATACATAGTCGAGAGTACATTATATTATAGGCAGATGTTAATATATTTAACAAATGTAATGCAGATAAGTGTAACATTATGACTGGCAGAGATTTATATATAGTGGGACCGTTATATAAGTTGGATTTAATAGTTTTAACTTATGGTATGGGGGGTTTATATAACATGTGGGGAAATAGAACATAGGTTAAAAATAAAATATGGGTGGGAGATAATATTTTAAGAAATTAATCCAATATGGGGCTAAGGGTAAATACAGGAGTCAATATCTAATTAATGTGTTAGTAATGAAATACAATGAGGGAGATGAAATACACTAAGCCTAGTGTAAAACATGATACAGGGATAAATTTCATTGTTGTGGGTCCCGACATAATATTTTTTCATTTACACTTAGGATAAAGTATTTTTTGGGTTTTTTGGGTATTTTTGGGTAAAGGGGAATTAGTTAAAGGGGTTTTAACTTTTCTTAGGTAAAATGTGTTTTAAATTTAGGAAAAGGGAATTTTTGAAAAGGAAAGTGGACGATAATGGGAAAAAAGAAAAAATGAAAGGGAAAGAATGAAAATGAAGGGGATGAAGTATTTCTACAATGGGATGTTTTTTGAAGGAAGTTAGTAAACTGAAATGACCAATTGTCTGCTTATCCATGATTTGTAAAAACTTCTTCTGCCTACCCATATGCTACCCTAACAATTTTACTTCTTTTTAATTGGGTTCATTTGAGCTTGCAAACCCTTGTTCATTTTTCTTTTAAAACAACAAAATAACTAATTATATCCTTATTTCTTCCAAGGGCTCAGATTAAGATGTTGAGCTCCTTATTATTCTCTACCTAACTATTGATCTGCCAAGATTAAATTGTTTGGCTAGATATTTATTCTCTATCTAACAACATGAAATTTAAAGCATGAGAGGTTAATATTAAGTTGTTTAACCTTCATAGATTGTGGCATTTTAACAAGTTCCACACAATGTTTATTTTGCAGTAAAAGTAAATAGTAGTGGCATTTGGATTTTCATCACTTTCATGTTTTATTTTTTATTTCTTTTTGTTTGGGGTCCATTTTCATATTCTTTTTTATATTTTTTTCTTTTAAGTCCTTTGACTTTTCTTTTAGGAATTTTACCCTATTTACATTTTTTTTTATTTTTCTGATATGGGAAAAAAATTTGCAGAAAGAAAAGTATGTACATATTACAAGACTAATAAAATTCAATTCAAAAATTATGAAGGCTATTATTATAAGACCCTAACACCCAACACCGGAATGTCAAGTGATGGTTGCAAGTGGAGGAACTATAAATTGCTTTGGAAAATGCCATAATATTAAGCTAACCATGGGGGAATATGTATTGAATAGTACAATGATCTCCATTCCAATGGAATTGGTGTTGTTTTAATGCAAGAAGGAAGACCCATTTCTTTTGAATGTCATACAATCAAAGGAAATTATTTGCAGAAAGCTATTTATGAGAAGGAAATGTTGGCAATACTACATGCACTAAAGAAATGGCGATCTTACCTAATGGGAAGACACTTCAAGGTAAAAAATGATCATGATAGTCTTAAACACGTTTTGGAACAAAGACTATCTTCAAAAGAGCAACAAAAATGGGTCACAAATATGTTAGATTATGACTTTGAAATCCTCTAAAAAAAAGGGAAGCTAAATGTTGTTGCAGATGCACTCGCAAGAAAGGATGAAGAGGTGGAAGCATTGCTTTGTGCCATTTCTATTATCCAACTAGATTATATAACCTAAGCAAGGGATGAATGGAAAAAGGATGAAGAAGTGTGGACACCCATTCAAAAGTTGCAGCAAGATCCTAGTACATCTGAAACATTTAGTTGGAAAAATGATTCCTTATGGTACAAAGATTGCTTATTTAATTGAAAGAATTCCCAAATAAAACAAAATATTCTTTTAGATTGCACACTTCTCCTTTAGGAGGAAACTTAGGATTTTTAAAAACTTACCACAGGGTGAAGAAAGAATTTTTTGGGATGGCCTTAAATCTGATATTGAAAAGTCTGTGGCGGAATGTTTAGTTTTCCAGAAAAAAAAAAAAAAAAAAGTCGAGACAATTAAGACTCCGGGTCTTCTACAAAATTTATCCATTCCAAGTCAAGGTTGGGAGGATATTTCAATGGATTTTATCACAGTTTTACCTAAGTCCGAAGGAAAGAGTGTCATCATGGTGGTAGTTGATAGAATTACCAAGTATGTACACTTTTGTGCATTATATGATCCATTTAAAGCAAGTATAGTTGCTACTGCATTTATGGAAATAATTAAAAAGATACATGGAAACCCAAAGATTATTGTAGGTGACAAAGATCCCATTTTTACTGGATATTTTTGGACGGAATTATTTTCTTGTTTGGGTGCTCACCTAGCTCATAGCTCATCTTATCATTCTCAATCGAATGGTCAAACTAAGATAGTGAATAATTTTTTGGAAGGATATATTCGTTGTTTTGTATTTGATAAGAAAACACAATGGTTCGAGTGGTTACCTCTCGATGAATGGTGGTATAACACTTCCTTCCATATTACAGCAAAAATGACCCCATTTA
This sequence comes from Pinus albicaulis, assembly GCA_034641835.2. Classification (NCBI taxonomy): domain Eukaryota; kingdom Viridiplantae; phylum Streptophyta; class Pinopsida; order Pinales; family Pinaceae; genus Pinus; species Pinus albicaulis. The sequence goes on from JAXQQM020059153.1 coordinate 46,713, forward strand.
TGGCACTTTATGGATATCATCCACCCTCCATCACATCTTCTTTAAGAGAAAATTCTAAGGTTCAAGCAGTGGAAGATCACATTGAGCATCAAGAAGAAGTTCTCCAACTCTTAAAGGATAACCTAAATTTGTCACAAAATCAAATGAAGCAACAAGAAAATCAACATCGTAGTAAGAGAAGATTTGATGTAGGAGACTTAGTATTATTACGGGTAAAAGCATAAAAACAAATGTCCCTCAAGAAAGCTAAGAAGGATAATAAATTATCGCCAAAGTACTATTGTCCTTACAAGGTGTTGCAAAATATTGATACTATGGCATACAAATTGGAGCTTCCTAATTCTTCGCTAGTGCATCCATTTTTCTATGTTTCATGCTTAAAGAAGGTTATAGGGGACAAACTTCCAATTCAAAAAATATTTCCAAAACTTGATGAGGAAGGAAAAATCATATTGGAACCTAAAGAAGTCATGGAAACAAGAACTTGACAGCTATGAAATCTATCAATTTCAGAGTATCTCCTCAAATGGAAGAACTTACCCACTGAAGATTATACATGGGAGGATGAGAATTTTATACAGAAGCATCCAGAGCTACTCAAGTGTTGAGGACAACAATTTTTTGAAGGAGAGGGGCATGTTAGGTCCCTATATTAATATTATAGTCCCTTATTGTTGTTATTGTAAGCCCCTTATTGTTATTGTTGTACCCCTGTACGTTTTCAATGGTTCGAAACGTCGACCAAATCCTAATGATGTGATTAATCCAAAAGATTTTCTATCTAACCCCAATATTGTTATTATTGTGACGTTACATTATTATTGTTAGGTCGACTAGGATTATATTGTGACCCCATGGACTCCTATATATAGAAGGAGGTTTTTTCATTTGTATCATCCAAGAATTGCTCATTTATGTAATGTAAAGGAGGTTTCCCCCTCGAAGTGACTTATTTCTAAGGAATTGGTCTCTCTTTTCTTCTATTTTTGGAGTTGGTTTCATAACAGATATGTTTATGGGGATGTTGCAAACATAGATGTTGAGGAAACATTTTATATCTCAACCATGGTGGCAGACACGGGTTGAGAAGTTGGATCAATTATAGTCATGGTTAACAACTTTGATGAATATTTTTCCGAAAAATCCATGGGTGAGTCCAAAGAATCTCGAAAAGGAGTTTGTGTTAGAGTTTGAAGAGGAACATGGTCGATTTGATAAAAAAATATTTCCTTCCCAATGAATAGGAGTAGAAGGAATAGGCTCCTCTTGTGGTATCTTCTCAATACTCAAAGGTTTGGGTGGAAGGGGTTCACCATCGGGTCTAAGATATATCGGTTTCGAATTAGACAAATGATGCAGCCAAAGCTACATTTACCCACATTCTGCATATAAAATTCTTTTTCAACTTAAAACGCCAATTAAATCTCAGCATGAGGTAACCTTAATGCGGAAGCTTACCTTTGTCAAGACCTATGGTTAGAACAATATAATAAAATCCACTTATGAAATTATCGAATCAATATTTAACTTTGGATTAAAACCCCAAGTATCATCCATATATATATAATGGCCCAAATTTATCAACTCACCTTACCTTTATTCAATCCTCATGCGCGATCACCAATCCGCATGCCAAGAAAATTAATATAAGCTTTGGAGCCCACCTCATTACCCACCTTATGGAAATTTGATGACGTTGGGTTTAATTTAAAACCCAAAGATCGTAGCATATTTTAATATTTAGCCCCATGCTTTACCAATAACACATATATACTTTCGGCCCACTTTTACTTTGGTTAAACCCCAAACAAATCTTTTATGCAGGTCCCATAGCCTACCATTTCATTATATATATTCGAGTCCACACGACAATATATTAAACCCAAAACATGTGACTATATCTGGGTCCCAAAAATTTACAACATACCTTTTTCTCTACCGTCATATCTACTCTTCATTAATCAGACGGTTATCACATTAAGTTTCCCAATCTGACGATGTTCGCATTCCAACCCGCTACAACTTGTGTGAATGTTTACCACGTGATAAAAGTGGTTTTGACATCAACGTGTCACTTCCTCCACTATATCTTGTTTGATCCGATGATTACTGCTTGCCATCCAAAAGTGGTGTGATAAGGCCTTTGGTGGTTTTTAAAACCACTTCATGGTTCCACCTTGACTCACCCGCTGTGCTAAACCTTAACTCATGGTTCCAAAAGTGTGTGGTTTCAAAACCTGCTTCATGGTTCCAAAATGTAAAATTATATCTAGCTCATTCACTTGTGATCTGCTGGCAATAAACATTAATATATATTCGGCCCATGTTTAATACTCCATCCTTTGGGTTAAAACCCAACATATCAACATAATCTTTTATTCGGCCATCAACATATTATTTCATTTCATTTACAAGTTCGACTTTGATAAAGTTTATCAAAGGTATCAACATACATAAATGTCCTCGACCATTCATTCATTCTTGATCATTCGATTTAGAATTTTACTCGGCGATTTCTTGACACATATTTCTCAAGGCATAGCAGAATAAAACAAATCACACTGCAATCAAATATTCATTTATCATGAATTATACAAATACCATCAAACCCTTTTTACGGTCAAGATTTTTGCTTGATATGCCCTTACATGGCCTTTCTCCTCTTTTCTGTCAAAGCCCGTAGGCTTTAAAATAAAATTCCTTCTATCAACTATCTCACTCTCATTCCTCTCTGTCCTCTAATGCTTCAAAAGCTCAGTTTCTAAAACAAAAGGATTCATGAACCAATTTAGTTCAAATCCAAAAATCTCTCACTGTCTCCTAAATTATCTATTCAGCTCCTCTCTTTATTCAACAGAATCCTAGATTAGGTTTTTTTTTAAATCCATCAAATCCTCACTATTTTTAGGATTCCTTACTCATCCCTAAGATTTTATAACTCATGAGATATTCTCCATAAATCAATTTACAACTTAAATTTCCTCAAACTCAACTAAACTTTAGGAAAATAAATAAAATGATTAAGGGAACCCACTCCCTTTAGTAAATGAGAAATAAGACTCATGGGTCTTATAAATTTTGAAGAATGCCCCTGTATCAGAATCCCTAGGTTGAAAAATGCTGCGGAACAGGCCAAGAATCTACTTTTAGAAACTTTACGACATTCCATTGTCAAAGAAGATAGCTCCCTCCGAAAGGAAGAAAGGGCATGGCTGGATGGCTTCTCCCCCATGCCAAGAACTTCAGCAATCACTCGTGTCCTCGACCATTCATTCATTCTTGATCATTCGATTTAGAATTTTACTCGGCGATTTCTTGACACATATTTCTCAAGGCATAGCAGAATAAAACAAATCACACTGCAATCAAATATTCATTTATCATGAATTATACAAATACCATCAAACCCTTTTTACGGTCAAGATTTTTGCTTGATATGCCCTTACATGGCCTTTCTCCTCTTTTCTGTCAAAGCCCGTAGGCTTTAAAATAAAATTCCTTCTATCAACTATCTCACTCTCATTCCTCTCTGTCCTCTAATGCTTCAAAAGCTCAGTTTCTAAAACAAAAGGATTCATGAACCAATTTAGTTCAAATCCAAAAATCTCTCACTGTCTCCTAAATTATCTATTCAGCTCCTCTCTTTATTCAACAGAATCCTAGATTAGGTTTTTTTTTAAATCCATCAAATCCTCACTATTTTTAGGATTCCTTACTCATCCCTAAGATTTTATAACTCATGAGATATTCTCCATAAATCAATTTACAACTTAAATTTCCTCAAACTCAACTAAACTTTAGGAAAATAAATAAAATGATTAAGGGAACCCACTCCCTTTAGTAAATGAGAAATAAGACTCATGGGTCTTATAAATTTTGAAGAATGCCCCTGTATCAGGAATCCCTAGGTTGAAAAAATTCATGGACTCCTGTACATGAGTCACCCAACTGCTTCTGCTGTAAACTTCATCAAATTTCATCTTCCAACTGGTTGTCTATCCTCTTTCAATTGTAGGTGCATTTGCTACCTTCTCTCCTTCTCCTGGATGCCAAACTATGTGTTGTGAATGTCCTTTTGCCCTACTGTCATAACCATATCTTCTGCATAATGTTTGGATGTTGATATACTTCATAAAAAACTTCTCAAACAATATAAATTTCTGCTCCCTGGTCTGCTGCTGTTTTTCCATTATCTCAATAAAATTGAGTTCCAAATTTATGTATTTTTTCCTGTCCTGTACCTGACTGTTCATTCTTATTCTTGACCTGATCACCAGCATTCTCTTATGTCTCCAAATCAATTCCTTTATGTTGTCCTGTATATTCTTCCATCTTTCATTGACATGCTGATTTTGACAAATTCTTATGCTTATCATCTTTGTAATTTCCACCATCCACTTATCCAAAAATTGAAGTAGCATCTTTCCAATCTGAAAATAATATTGTTTCTTGATTGATACAAGAACATATAACTTCCCAAATACATACTGTCCATCAACTGCAAATAATTCAGTTATTGAACTTGGTTCAAATACCTCCATATCTACATAAAATATCACTGAATTGTTCATCCAAATTCTTAATTGCAAACTCAAGATAAAATATTGACATTCAAAACTCCTTTGAATTAAAAACAAAATCTGTCTGTGGATTGTACTTTTACATCTTCTGCAACCTTCTTTCTCTTCTGTAATTATTTGTTTAAAAGTTATACCAACTCTCATTCCTTCATTCTAAACTTTTAAATCAACTAGCTGCTTACTATAATCATCTTGTTCCCATAAGGAAAATTGGCTTTCTGCATTTTCAGAATTTACATATTTCTTCATATTTGGATAAACAAACATATCTCCAAGGGTAGTTTGTCCTTCATCCTGGAAAACACATTAAAAAATTAATAATTCAAAATCAGGAAATGCATTACATTTTCCATCAATTCTACTCCATAATTTCTCTGATTTGTCATCCTCTTGATGTGTATATGACATATCAAAAGTGTCATATCTTCCTCCATATTTCCTTGTCTTGAAAAAGTATGCTTTGTCTTCACTTTGCTCTGAATGTTGTCTAATTTCAAATTTATTTTTTCTGCTCTTCTCTTTAGCTTTCCTTCCTTTTACACTTCTTTTCATTCTTACTTCTTCTCCCTTACAAATCTTCAAGTTACTAAATTGTCCTTTCCATGCCTCTTCCTTTTCAATCAAAATCTTCCAATCTTTAATCCTCTTTGTTTATTGACATGAAACAAAATGTTATGCAACAAATTTTTCTTTCCATGATAAATTCCTTTTAGAATAAAAATTACTGTCAACACCATGAATATCAGTTTCCATTGAAATCCTTTGCTACTCACTATAGATGCATCATTCATGAAAGCATCCTTACCTCCATCCTTTGAGATTGCCTGTCTCTCACCGGTTTGTTGATTATATTTACCTTTATTCTTTTTGCAAGTTGTACAAGTAACACTATCTTCAAATTTCTGTTGTGCATCAACCTTTACCAAATGATGCTTATGTTCTTGACTGTCTTCTTTTTCTCTCCTCTTTATAGCCTTTTCTGGACTGGTTATACCTCCTTGGACTGAATTCTTCTTATAAATCTCTATTCTACCATCTTCCACAGTATAATCTTTAGTAATATATTTCTCCATTAATGCTCCATTATGTTCTTCCAAGACAATTTCTTGTCCATTAACTATCAACACAAGTCCATAATTTTTGAGTAAAAATGAAAGAGATAATACCATTACCTCAAATGGTTTCACTGTACACATAATTTTGGTTGTTCCTGTCATAAGGCTATCTTCATACCTCTCTTCATCTTCTTCTTTTTCAATCTAAAATTTCCTTTTATTTCCAGACTGTTTGTCCTTCCTTTGCCAAATCTCACTAGATTCATCATCTCCAGCTTTCATGGTAGTTTCCAACATTTGTACATCTGTAGTGTATTAGAACACATGTTCATTCAAGAACTGTTTGATTACAATCACCTCTTCTAACATCTTCATTTCTTCAACAACCTGCATAAACATATCTTGTAAAGATTGTTCATCACTTGCATACAAACAAAAATCATCAGTTTCAAAAATACTATGGTCCTCTTTCTTTGATCTCTCAATCATCACATCTCTCTATTGATCTGAACTTGTCCAATAGTTCAGAAATCCATCAATGATTCCTTCCTCAGCAAAGTAATCTTCTTGTTCAGGTCTATAATAGTCATCTTTCATCTCTAACTCAACTGTTCTGAATCCCTCTCTTAATCTTATATACATTCTTCTCTTTATCTGATTTTGCAACAACTTCCACTTTATCTTCTTTATTCTCATAGTCCAACTATAATTTTGGTCCTTCATACTCTTCTCAAGCAACACTATTATTACATCAACACTTGCTTTCAATTTTGCAATATCTCTGTCAAATACTGCTTGACTCATTCCCTTACCTTTGCCATTATCCTTGGCACCTTTCTTTCTTTTGTTGTGGCTTCTCTCTAAACCCCTATTATGACTATCAATAGTCACTTTCTCCTCCATCTCTATGATCTCCTCACTCACTATGAGTGCACTAAGCCTCTACAACAGCAAGTCCTTCTTTCTACCACTTACCTCACCAATCCCCTCTCTGGACTTGGTCTTTTGGTAAGCACTGGTTCTCTATTTCTGGAACCTCTTGAGAATTCTTCTTCTGCTCTTCCTAGGCTTATATCCTCCACTCACCTTCTCTTGAGAACACTTCATTTGTTCTCCCTGTCCAACTTTTAGCTGGAATATTTAGGTTCACTACCACTAACACAACTCTTCTCTCTCTTTACATAGCCTTCTACTGTGTGTTGCTGCTATCATTTTATTTCTTATAGAAACAATTCAAATGGAACCAACATCAAAATATGGCTCATACATGAGAGATATCCAAGTGATTGATCTATTTGAGCTTCCAATGGCTTGGAAAATACACATGCTGCTTTACTTTTCACTGTCTGCACTTCAAGTCTTCTGTCAACTAAATTTCCCTTCTTGCAGAGTACATCCATATTCATTTTATTTCCTTACAACATTTCTCTTGTAATTTCTTCATTCATTTCTTTGTCACAACTACTTGGCTGGAACTTCTGTTGTTGCTTTCATCACATACACATATCATTAAAATTCTGCAAAGCTTTTACCTGATCCTGTCTTCCTCAAGTATTTTTTCACAATCTGCCTTTGCTGAAGTTCTCATTGTTTGCAATATTTCAGAATTCCTCTTTGCATAAAATCTCTTATGTCTTGTGCTTCCTCTGTATCAAATTCATCACAATGAAAATCATATACATGCTGAGAATAAAATACAATCTTTGTTAATCAATTCCACAGATCATTAGTCTAGCAATGATCCCACAAATGATGCAGCCAAAACTGCATTTACCCACATTTTTCATATAAAATGCTTTTTCAACTTAAAACCCAAATTCAATCTCAGCATGAGGTAACCTTAATGCAGAAGCTTACCTTCGTCAAGACCTATGGTTAGAACCATATAATAAAATCCACTTATGAAATTATCGAATCAATATTCGACTTTGGAGTAAAACCCCAAGTATCATCCATATATATATAATGGCCCAACTTTATCAACTCACCTTACCTTTATTCAATCCTCATGTGCGATCACCAATCCACATGCCAAGAACATTAATATAAGCTTTGGAGCCCACCTTATTACCCACCTTATGGAAATTTGATGACGTTGGGTTTAATTTAAAACCCAAAGATCGCAGCATATTTTAATATTCATCCCCATGCTTTACCAATCACACATATATACTTTCGGCCCACTTTTACTTTGGTTAAACCCCAAACAAATATTTTATTCGGGTCCCACAGCCTACCATTTCATTATATATATTCAAGTCCACGCGAACATATTTTAAAGCCAAAACATATGACTATATCTGGGTCCCACAACTTTACAACGTACCTTTTTCTCCGCCGTCAGATCTACTATTCATTAATTGGATGGTTATCGCATTAATTTTCCCAATCTGACGATGTTCACATTCCAGCCCGCTACAACTTGCGTGAAAATTTACCACGCGATAAAAGTGGTTTTGACATCCATGTGTCGCTTCCTCCAATGTATCGTGTTCGATCCGATGATTACCACTTTTCCTCCAAAAGCGGTGCGGTAAGGCCTTTGGTGGTTTTCAAAACCACTTCACGGTTCCACCTTGACTCACCCGTTGTGCTAAACCTTAACTCATGGTTCCAAAAGTGTGTGGTTCCGAAACTTGCTTCACGGTTCCAAAATGACAAATTATATCTGCCTCATTCACTTGTGATCCGCTGCCAATAAACATTAATATATATTCGACCCATGTTTAATACTCCATCCTTTGGGTTAAAACCCAACATATCAACATAATATTTTATTTGGCCATCAACATATTATTTCATTTCATTCACAAGTTCGACTTTGATAAAGTTTATCAAAGGTATCAACATACATAAATGTCCTCGACCATTCATTCATTCAAGATCATTCGATTGGGAATTTTACTACATAGAATCATACGCAGATTTCTCAAAGCATAGCAGAATAAAACAAATCACACTACAATCAAATCTTCATTTATCATGAATTATACAAATACTATCAAATCCTTTTTACGGTTAGGATTTTGGCCTGATATGCCCTTACATGGCCTTTCTCCTCTTTTCTATCAAAGTCTGTAGGATTTAAAATAAAATTCCTTCTATCAACTATATCACTCTCATTCCTCTCTTTCCTCTAATGCTTCAAAAGCTCAGTTTATAAACCAAAAGGATTCATGAACCAATTTAGTTCAAATCCAAAAATATCTCACTGTCTCCTAAATTATCTATTCAACTCCTATCTTTATTCAACAGAATCCTAGATTAGATTTTTGTTTAAATCCCTCAAATCCTCACTATTATTAGGATTCCTTACTCATCCCTAAGATTTATAACTCACGAGATATTCTCCATAAATCAATGTACAACTTAAATTTCCTCAAACTCAACTAAACTTTAGGAAAATAAATAAAATGATTAAGGGAACCCACTCCCTTTAGTAAATGAGAAATAAGACTCATGGGTCTTATAAGTTTTGAAGAATTCCCCTTCATCAGACTCCCTAGGTTGCAAAAATTCATGGACTCCTGTTCATGGGTCACCCAACTGCTTCTGTTGTAAACTTCATCAAATTTCATCTTCCAACTCGCTGTCTGTCCTCTTTCAATTACATGTGCATTTGCTACCTTCTCTCCTTCTCCTAGATGCCAAAATCTCTGTTGTGAATGTACTTTTTCCCTGCTGTAGTAACCATCTCTTCTACATAATTTTTGGATGTTGATATCCTGCATAAACAACTTCTCAAACAATATAAATTTCTGCTCGTCGGTCTGCTGCTGTTTTGCCATTATCTTAATAAAATTGAGTTCCAAGTTTATGTATTTTTTCCTGTCCTATACTTGACTGTTCATTCTAATTCTTGACCTGATCACCAAAATTCTCTTCTGTCTCCAAATCAATTCCTTTATGTTCTCCTGTATATTCTTCCATCTTTCATTGACTTGCTGATTTTGACAAATTCTTATGCTTATCATCTTTGTGATTTCCACCATCCACTTATCCAACAATTGAAGTAGCATCTTTCCAATCTCAAAAGAAGATTGTTTCTTGTTTGATACAAGAACATATAACTTCCCAACTACATACTGTCCATCAGCTGCGAAAAATTAAGTTATTGAACTTGGTTCAAATACCTCCATATCTACATAAAATATGACTGAATTGTTCATCCAAATTTTTAATTGCAAACTCAAGGTAAAATCTTGACATTCAAACGTCCTTTGAATTAAAAACAAAATCTATCTATGGACTATACTTTTACATCTTCTGCAACCTTATTTCTCTTTTGCAATGACTTGTTTAAGAGTTATACCAACTCTCATTCCTTCATCCTAAAATTTTAAATCAACTAGCTGCTTACTATCATCCTCTTGTTCCCATAAGGAAAACTGGCTTTCTGTATTTTCAGAATTTACATATTTCTTCATATTTTCATAAACAAACATATCTCCAAGGGCAATTTTTCCTTCATCCTGGAAAACACATTCAAAAATTAATAATTCAAAATCAGGAAATGCATTATATTTTCCATCAATTGTACTCCATAATTTCTCTAATTTGTCATCCTCTTGATGTGCATATGACATATCAAAAGTGTCATATCTTCCTCCATACTGCCTTGTCTTGTAAAAGTTTGCTTTGTCTTCACTTTGCTTTGAATGCTGTCTAATTTCAAAATTATGTTTTCTACTCTTCTCTTTAGCTTTCCTTCCTTTTACACTTCTTTTCATTCTTCCTTCTTCTCTCTTACAAATCTACAAGTTACTAAATTGACTTTTCCATGCCTCTTCCTTTTCAATCAAAATCTGCCAATCTCTAATCCTCTTTGTTTCTTGACATGAAACAAAATCATATGCAACAGATTTTTATTTCCATGATAAAGTTCCTTTTAGAATAAAAATTACTGTCAACACCATGAATATCAGTTTCCATTGAAATTCTTTGCTACTGACTGTAGATGCATCATTCATGAAAGAATCCTTTCCTCCATCCTCTGAGATTGCCTGTCTCTCACCAGTTTGTTGATTACATTTACCTTTATTCTTTTTGCAAGTTGTACAAGTAACATTGTCTTCAAATTTCTGTTCTGCATCAACCTTTACCAACTATTCCTTATGTTCTTGTCTGTCTTTTTTTTCTCTCCTCTTTATAGCCTTTTCTGGACTAGCTATACCTCCTTGGACTGAATTCTTCTTATAAATCTCTATTCTACCATATTCCAAAGTATAATATTTAGTAAGATCTTTCTCCATTAATGCTCCATTATGTTCTTCCAAGACAATTTCTTGTCCATTAACTATCAACACAAGTCCATAATTTTTGAGTAAAAATGAAAGAGATAATCCCATTACCTCAAATGGTTGCACTGTACATATACTTTTGGTTGTTCCTGTCATAAGGCTATCTTCATAACTCTCTTCAGCTTCTTCTTTTGCAATCTGAAATTTCCTTTCATTTCCAGACTATTTGTCCTTTCTTTGCCAAATATCACTAGATTCATCATCTGCAGCTTTCATGGCAGTTTCCAACATTTGTACATCTGTAGTGTCTTTGAACACATGTTCATCCAAGAACTGTTCCATTACAGTCACCTCTTCTAACATCGTCATTTCTTCAGCAACCTGCATAAGCATATCTTGTAAATATTGTTCATCACCTGCATACATACAAAAATCATCAATTTCAAAAATACTAGGCTCCTCTTTCTTTGATGTCTCAATCATCACATCTCTCTGCTGATCTGAACTTGTCCAACAGTTCATAAATTCATCAATGATTCATTCCTCATCAAATTAATCTTCTTGTTCATGTCTATAATAGTCATCTTTCATCTCTAACTCAACTATTCTGAGTTCCTCTCTTAATCTGATATACATTCTTCTGTTTATCTGCTTTTGCAACAACTTCCACTTTATCTTCTTTCTTCTCATAGTCCAACCATAATTTTGGTCCTTCATATTCTTGTCAAGTAGCACTATTATTGCATCAACACTTTCTTTCAATTTTTCAATTTCTCTGTCAAATACTTCTTTACTCATTCCCTTACCTTTGCCATTTTCCTTGGCACCTTTCTTTCTTTTGTTGTGGCTTCTCTCTAAAACCCTATTATGACTATCAGTAGTCACTTTTTCCTCCATCTCTATGAGCTCCTCACTCACTATGAGCTTCACTAAGCCTCTGCAACAACAAGTCCTCCTTGCTTCCACTTACCTCACCAATCCCCTCTTTGGACTTGGTATTCTGGTAAGAAATGGTTCTCTATTTCTGGAACCTCTTGAGCATTCTTCCTATGCTCTTCCTAGGCTTATATGATTAAGGGAGACCACTCCCTTTATTAAATGAGAAATAATACTCATGGGTCTTATAAGTTTTGAATAATGCCCCTGCATCAACAAAGGAAGAGAAGAGGAACATCTCGAAGTAATAAGTATAGATGCCAGAGGCTCTTCAAGCTCAAAAACCTCAAGAATCAAAGTGTCTTACTCAGGAAAGTTAGGTTCAAAACCTGAGGACGCAAAGGTTTAGGGATTTATGTTTCGATTGCGTCAATGTCATCTTCAAGAGTAGATGTAATATCGGGCTCAAAAATCAAGGAAATCAAACTCAAATGAAAGCCAAACATAGGCTTGAGGAATAAAACAAGACACTTATGAGTCTAGGAAGGTCAGTTGGAAGTAGGCTAATAAAAGAGACACTTAGAAACAAAGGAAAATTTTGTGTAAAAATAAGGGTCAATGCTGGTGAAGAAGAGGCGCCAGTGCTCTGCAATGCTGGGACAAAGTGGCCCTGAGTAAGGTTCAATGCTTTATTAGAGGGACTAGGAGAGCATTGGTCTTGGGATGGAGGATTCTGATAGAAAAATTGCAAGAAAGGCTCAATGAAATCACTTCCTATGTATTTTATCGACTTATAAAAGAAGAAAAGGTCTATGAAAGAGGTATTTAGACACAAAGGACAAGGAAAACCACCGAGGGAATACATCATTCCACAATTGAGTCACAAATTTGTTATGCAGGATTTATGATTGTGGACAAAAGTATCTCCCCTAGTTTTGATGTCCAACATAGAACAACAGAGAAACAAGGAACCCAATTCTTTCCTTAAAGTAAATAGATGATGGAATGAAGCCTACCTGGAATTTGTTGCACAGTTCGTTCCTTCTTCAACTTGAATGCTCCAATTCGAGGTCTAATTTCCAAAATCATAACCTGCACAGTTAGATAACAGAATCTAATAAACTACGAGATCTATGCAGTATCATCTAAGTACTCTATTCAATAGATCAACATGGTATTGAAATAAGTGAAATAAAAAAAATCACATATAGGAAAATAGATAAATTTTTGCATTAATATAAGTGTAATGAGATTAAAACCACAAATGGGTGTCGATATTGTAGAAGAGATCCTACAGGTTGTTAACTTATCCTTTCCTTGTCACAATATGCACCTACAATCACCCTAAATGCATGGAATGTTAACCTCTCACCTCAATGATATAAGGGTAGAATCACTCTCCAAAACCAAACCCCTTACATATGCAAGGAAATAAATATATAGTTGAGTGTCGTATGTTGGAATTTCTTATCCAATTACCATATAAGGTTTTAGATCCAACTTTCATGGGAGGATGGGATCAAAGGATAATGGATGGAAACTCCAAATAAGGATGACATAGAATCCAAAATTTTAATCAAAGGTAAATGGTTGTAACAAATTCTGGAAGCTTCTAGAAGAGGAAGCTTCCAAAATTTCTCTTTATCTTGAATTTCTAAAACCAATCCAGGTGCAAAGGGGAGAAGCATGTAGGTGATCAATGCTGGCCATAGTAGAGTAGCCTGTAGGTGAACACTTTCCGGAGGAATGACTTGGAGCATTGGTACTAAAATTGGCTCAGATGAGGTGGTTTTTGGAAGAAATTATGGGAAATGAAGGAGGTTCACTTATGGACTTGTGCAATGATGTTGAAAAGGGGGAATATGATGTTGATTTATCCCATTAGAAGGCTAATGATTGGATGGAAAAATTGGAATATAACATAAATCATCTTTCTCAACCCATTGATGACAAGAAAAAAATAATATCAGAGATAATTAATAGCCCCGCTTCAATCCCCTAGTGGCCCAAAAAAATTTTGATGGCATACCATTGATTAATATGGAAAATTTTTCTAAGGTGATACAGATCATAATCCAATCGACCACCTCCACCAATAGACCAAATTTGTGTAACATCAACCTTAGGAGACCCGATTCTACACAAGAGAAGTGCCTCTTTCATTTCTATCTTAAAGAATGAATACATTCATCGGGGATGACCACGACACCCTCAATGTGTATATTTTTTATAAAACCAAATTGTGCAAGAGAAATATGCTTTGATAGGTTATCCTTGATATATAAATCAACAACCTTCAAGATGATTTTATAGATGATATTAGACATTTAAATAGGACTATAATCCACAAAGGATTTTGGAAAATATACTTTAGATATCAAAGTAATAAAAGTGGCATTAAGGGGCATAGATATCTTAAAATTAATATTCGGTTCTTGAGAAACTTGTATTAATTCATCCTCCATAATATCCAAAGAATGTATGAATAATTGTACAAAACAACCATCCGTACTGGGATTTTTTTCCCTTTGCAAATGATTCCACAATGAAAAACAGTTCATCATAAGTGATCAACATCCCAATTTTTTCATTATCATTTGCATTAAGCATATTGGGAAGTGTTTGAATGATATAAAATTTACTGTCTATGTCATCCAATCTCTAGCCAGATATAGTTCCCTGAAATGTTTTATAGTTGCCTCATGGAGATCCTACACAAAGTATATTTTCCAAGCCTCAACATTGTTCATATCCCATATAGTTTTTTCGTTCTTCCGTTGAGAGACATATTTCTGCAAAAAAATAGTATTTTTTCTCCTTCCAATATCCAGATGACATATATTTTAATATGCCATTTTTATTCTTGGTGCGTTAGAACCAGCCATTTGTTCCCTTCGAGGTCTGTAAGTCATTTTTTCGTTACCTCATTGAAGTAGTTCAGCTAATTGGGGTCAGAAATCTCCAGTAGTTCTTGTCTAATTTCTGGAAATTCATTAATATTTGTTCTTTTTTCCCCTTGACGCAACGTCAAATCACCATTTTAAGCATGTTTAACTTCTAACATCTGTTGGAAATATTGAGAGGGGGTGAATAAATATTTCTTATCAATTAGTAAATTTATTAATTTTTAGAGTATTAGCAACAAAGAAACATAAAAACATCTATAACAACCCTGGTAAAAATCCATGTAAAAAAAATATAAGACCACAGTTGATGGCACATGTATTCCAAGATGAATGGTGGGAAAAACATCTTAGTGGGTGTTCACTTCGATTTATTACGACTAAGGAAATTGGTAAAGGAAATGACAAAGGATTTGGAGAGGAAAATTTATTTTTGGCACATTTATTTATGAAAACAATGGAAATTAGGAGAAAACGGAGGTGAAAGGTCAAATGTTGCATGTGAGGAGGAAAATGAAGTAAAATAATGGAAAATGAATGAAATAGAGGCCTAATTAATAAAAAGGATTCTGAGCATCAATTGGTAAGAGTTTTTCGATGCATTTTTGGAGCTCTCTCATTATTTTCTCTCTCTCTCTCTCTCTCTCTCTCTCTCTCTCTCTCTCTCTCTTTCTCTCTTACTCTTTGATACTTATTTTTTTCTTGGACCACTTTTGGAGAGTGTGGATACTTATTGATTAGGAGAAAGAAGGAAAAATAAGAGCAGGAAAGTGAAAGAGGGCATCATGATCAACATCTAGAACATGTTCTGATTGCAGGTACCGAGTTGCATGTATGTTTTCCTCACTATTTGTGGCATGCATGGACTATGCATGTGTATTTTCCTAGCCTTGCCATTTCCTGGATAGCCATGATGTTATGGGTTTATTCCATTGATTTTGTTAGGTTGGTTCTCATGATTCCTTTAGTTGTTGGGTTGAATTATTAGTTCCTGGAGCCTTCGTTGGACAAATGCTCTGAAGCTCAGCGAACAACTGTTGAGTTGAGTTACTAGTCCTGGAGCCTTAGTTGTATAAATGCTCGAGAGCCCTAGGTGGGTTGAGCTACTAGTCCTGGAGCCTTGGTTGGACAAATGCTATGGAGCCCATAAACAACTGGGCTTGAGTTACTAGTCCTAGAGCTTTGGTTGGAACAAACAATGTGGAGCCCTCAAGTAGCTTGGATAGCTACCAATCCATGATGGTTTTGATGTCCGACCGCGAAGTGGAATCATTTGTTAAGGGTTGAGGTGGTTTGAACTCTATAAGCTCTAGATTGATTATGATTGATGTGTTTGATGAGATACCACATTCATGCTTGGAATATGGCACATGGGTGGTTTGCAAAAGTGGACTTGGGTGAGCCAATCTTTGGTTAGGTGGAACGTTGAAGTCCCATCTCCGGTTGGCTTTTAACATTTAGTATTTAAGAGCTCATTCCTTCGGTATTCGACAAGAAAATGTACTAATTTAAGTATGGATTTTATTGTTTTTATATTGATTGTATTTATGTTTTTATTAGGCTAGTTATAAGCATGTATTCGATCAGTGATGATGTATGGCTAAATCCATGTTTTTACATGTAAATGAATAGATAATGTATCTATGGTCAAATAGACTTTATTTTAGATTATGTTGTAGGGGATAAATGCTTCTTAGCAATTCTAAGATAAGTAAGAGACCCCCATGTTTAAATATGTTGTTTATACCTGTAGATGAAATGTTTGTGACATGTTTGAAGAAATGACCGTCATGGCTAGGAGGGGTCCAGATTAGTTATTGATGATGTGATTACTTTAGTACCTTTTTTTTAATGTTATTTATCATATCCTACAGTTTCATAAAGTTCTTGGCAATGGCCTGGGCTCTCGGGCTAAAAAGGTGTCACAAATCCCAGAATTGTAGGCATAGAACTAACTAGATAGGGCTCTGGCCACTACCTTCCTTTAGCATGGTTGCAGCTATAGGATTTTAGCTTCTACCCTACCTTAGCATGCTCGTAGATAAGGCTCAAATTGGTAACAAGTAAGTTTCCCTCAAGGTTGAGGAGCATGGAAGGTTGGGCTACCTCTTGAGGATGTTTTTGAAGTTGTGTAAGGTGTGTTTGTCTTATTTTCGTCGGTTCCACTTCCTTAAGGTAATATAGGAGGTTGAATCTCATATTAGTAGCCTCTCATTGCATTTTTAACCCTGTTTGTTGGTTACTTGGGTAGATTCGGGAAGAGTGTGTTACAGAGTGGTATGAGAGGATATTTCAACCCTTGGACTGGATGGGTAATGTGTTGATCATGTTTTTCTCTTGGTTGCATATGTGTTTCTCATACCTATGATGTATGTGCTTGTTGCATCTGTGTTGTGTTGGCCATGGTGATAGTTGTGTTTCCCTTGAAGTGATGATGGTGTGGTTGTCAACATGTTGTCATGAGTGTATGATTGGTTATGTCTTGTTCATTCTTGTGTATTGTTAGTTCACGCTTGCTTACATATTGTAACATATTGTACATGCATTTCTTACTTATGATAGGGTCACATATTGGTCATTCTTCGATGTTATCCATGTATGCTTGGTTGTGTGATGTCATATGTTGAACATGCATTAGTCGTTCATGATTGGTTACACATGTCAAGTGGGTTTAGTTGAGGTTGTCATGCAATTAGCTCATGATGATGATATTGGTATGTTATGATGCTAATGTGTTGACTAATATAGAGCAAGAGATGCATACCATCAAAGTGTAGTTGCACCATTGGACCTCGAGGCAAGAGAATGTCGTCATATAGGTTTGAATGTTGGTCATGTAGGTATGTAGGTTAAGTATTGTTATATACATTATGGTTATAGGTATTCCTTTCATTATATTTATGTTATGGTTACATAAATTATAGATGCTAGTTGATTAGTGCGGTTATATGTACATGTGTGGGATACTCATGAATAATAGCAACCAGTGGTGGTATGCATTGTTATTGTTTTTTTATGTTAAATAACTTATATGTTGTTGATGAGCATTAGCATGGTATATAACTTTTTGTTGTTACATGCTAGTGACTTGAGGATTAGGTTTATTTCATTAACATATTGATGTTATATGTATCATGCTAAATTTGATTTTCCTAGGCATATGGTTAGGGTTATGATATTCAAGTATGAGTCGACATATTTGTGCTATTGTGTTGTGCTAATCTAGGATGACTGTGTAGATGTGATTGTTATGCATGAATGAAAATTATGAGTTTATGATGTGAAATTTTTAGTTACTTACTTGTATGGATATCTTGATATTATTTATGTTAAGTTGAGGTGTTGTGAAGTTATATTGTGCTAATATAGATTTATTGTGTAGACATGATAGAATCCCCGTATATACATTGAGGTATGAATTTTCTTATGTTGTAGACATGGTGCTCGACTATTTTAAGTATTTTATTATGTCATCTAGTTGATCTATTTAGAATGGTATGTTTGGAATTTGTTTGAATGTTTGATTAATTTCATGATATGAGTATATGTGTCTATAATATTGCATGAAGGAATGATATATTTTTAAGATGGTTATGCTAACACATATGTGCTAAGATACCTGGTATATACTTGATTGTAGGTACGTGATAGTTGTAGCATTATGTATTATGACTGATGAATGGGAATTGATTTTTTATTATGACATGGTTTCTAGTCTTGGTAAATGTTTATTTCGAATTGATGTATATGTTTTCTTAATTTTGATTCATATCGATGACATGTGTGTGTTTAGTTACAAGGAAGCATGATTGGCACAAGAAGGTAAGGTAACTATATTGTTGTTATGTTGATTTATTCACTGAAAATTATGTGGTTATGGCAGTATGATGTAAGGGATTTCATGGAAAGAGATTGTCGTGAAATCATGGAGAAGGATTATGTTGATTTTTCCTTCATAAGCATTTGGGATCCATGGGGATTGAGTTGTGGTGTTTGTTGCCAGTCTTGTGATTTTGGTCTTTGGTGGTTTGTTGTGCTTGATTGGTCACTTTTTTTATGTCTAGTGTATGGCCATACCACTTTGTTGTGGTGTCGTTGTGTTTTTGGTTTTTCATGGTTTTATTTTTAATTTTTTCTTGTTCTTTCATTTTGTTTGAGTGTCTTGGGAATTGGTTTGGAGAGAGAAAATTTAATGGATCTCGGGAAGAGCTCAGTGAAATCCAATAGGTAATGTAAGGCTTGAATGGATCTCAATGCATGCATAAGCGCAAAAATAGGTAAGAACATTAGAGCCAGTTGGATTGGTTGGGTTAATTGGTGTAAATGGACCTTGGAAGGACAATTATGAGAAAGCTAGAAAGAAAGGTAAAGTGATTGAATCTGGGATAACAGATGCCTTGGTTATGTTTGCAAATGTTGTTCTCAGTGTTGTGCATGAATAAAGGAAGTTCTCCTAACCTAGACCATATGATATCTATAAGTTATGTTGTGATCATGATTATGTTCATGTTTATATATGTATACATGTATGTATGTATGTATGTATGTATGTATGTATGAATGTCATGTATGACAGGGTCGTCATGGATCATGATTGTTTAATGCTAATGTTTATATGTAGATATGTCATTTTCTGACAAGATCATGATTGTTTTATGATGATTCTATATATGTGTATGTATCAATGTCATTGAATAGCAGGGTTTTCAAGGATCACTCTTGTGGAGGAATGATTGCTTATGAAGGTGAATGACTTGAAGAGGTTCTTGGTCTTATGAGGAATGAAGTGGGAAGAATGACCCTCACAGATCTATGAGGTTAGTATCATGTGGACATGAATTGATATTATATGGTTGTACAATGCCTATGTTTATGTTATCGACAAGTAATGCCGAGGGCTACATTAGCAAAGTTAAAGTAGTGTGCTTTGAGGCATGCTAGGATAAGCATAGATAATGGAAAGGAACTAGAAGAAATATTTCTTGTGGGGTCAGTGTGTGGTCTATGGATGTGTGGTACTACTGTTGTGTATATGTTGCGCATGTTTTATATTCAGTGATTGTACCTATGGTGATGTGTACATGTAACCTATGTAGTATTGTGTACATATGATATTGTAAGCCTGTTGTACATATAGTGTCATGTGTATATTGCATATGTAGTGCTAGGTATCGATGGCTCCATATACATGTTGGTGATGCAGTGCTGTGTACATATAATTGTTTGCATGTTGGATATGCGGTGTTGTGTGCATGTTGGATATGGGTTACTGTGTACGTATGGTGCTATGTACATGTTGAATATGTAGTGCTATGTACATATGGTATAGTGTGTATGATGTACATATGGTGTTATGTACATGTGGTGCTATGTAAATTTTGTACATGTGGTATTGTGTGCAAGTGGTGTCGTGTACATTTCATGCATGTGGTGTTGTATACAACTGGTTTCATGTACATGTCATGCATATGGTGTTGTGTACATGTGTTATTGTGTACACATTGTATAGGTGGTGCATTGTACATTTGGAATTGTGTACATGTTGTGCAGATGGTTTCGTGTACATGTGATGTTGTGCACACATTGTGCAGGTAGTGTCGTGTACAAGTGGTACTGTGTACATGTTCTGCATATGGTATTGGTATACATGTGGTATTGTCTGCATGTCGTACATGTTGTGTTGCGAGCATACGATACTATGTATGTGCATGTTGTAGTCATGGTATCGTGACATATGTACTTGTTATGTTGTACTCTATATGTATGTATGTATTGGGCTGTATTGTACACCAATTGTAGGTGTATGTGTTACGTTCTGTGACAGATGTAGGTGTATGTATTCTATTATGTTGTATGCCATATGTAGGCATATATATATCTTGTTGTATTGTACACTAGGTGTAGTTGTATTTGTAGTATGTAGATGTATGTGTATGTATTATGTGTGGATGTATGTGTCGTGTTTTACATCATGTGTATGTGTACGTAGTTGAAGAGAAGGCACCGATGTTTTTTGAGTGTGACAACCGATCCTGTATGGCTAAAAAGAACAATGGAAGAACTAAGGACCAATGAAGGATAAGTATCAATATTTTATTTTAGTCTTGTTACGCATTTGATCAGTGATTCTGACTTATGATGGTACATGTTATTTATGATTATGGTTTATGATGATTACATGTGATTCATTACTTTTACCTATGATGGTTGTGTTTTGAGCTAACCAAATGTGATATGTTTAGACATGATGATTTGATCAAACAACTAGTTTTACTTGTTGTTACAGGAAGTAAACAGGATTGCAAGTGTACCTTACTGGTCAGCTACCAATGATGTATGATTTGAATTTCACTCAATTTATTTTGAATCTAACAGAATTTATGTGCTTGGTACAGGAAGCATGGAAATTCACGGTTGGGTGGTTGAAACTAAATGCAATAACTAGCAACATCAGCAAAATTAATTGGAAAATGCAGTACTGTATTCGTAAATCACTTCAGGAGCAAGGAAATTGTGAGACACCCAATAGTTTCCATTGATTTCCATGAGCATGCTATGACCGATATGATGGTTTTGAGGCAATTATATTCCTTGGTTTTTATATCTTCCACTACGAGGAAGCCTTGCCCAGGGATGGACTGCCTGAGATGGGGGTGCCAACAAAAATTGGAAGGTGAGTGACTGCATGGAAAGGGTGACCGGATTACCTGAGGGATTGTGTAGGAGAGAAGGGAAAGTCGAGGATGTATTTGGTTTGGTCATTAGCATTTCCAGATGGAATCATATGTATATTGGGAGTGTGCCCTAAAACAATGAGTCGGTAACTGTTCACTGAGAGGAGAACAATGTTGGATTATAGTTCTGGACATTAGATGCAACTTTGATTTTGGTAAGTATTTTGGAATTCTTGGGAAGCAGGTGAATCACGATATTACTTGAGGGTGGAGGTGTGAGTCTATGAATTCCCTTATTGCTGATACATGCGTCATACCCTTCTATTTTCTTGTTGAGTAAATGTGTATATTATTGTAAATATTGTATCCAGATGGTTTATAAAGCTCCATAGACAAGATGGTTATTGGCGGGTTGGAGAAAATGTGCATGACTATATGCGGTTGTTATTGTAAATACTATAATGAGCTATCTTATAAAGCTCCATGGGAAGTATGCTTATTTTCAACATTCTTGTTGGTTGTAGGTTTCATTAAACACCTAGGATGGTGTTCCCCCAAAGGGGAGGGTTCTGTAATGGCCCTCGTAAAAATCCATGTAAAAAATATATAAGACTACGATTTATGGGACACATATTCTAGGCTAAATGGTGGGAAAAAAATTGTAGCAGGTGTTCACTTTGGTTTATTATGACTAGGGAAATTGACAAAGGCAAGGGCTAAGCCTTTGGAGAGGTAAAAATATTTTTGGCACATTTATTTATGAAAATAATGGAAATTAGGAGAAAAGGAAGGTGAAAGGTCACAAGTTGCAAGTGAGGAGTAAAATGAAGGAAAAGAATGGAAAATGAAGAAAATAGAGGCCTCATTAATAAAAATTCTTTTGAGGATCAGTTGGTAAGCTTTTGTCAGTGCATTTTTGGAGCTCTCTCATTATTCTCTCTCTCTCTTATACTCTTGGATACTTAGAGTTTTCTTGGAGCACTCTTGGAGAGTGAGGATACTTGGTGATTTGGAGAAATAATGCAAAATAAGAGAAGCAAGGAACAAAATGACATCAAGATCAACATCTACAACAAGTTATGAGTTCAGGTACCAAGTTGCATGTATGTTTTCCTCACTAGTTTTGGCATGCATGGAGTATGCATGTGGATTTTCCTAGCCTTTCCATTTATTGAATAGGCATGGTGTTGTGGGTTTTTTCCATTGATTTTTTTTGGTTGGTTCTCATGATTCCTTTTGTTGTTTGGTTGAGTTATTAGTTCTTGGATTCTTGGTTGGATAAACGCTCTAGAGCCCGGAAACAACTAGGGTTGAGTTACTAGTCCTAGAGACATGGTTGGAACAAACACTATGGAGCCCTGGAGCATATTGGATAGAGACCAATCCATGATGGTTGTGAGATCTAAAAATGAGGTGGAATCAATGGTTAAGGGTTGAGGTGGTTTTTTGTTTGGAAGCCCTTGATTGATTGTGATTGATGTGTTTGATGAGATCCCACATTCATGCTTGGAATATGGCACAAGGGTGAATAGTTGAAGTGAGACTTGGCTCAACCCATTTATGGTTGGGTGGAACATGGAAGTACCATCTCCAGTTTGATTTTTACATTCAGTAATGAAGAGCTCATTTGTATGATATTTGGTATGCAAATGTACTAGGTTATGTATGTATTTTATTGTTGTTATATCGATTGTATTTATGTTGTTATTCTGCTGGTTATAAGCAGGTATTCAATCATTGATGATGTATGGATCTGTCCATGTTTTTACATGTAAAATAATACACCATGTATCTATGTTCAAATATATTTTATTTTAGGTTATGATGTAGGGTAGAAATGATTCTTAGTGATTCTCAGATAAGTAAGGGACCCCCATGTTTAAATCTGATGTTTATTCCTACAGATGCAATGCTTATGACATGTTTGGTGAAATTCCTATCATGGATAGGAGGTGTATAAATGAGTTCCTGATTATGTGATTGATTTTGTACCTTTTTTTTTAATGTTATTTATTATCTCCTACAGTTTCATGAAGTTATGGGAAGTGACCTGGGATGTGGGGCTGAAAATTTGGCACAAATCCCAGAGTTGCAGGCACAAAAATGACCACTACCTTGCCTTGGCATGCACATGGCTATAGAATTTTAGACGCTACCTTGCCTTGGCATGCCCATGGCTAATGCTCAAATTGGTCAAAAATTCAGTCTCCTTCAAGGTTGAGGGGCTTAGAAGGTTGGGTTACCTTCTAAGGATGTTTTTGATGTTGTGTAAGGTGTGTTTGTCTTGTTTACGTTGGTTCGATTTCCTTAAGGTAATCTAGGAGGTTGAATCTCATATTATTAGCCTCTCGTCGCATGCTTACCCTTGTCCTTCCATTACTTGGGTAGATGTGGGAAGAGGGTGTTACATCATCATGATAACAATGCACAAAAGGATTTTAGGTATAAACCCTTCCGAGAGAAAAACCACATAAGGTTTTTCTAATAATTTTTATGAGTACAAAGTATGCTTAAGCTCCTAGTGAAGAAGTGAAGCCCCAACTCTCTAGTACTCTAGAAAATTGTTCAATTTACCAGTTGTAACTCGAAGGACACTCCAACACTCTAGTTTTATCAACTTCCACTAATAGGATGCTCCAACAGCCTGTAATCTCCAACTTTCCCTGGCACCACCCTACTACCCTAAAGTGTTTTCACGCTACAACCTAAAAGATACTTCAATCTATTTCCTTAAACTACCGAGCCAACTTTACAATGAGAAATGAAAGAGAGAACTATGGGCTCCTATACCAGGGATAATCACCAACTTACAAAACATTTAATGCAACCTTTACTGCTTCATATATTCAATGAAAAAAAAATTTCAAATTGATTCCAAGTGATATGTCCATTTAAGTGATGTAGCTTGAACTTTTGATGCCTTTAATTGTATTCCTTTAATATAGGACTGATTGTCTCAATATGATGCTTCTGCTAAACATGAGCCTCTATTGATCTAGAAACCTTCTTCAACTTGCATTCCCACCACTATACTTGATTATAGTTTCCATAATCAATAATCAAACCAGTTTGAACTACATTCTTATCTTTGGCTTGATAATTTGAAACAAATAACAATAATTGATATTTAGGTTCCACACTATAATTAATCTCAAATAAATCTACATCAGAACCCAAAAACTTTAGGATGCCTTCACGCCAATTCATGTATATTGTTCAGATATCTTAAGACAACTTCAACCAAAATGCTTCAACGTAGAACTAATATGCCGGGGATCAAGTTGTTAATGCTACTACATGTTAAAGCCTTCAGATTTTGTTACAGAACTTCTGCTACAAATTGAAATGTTTTAGTGATTGCACAAACCTAAATGTAACTAAGACGTTACACCAGTAGATAAACCTACCAGAGGTACCACGCATGTAATATTCCCAATTAGTCCTAAGCTAATGGGAATATTCAATTTTGTTTTATTTTTCTGTTTCCTAAATAAAGTTGTAAATGAGGATGATAAAACTCCAAAACAGTAAATAAATCAATACCAAATGTGAAAAAGGCTATATCTTGGCTATGTAAGAAAGCCCCCTTACGTGTGAAAGGGGCTAAACAGTTTGACTGGGTCAACCATGACCAAATATACAGTGTTGTCTTGGAGGAGTGGCCATCAATCAGGCACAACATAGTTTTATATGGAGATGGCTCATGTGAAAGGAGCTATTTCATTGAAGGTGCTTTAGGGTTTGCAAGCTCTCAACTTATAAAAGGAAGAGGATGAAAGCATGAGAAGGTTGTTGATGTGATTACATTTTCTGATTATATTTTATTTTTAGACATATATCATTCTCTTGATGTTTAGCTGAGAATAGTGTTGTTTAGCACTAGGTGTTCCTGATCGGGAATCCCACCTCTTTCCTTGAGAGGCCTCTTGGAAGAGCATTGCATTTCTTGTCCACTATCTGGCTGAAGGCCAAGCTTCTTCTTCAAGCTACAACTATTGAGGGTTTGATTGTCTTTGAAAGTTGCAGCAAGTGGAGGCTAGATCTACTCAGATCTAGACCATCCTAGTGCTCCCTTTTAGTGGGAAAGTGTTCTATTCCATTGATAAGTGAGTATTGGATCATTGGAGCACCATATTCAGATCTTGGCATGTGGCAAAACTTTTCGTAAACCCTATAGTGCAGTTTTACTTCCAGATCTGCTTTTTTCAGTAGCTGTTGTTGCAGGGTCCTTTGGCATAACCTGTTGGAGGAGTGATTTTCATGTGTTGGGGATATACCCTTCACCTTTGAGATCCATTGGATAGGATCATTGTATTGTATATATCAGATCAGATATGAATATTCCTAAATATCTGAATATTTTTGCATATTTTCAACTTTAGATCTCATATCTACTCCATGTGCTTCATGTATTGCTGAAAACCCCAAGGGGATTTTGAACAAGAGTCTTTATAGTGTATGGATCTATCATAGATTTGATTTTTCATGCATTATTTTTCTCTATATCTAAGTTGTAATCAACGAATTTTGCAGCCTAATAAAAATAACGATGTTAAGGTAGTTTATGTTCATATACATTGTTGCAGCCCCCTCTTTTGAGGATTTTTCTTCATTAGAGACTTCTATTTCCTCTTGTATATCTTATTGGCTTCATTTTATATCTGATTTGTTGTTGTAAATGTCAAAGAAGGGTCTCTATATTTTCCTCCTGCTATAATATTGATGATCCTCATTATTTTACTGCATAACTGTTTAGTATTGTTGCATTTCACTTTTGGGAATATTACAGTGGTATCAGAGCATCATCTTGGTACAGCCTGTGCATTCTAAGAATTCAACATGTATTTTCAAGAAATGAAAAGATAGAAGAAGAAGATTTATTACACAGAAGACAAGGGTCAAACCCCTTTATCTGGAAGAATGAAAGGGAAACAGTTCTCAAAAACTCTGTTCCAAACTATGCATGATCTGAAAAAAGAAATAAGGGGAATGAGGAGGGAAAGACATGCATATCCCTCAGGAAGAATTGCACATGAAGAAAGCCCCAGTTCTTCATATTATGTGTGTGATAATTCAACCACACAATCATATCTACAACGTTGTAGCATGCCTACATTCCTAGAAAGAGAAGAAGAAGAAGGAGAGACACCTAAGGAGGAGACTCTTGGTGATTATCTCCATGAATATGAATCTCAGTCTAGAAGATTCAAGGAGCATCTAAGCTTCCCAGAGTTTTTCCAACTTAAAGAAGAGAGAAGATCCAACAAATACAAGAGAAGAGGAGGGTGTGTGCAGCACACTTTGGGTAGGATCTTTCTAACTACTTTTGATGGATCACCCGAGAGCTTAGCCAAGTCTTGGGTAAAGAAGCTAGACACATATTTCCAGCTGCATCAAGTTTTAGAAGAAGAAGCCATAAGAGTAGCAGCGCTGCATCTCCAAGGTAAGGCTTATGCCTGGTGGTTATTTGAATCTTCTTCATTGAAAAATGTAAATATATCTACTTATGCAAAGTTCACTAGGAGGTTAGTGAAGAGATTTTATTTTAAGCCATCTGAAACTTCCTTGGGTGAGAAAACCAAGCCCAAGAATTTAGAACTTTTGCATGAATTTGAAGGATCCATGAAGACAACTCCATTCCAGAACATTGTTGAGGGGGTTAAAGGTCTGCTACATGATTTTCCAAGGGCAAAGGCCCCACTTCAGCAAGAAATTTCCTCTCAAGAAGAATACACGAGGATTCCTTTTTCAAGAGGAGATTAATAAAAAGGATCTCATAATGAGGAGGCATTCTCCATTGATGAGGGGAAGGAAGAGAAAGAGCTGGAAAGATCCTTTAGCACTGTGACAACAGGAGGAGATCTACTTTTATTAGGAGATGGAGGTGAAGCAATTGCTTCCACTATGAGGGCTCTTGTACCTTTGCAAGAAGCTCCCAAGGATCTTACACATGAAGAGAATGAGCAGCATGTGTCTATGATGATATACAATGAGACAAAAAAATCGAGGGAATGTGTTTAAACATTTCATATAGTTTTTGGAACACACACTATGACAGATCAGTCCTTTGTGATCAAGACTCTTGACACCAAGGAGATTTTGGGTGTTCATGGGTTAACCACATCTGAAGGAAGCACCTTAAACTGTGAGATATTGCAGAATCTAGGGGAAGAAGAACAGAGGAAGGATCACAATGCTGACATGATAGGAGGTGACTCACCATTACATGGAAGAAAATATGGGGAAATTGCTCTAATCAGAAGAACTCTTGGATCCTTAAGAGTGATACCCCATTATCATGAGACTTCCACACAAAAATCAGAGATGAATTTGCACAGTGGAAGCAATGATATGATCATCCCATCTGTTACATACATTGGAATGAACCATGATACATCATTATCTTGTGGTAAACAACCTGGGAGACCACCTGGTTTTGATTTGGTGAAATATCTTTCATGCATTGATGCTCCATTCATAGACCCAAGAAGTAAGGGAGAATTAGAAGACCATATTACAACACTGAGAGTATTGGGAAATCTCAAGGAGAGGGGAAATATTTTTTCCCTTATCACCATTATCCATTCTCTCATCTCATATTGCGCTGAGAAAATATGCTGCAAAGATGAATAATGACACCATCTTGGAGCAAGGAAGGAAATCCTTGATTATGAAGAATCAGAAGACAATCTCATCTGGAGAGAAATCTTCCATACATCATAGGAGATGGTGGTCACACATGCATACCTTGGCTAGACCAAGGAGGTTTTGGATAGATGATAGCCTTCCATGGGAGGCTAACTTCCAAGAGCTTCCATTTTCATTTGAGCATGTGCATATGCAAGAAGGGTAGCAAGGAAGGTATAGCAACCCTCCATCTTATATCTTTGGCATGGGAGATGTCAAGGAGGAGAGAAATGGGAGGTATGGCCTTCCAACATACACCTTTGGCATGGGAGATGTCAAGGAGAAGAGCAACAACATAGCAGCCATTTCAGTTGACACATTATCAGTGCTGTCATTGTTGGCTAGATTAGATCCATATTGGAAATCCCAACTATTGGTGGAATATTCCAAGGATCTTCACACATGCATGACTCTTGATGAATTGCTACATTATGAGAGCTATTCAATCCAAGACGGATTCATATATGATCATGGTAGGATCTTCATATCTAGAGCTTCCAAGCTCAAGAAGAATTTGCCACAAACGGCCTATGAAGAGTTCTGGTTTAGCCACACATATTCTATGAAGCTCAACAACATCATCTTAAGGAGCTACTATTGGGAGGGCTTTGAAGGAGAACTATATCAACATTGCCAAAGATGCATGTTCCATGTGGAGATGGAGCAGCAACATAACTCTATGGGAGAGTTAATTCAACCCTCTTTTTCTTCTTTTAGGGGAACAGATAGATCTATGCAGCACTCCATTTGTATGAGGAGAATTGTTGGTGAAGAACATACTCATGTAAATCCTGTTCTATTTTCTGATTGTATGTATTATTTTACCATATATATGTAGGCCATGGCTCCAAGGAGGAGTGTTGTACCTTGCAAACTTCATGGCCAACTTTGGGCCAAAAATTTCTTCAAATATGACCACTCCCTTGGAGGAAAAAGGGAGATATTTTATGATGATGGGTGATTTCCTGAGGCACCAAATATATCTCACACTTTCAGCCATAGTGAGATAACATGGGAAACAAGTAAGTGGTGGGAAAACCACTTACCACATCTAGATCTGATGCAGGTAGGAGATACACTGCCTTGGTTCCACAAGTGGGACTATGACCCACCTCCATATGCACAAATTTCTGTTTGTATGTACACTGTTTTGATCCGCTACATTGATGATGTACTTGTACTTTATATGGGGATGTATGGACGAGGGAGGGAAGGTATGTATGTACCCTATGGGATGGATATTCTCCATGTACCTTATGTTACATGTTTCAGGGAGAACATTGGGCAAACCATGTTTGTTTCATGTGATCTATTTTCTCCTTATGGGATGAGATATTTGCATCTCATGAGAAATTTGGAGGAGCAAATCATGGAGGGATGGATTGGTGAACACTTATCTTATGGAGGAATCTTATCACATGTTTGTGTCGTTAATGGAGGAGGAGAAGAGTTGCAGCACTCACCTTATCCGTTGCTTGAGAAAAAGCAACATTTTGGAGGGGAGGACTGTAATATTCCCAATTAGTCCTAAGCTAATGTGAATAGTCAATTTTGTTTTATTTTTTTGTTTCATGAATAAAGTTGTAAAGGAGGATGATAAAACTCCAAAACAATAAATAAATCAATGCCAAATGTGAAAAAGGCTATATCTTGGCTATGTAAGAAAGCACCCTTAGGTGTGAAAGGGGCTAAATAGTTTAACTGGTTCAACCATGACCAAATCTACAGCACTGTCTTGGAGGAGTGGCCATCAATGAGGCACAACGTAGTTTTAGATGGATATGGCTCATGTGAAAGGATCTATTTCATTGAAGGTGTTTTAGGGTTTGCAATCTCTCAACTTATAAAAGGAAGAGGATGGCAGCATGAGAAAGTTGTTGATGTTATTACATTTTCTGATTATATTTTTTGTTTAGACATATATCATTCTCTTGTTGTTTAGCTGAGAATAGTGTTGTTTAGCACTAGGTGTTCCTGATCAGGAATCCCACCTCTTTCCTTGAGAGGCCTCTTGGAAGAGAATTGCATTTCTTGTCCACTATATGTCTGAAGGCCAAGCTTCTTCTTCCAAATAAAACACAGATCCTGTTGAGGGTTTGGTTCTATTTGAAAGCTGTAGCAAGTGGAAGCTAGATCTACTCAGATCTAGACCATTTTAGTGCTCCTTTTTAGTGGGAAAGTGTTCTATTCCATTTTCAAGTGAGTATTGGATCATTGGAGAATCAGATTCAGATCTTGGCATGTGGCCAAACTTATCTTAAACCCTACAGTGTAGTTTTACTTCCAGATCTGCGTTTTTCTGTAGGTGTTGTTGCAGGGTACTTTGGAATAACTTGTTGGAGGAGTGATTTTCATGTGTTGGGGATCTTCCCTTAACCTTTGAGATCCATTGGATAGGATCATTGTATTGTATATATCAAATCAGATCTAAATATTCCTGAATATATGAATATTTCTGCAGATCTGAAGCTTTAGATCTCAGATCTACTCCATGTGCTTCATGTATTGTTGAAAACCCCAAGGGGATTTTGAAGAAGAGTCTTTATAGTGTATGGATCTATCATGAATCTGACTTTTCATGCATTATTTTTTTCTAGATCCAAGTTTTAATCAACAGTTATTGTAGCCTAATAAAAATAACATTGTCAAGGTAGTTTTTGTTCTTATACATGTTTGCAACCCTCTCTTTTGAGGATTTTTCCTCATTGGAGACTTCTATTTCCTCTTATATATCTTATGGGCTTCATTGTACATCTGATTTTTAGTTGTAAATGTCAAAGAAGGGTCTCCATATTGGCCTCCTACTATAATCTTGATGATCTTCGTTATTTTACTGCATAACTTCTTAGTATTGCTACATTTCCCATTTGGGAATATTACAACGCACTTGAGATCTTATGCACAAGAGAGACAATTTTAATGTCATCCCCTTGCTTAGACAACATGTAGCTTCTATCCACAATCTGTTGAAGTAAAATATTATAGGTTTGGGCCACAATACCAATAAGTATGATCCAAAGAAAGATTCCTAACCTAGGCCTACAATACACCTAGGTGTTTTCTCGAATCTGAGCATGAGACTACTAGTTAGGGCACAAGTTTGTGCTTTGAAGTAGCTATGTTTTATACCTCCTTGGACATGGTCGTAGGTATATATATATCCAAATAAAAGTATTATGCACCTTAAATATATGTTTTCGAATCAATCATCAAAGGGGTTGAAAGGAAATAGGAGTTCCCAACAAATTCCTTGAGAATCTAACAATCTAGATCAAAAACATTAAGGCCAAAATCAATGTTGAATAGCTTTAGATGCATAATTACCCTTGAAAGAATACTTATTATAAGAAAGAAAAGTCTCAAAAGGTTTCAGAGGGTTTGTATCACAACAAGAGGCCGAAGGTTTTAGGGATAATAGGGGTGTATAACTTCAAATATCTTATTGAATGCCTACAACAAAAGAAATCACCGGTGAGGCCATCAGAGCAAGGCAAACCCAAAAGAGAAATCCCATGCTACCTCAGACTTTGGAACATGCCTCAGATGCCATGGATCAACTATTTAATGCTTCAAAATTTATTGTAATAGACTTGTGCTTATACCTGCAAAATAAGTGTAGAAGCCCCAATGAAAACCATATCCAATAAAAAATAACATTTTCAATTCTATGACCTTTTCTCGAGATTAACTTGACTACACAAGGTCAAATTTCAGAGATGAATGACAAAAGATATGCATGCTACCTTATTTCTCCATGGAGAAAAAGTGAGTGCCTTTATATATATATTGAAATATTCTTGAGGATAGCAAACATGATTTTAGGAGGGAAAAATTAAATTTCGTATGGAGCCAAAAACCCTTCCTTGAATTACGGTCACCTGCATTTAAATTTAAATTTAAACCATTGTAAATGTGAAAATATTAATAATATTTTCTTTTGAATTTAACAATTAAATTTACCTTTTCAAAAATATCCTTCTTATCTTTATGGGATGTTCTATAAACTAGCAAGTAATTTTTTTCCACATCATCCATCTGTTTGGGGCTTTTGACCATTCTAAGGGACATCAATTTTAAATTTGATGTGTCTCTCAAACAAAAATTAAGGATTCTCGTGACGTGCCATATACCATTAGAATCATCATGACTAAGATCATCCAATAAAGATGACCTAGACCCCAAAAACCTTAATTTTCCTTGTTGTTTTTGTCGTCAAAAGCGGGCTTCTTTTGGTGTTTCTTGGGTGGACATCAAAGTTAAGCACACTTCAACATTCTCCCAATTTGTCATTGATGGTAGAACGTGTACTCCCCTTGCAATTGTTCTCCCCCCTAACTCCATTCCTCTAATATTCTTGACCTGTTTTCTCTCCCCCTTTGACATCAATGTCAAAGGGTGGCTCCACTTGATAAGCTATCTTCTTCTCTTTTCTTGTAACATGCCTTTGCTTCCATGTTTTTTTGGCTTGATAAAATGCATATAAATATAAACATGGTAGAATCCTAAGCTTCTTTGGAAAATACTCAAAGGTATCTAAATAGAAGTTTGGTGAAGATGTTGCCTATTTTCTCCTTAGGAAGAAATAAAAAAAAGAAATAATAAATTAAAAAAGACAATCTTATGTTGATTAAATATAATCAATATTTTATAGTTATATTATTTTATAAAATAATAATATATGTGGTTTATATAATATTAGGCATTGCGATGTCGAGGAGGTGTAGAATAGGCACTCATAGGGTGTATTGTTAAGTCATTCCCTAATGTGAAGGTCACATTTTGAAACTTCGTGGGTGAAAATCAAGCCATGATAAGGCCTAATGTAGCCTAGGGTGAGTAAGATCCACTAGTGATTTTAAGAGCTTAAATACCATTGGGTCTAAGTTTCTCAAACCACATGTCAACCTCATATAATCTTTGAAAAGTTTAAACAACTTGATAAATAAAAAAAATTATGAAACACTGACACAACAACAACCTTACCCAAAAAAAAATAATCAATTAAAGCAAATAAATTATATTAATAAAGAATAATCAATAGCTTGCAATTACAATACTCTATAAAATCAAAATAATAATATATATGAAATGTATATAATGTTGGGAATCCATCTGTGTAATATATAAATATTAAAAAACAATGTCATTATTATAAAATCCGCTTCACTAATATTACATAATACTTCAATAATAAGAATAAAATATTTCCGGGATAATCATTATTATAAAAACTTCTTCATTAATATTCATTAATATTAGATAATACTTCAATAAGAATAATAATAGAATATCACGGCCACTTCAATAATAATAATGATATGATATTTCCGGCCAAGAAACTAAAGGACCTTTTGGAGTAAGGAGTTCCATGCGCCCCAGCCCAAACCAGAGCCTCACTGCACAACCTTACCTCAGAGTCACAGTTGGCAGTTCACCTGGCAACTCTATCTGAAACTCTAGCTCACGTGGCACACCGACTTAGCCACCGCACTAGTTGATGACGACCTATTCCCTATATTTTCTCGTTATGTTTTTTACTTTGAATCAATCAGACAAATACACACAAAGGACTGTTATTGAGCTCAGCCGAGGGATAAAAAAAATAACATGGGTTTTAATAATAAGAAAAATGAATATGCTATAAATTAATTAGAAGTTAAAAAATGTAAAAAATGTATGAATAAGATGTTAAAAATTTATACTTTTGTAAAATATTTGAATAGAAGATTTAAATAAATTATTTTAGATTTATGTTAAATAATTTGACTCATAAATTTTTTTTGGTATATGTTAGGTAAAATATTTTAATGTCATTTATGTATATATTATAGATAATTTAAAAAGAATTATATATATATAATGAAAAATTAAGATTTTGTGGTTAAAATGTTTATTTGGTCCTATATATTAAAACTAATCCTTCAGGATTTTTGTTAGTTATAACTATTTTCTGTTATTCCCGTATGGAGACAAGTTATACAACTATCTCCCAATGGTCTGTCTTTTATATGCATACATATTGGTGATTAATGAATAATATGTAGATCGATAGTTTTTTTTTTGTGAAGTTTTGGGCTGTCAGTGGTATCAGAGCCTGGCTTGAAGGCATCGACCTACTATCAGTTTGAACATTTTTTTTAAGAGATCAGTTGATCCTGGATTATTGAAGCAAGCGTCTTCTGGGAGCTCCCTCTTAAAGGATTCATAGTGCTGTGAGCTTCTACTGTGCTTGCAGCATTTTGGATGCATTTATGTGTAAGAGTAGCTCGTTTTGTTGTGAACCACTGTTGTGCTTGCAGCGTTTGGTTTGGATACATCTGCATGTAAGAGGGACTGTCAATCTGCGTGTAAAAGGAGCTGCCAGCATATGTGAGCATTTGAATGTTTGATCTGTAGTGTAGAAGGATCAGTAAGTTAAAACTCTAGTTTTTTTGTTAAGAAATGTGTGGTTGAGATTTTAGTTGAAGCAGAAACGTTGAATGCTTCAATTCTTGTAATTAAAAAATAATAATTATTTAAGAAAATCAGTGCCTTTTAGTGATAAAACAAAAATATCACTGAATTTGCAAGTTAAAACTGTGTTTTTTAAGAGAAATCAATGTGAGGAGGTTATTAAAAATAAAAATAAAAATTAAAAGAATTATGTGGAGTGATTTAAAACATATTTTTTTGTAATATTATCTGAAAAAATGAACTCCTTGGTGTCCTTAATTGGGGTTGTCCTTTCGGGAAAGGAAAATTACCAGGAGTGGTTTAGGAAAGTTAAAAATACTCTTATTTTTAATGATTTATGGGATGGAGTTTGTGAAGGAGAAGGAGAGAATGCACCAGAGCAACCTAATTAGCGGAAACAACTTGCAATCTGGCAAAGTAAGGATAAGAAGGTCTTTTCCTTAATATCCACTTCAGTCTCAGAAGAGGTAAGCAAATACATTACTCAAAGTAAAACAAATTATGATGCTATAAAAAAACTAAAAGAGCTTTATGTTTCACATTCTGAATTTTAGATAATTCAGTTATTTTTGAAGTTATTTAATCTGGAAATGAGTGATAATGATACTCTAAAACTTGCCTCTGAAATTAAAGCCATCAATCATGAAATTGAATGTGCTGGAGTGAAACCTGATTTTCCACTTATTGCATTTATAAAATCTCTTTACCTTAGTTAGTCACACTACTTGGAATCTCTCCAATCTAGTGGGCAGTTAAAAGATATATATTTTGGCAAATTAGTAGGGAAAATTGCAGAAAGAGAGAAGGCTTTTGGCAAGAAAGAAGCATCATGTAGTTTTAATACCAAAACCATATGTCTTGCTCAAAAATACCAAAAACCTCAGGAGGAATATTTCATAAACACTAGAGGTAATAGAGGTCGAGGTAGGAAGAATTATAGAGGCAAGGGGGCAGAAGTATTCAAGGAGACAAACAGAAAGATGAACAACAAAGATTTTTTTTACTTGACATACTGCTGCAAATTGTAGAATTCCCTGGGATAAAATTAATGAAAAAAGAGAGCAATTTCTTGAAAAGAAAGATCATATAATTCCAGAGAACGGAAATTCTTCTGAGAATGCACATTATGTTTTCACACATTGTAATTTCCACATGAAAGATGTTTTTGGTACTTATTTTTCTTCATGGTATGACAGTTGGATTCTAGACACAGGTGCCACGTGTCATATTACCTTTCAAAGAGATTATTTTGATCTATTCAGTGATAAAGTTGACGGAGCAGTGTATTTTGTTGATAAGTCCCAAATCAAACCATCAGGGATTGGTTCAATTTAGTTAAAAATTCCTAGACTTTCTAATTATATTTTGAATGATGTTCTTTATATTCCGCAGTTTCAAAGAAATCTATTATCTCTTATAAAAATAAAACACTACGGACACTCCATTCACATATTTGATGGTAAAGTAGAAATTAGAAGCACAACTGACAATAAAACTATAATGACTCGCGCGGAGGAAGACAAATTATTGAAGTTGCATGGTATGGCATCTGTTGCATTGAACACAACTTATTTGATTCAAAAAAATTATACTTTGTCATTTTCTTTATTATGGCATGCACGCTTTGGTCATGTTAATTATGAAAGTTTTCATAATATGAAACAACAATTCCCAGAAAATTGAGATGTAATGTTTGTATATTAGGCAAGCATCACAAATATTCTTTTTAGAATTCTAAGTCTAGAGCTACGAGAAAATCAAGTCTCATACACTCTGACTTATGTGGTCAAATGCTTGTACCAATTGCAAATGGAAATAAATACATACTCACATTTATTGATGATTATTTGAGGATGTGTTGGGTTTATATGCTTAAAGAAAAATCACAAGTTTTTGATGTGTTTAAGAAATTTCATCTCTTGATAACAAATGAAGCACAACTTACTATTGGTACTATAAGGACTGATAATGGAGGATAATATACTTCACATGCTTTTGAAACATATTTTCAAGAGAATGGCATCAAACACCACACCACAATACCATATAATCCGTAACAAAACGGTGTTGCTGAAAGAATGAACCGAACATTGCTAAAAGAATGAACTGAACATTGCTTAATATGGTATGGTAAACGATGTTTTTTAAGAATGTAAAATTAATGTTTTGGGGAGAAGCCATGCTCTGTGTGGAATACATTAGAAATCGGTTCCCTTCCTATGTCATTAACAATAGAACTCCATATGAAATGGTATATTTTTCTTCATGCTGTTAAAACATTTCCGCATTTTCAATTCTCAATGTTATGCTTTGATTCCTAAACATTAGAGGAATAAGTTGAGATCCATTAGAAGAGGCTCATGAAGACCGTTGTACTTTTGTCCTAAGAAAAAATACAATTCCTTCTCTCTTAACAGAAGAAGAGATTGATCTAATATTAAACAGACAGCCAACCTCCAAACCTCCATTTGAACAAAACACTTCTGCTCATCTACTCACTGAACCTTGTTGTCTTGAATCAGAAAACACAGTTATAGAAAAGCTCAAAGAGGAACAAAATGATAACCGAATATGTTCGATTGGTGAAATTGTGTATACTAATGATTTTTCAACTTCTGATCAATCTGATGATGATGATGAGCACCAAACAGAAACTAATCATACAGGGCAACCAGCAGTGGGTTGGTGTCATGAAATTCATTATCATTAGCCTGAAAGAAGCAATCATCCCATCCAATCCATCAGAAATAGCTTTCACATAATTGGGAATCAACAATCTATTAGTTGTAAGGTTGAGATTAAAAAGGAAGAGGAATTTCTTGAGCAGGATGAAGATAAGGGGCCTTCTCCTGAGAGGATTGAGGTAATAAAAGATACCCCAACAAGAACATGATGATATCTTCACAAAGCATAAAACATCTAATCGTGTATAATACCACAACTACAAGAGGACAACACTGTAATATATGATGAAGCCTCTAGTTCAGACGATAATGAAGATGAGGAAGTTTTTCTTTCTCATAAGTATCTTTGCCTTAATCCAGTGGAGAAAGAAGAGATGATCCTGGTTGAAACACGTCTTCCAAATACTCTAAACCAGGCATTATTTCAAGATCCCTATGCTCATTTCTTAAAAATCTTCGAAGAAGGGATAAAGGTTATTAGGAGCAGTATATTACCAAAAGCAAGAGGATTATTTAGCACTGCTGCTAAAAAATAAAAAGAATGGGAGTGGCCCTATTTGACCAGCCTGCCCAAGGAGATGAAGAAGGACCAATCATGGAATCATTTGTTGGATTGGTTGTACTGGAAAAGAGAGTTCATCAGCTAAAACATGTAAATGTTCCAAGTTAGATTAGGTTAGATAGGAAAGCAATAAAGCTCAGCTTTGAGCATTTATTTAGTTGTTGATTTTTGTCTTATAAGAAAAAGAAAAATTTAAAAACAATAGAAAAGAGAAAAGAGGGCAGATTTTAAAACAAGAAAGGTACAGCCCCATACCAAAAAAGAGAAATAAATTCTGAAAGTGTGCAAGCTTAAATGCCACTCCTGAAAAACACACTTCTAGTTAGTCATGACTAATTAGTTTTCAATTTACTCATTTATAGGTTAATGAAATAGATTTTCCGAACAAATTAATCTTGGCATATCAGTAGGTATATTAGGCTAGAAATTAAAGGTTCAAGCATGCTTAAAAACTAAACCTAAGTTTGTAAAAAGAGATGATTCAACTTAATTTCAGTCAAACAAAGAGAGGTAAAACTGTTCTAATCAAATTTAAAATCGAAACCAGAGGATGCTAAAAGAACAACAAATAAGAGTCAAAAACAGAGCTGTAAAAAAGATGAAGGGAAATGCTTAAAATTTTAGATCCTAAGCCTTCCATTTTGTTTTAATTTTCTCGCAAAATAAGATCTACGTGTATTGCTTTATGCCATAGATTAGCAAAATAAGTTAGACAGCTCAATTTGATTTCAGATGCTTAAATTTCGTTTTAAATCAGTGAATAAAATTTATTGTATTACTTTAATCCCAACATATAGTAGATTAGGTAGAGAATCATATGGACTCAACTGTTTAATATGAGTCCATGGAGAAATAAGGAGTAGAAGTAGATTAGATTTCCTGCTTTCAAAAGAATAAAATGTTGTAAAGGAGTTTGCCAATCCAAGTACACTCTAAAGAAGAAAAAATGTTAGATCTGTAGGATTGGGTAGGTAGAAAGCTTGTTGATGAAAGATCCATTGTTTGTATGGTTGCTAATATGTTTTCAGAGAAAAAGAAGATCATTCAAGGAAAGAAAAGTAGCCCAATGGATGAGGCACTGATCAACCACCCAGAGACTGCAAGTCTGAAGTTCTTGATGTCTTCAAGAAGGTACCATCCCCAAGTGGAGCCACTGTTAGCCACCTATGAAATTTGTTATACCAAATACAAATAATTTTTTTGGAGCTTTCAAGGAACAAATTTTATTGCAAAAAGTGTTGGATTTTGTACATTCCTTATAAACTGTATGTGCCTTCTAATAAAATCTTCCCTACTGTGCCCATTTTACACTCTGGAATTCTGCTGATTTCATAAGAAGAAACTGCTGCAAAATCACCTTTTTTCCCTTTCCTCGCTAGAAAAAATAACCTCCATTTTGCTCCCCTTTTTCCTCCATAAAACTCCTCTATTTGTGTGATTCCCCTTCTTCCATTTATGAAAATCATTTTTACAAAGTTTAAAACTCGTTTTGAACTATATCAAAACCCCCAAAATCCTTCTAAACATCTTGAAAATGCCCTGAAAAATAAGTATTTTGACTATGGGTCTAAGCCCCTTTGGGCTAAATCCAAACCTTTCCCCTCCATGTGCCCCAGCGCTAGAACCAAGTGCTAAGGTCCTGAGTGCTTATCGTGTCGGAGCAACTCACAGAGCGCATTTGGTTGTGTGTTAAACAAAAACTCCGATGCCAATTAGCCCTGTATATTATAGCCCCCGATCATATTGCATTTCATATAGACCATGGCCCTGCAGACGGGATCCAAGTCGTATTATAAATATATATTCTGCCCCCGAAGCAATAAAACCTTTGTTTATATTAATTTTTTGTGTCTTCGTATATCATAAAGGTTTCTGTCGGTGCAAAGCTTAATTCGCTCCCCACCGTCGATCTGATCTACAGATCGACGGCCCACAAATCAATCGCCCTGGTGGTCCCCACGATCACTTACTGTCCAAAATCCGGAGCAGTTTGATAGCACCGCCTTTGTGGGATGAGCTGTTTTCCCCATTTGATCGCGATCAATGCCATAGGTCGACACGTGGCCTTAAGCGGTTTTGAAAACCCACCATCCCCGCGCGTTAAATTTTGACTGTGGGTTCAACGAGATATTGCTGTACGTCGTCCGATCTGAGGCCGGCTCATCGGACGATGATCACGCTCAAAATAAGCTTGGGGAATAAAATAAGGTACGACGCATTTCTCAAAACATCTCCGTCATCGATCTGATCTACAAATCGACGGCCCACAATCAGTCGCCCTGGTCCCCACGGCCACGACAACAGTCAGCGGTCCCACAGAACCGGTGGTCCCAATGCCTAGTTAGCATCCATGCGGCAGCAGTGGATTGGAGCGGGTCTTGTTCTGCTGCTCGCATGGTCGTGAAATCCGGACCCGGGGAGCTTTATAAGGCGAAATTCATAAAAATTTTGGGTCACACTTGGGCTGATGTCAGCAGGCCCCAAAACAGACCCCAAGAGCTTTATATGGCGGATTTCATAAAAATTTCAGGTCACAAACACCCTGACGTCAGCAAGTCCCTTTCGTTACCCAAAATGGTTATAGAGTTTGGTTTTATCAAAATTTTTGAAGTCCAACTATATTCCTCCCGAATCCCACTTTGATTTTTCATTCATTTCTTCTCACGCCAAAGGTTTAAAACCTTATTTATTTGCATTTTCGCCATATCCTTGTAATGTGACCATTTACATTGTGATTTCTCCCGATTATCCCCAACAGTCGATCTCTGCGCGATCAGTGGATCTCACTTATTTTCTTCCTCCACTCTTCTTTTGACCTCCTCTAATAAATCTTCTCCATTGGATGATGCCATCCAACGACCATGCTCCCTCCCTACAACCTCTGCCACAGTAAAACAAAAAAACGTAGGATTTTATAATATAATTTTGTATTGGGCAAGTGTTTGAATCTTTTTTCGTCATATTGAAGAGAAAGCTGAAGGCTGGGAATGACGATTCCCATGCCTTTGATTCATCAAAATAAACCATTCGCAGGGCTCAAATTCCACGTCTCGTCAATGTTTCATGAGGCATTAATGCCATATGAGCCCTGTGTGGCCTACACATCAACAAAACACAGTAAATAAATCACAATCAAAGAGTATCAGTGTCAAAGACAGGATGCACCGGAACAGGAGATTGAAGACAGATATATGGGGATTAAGACCAAGATTGATTATCAAAATCCTAATCCTCCCAATTAAGACACAGTTAAAAGGAAATCATAAGTGTTTTATCAAACAGGAAAGCCTCCACCGCCACATCTGAGGCAAATTGATTCCTCCAAGCTACCACGATACCACCTGTGCCTCAAAGCATTCAAACAGAGGCTGAAGTTATTGATCAAGATCAGATATTTGCCTCAGCGCAGGTAGAGAGTGAATTCTGCAATTAAACTTAATGAAAAAATATCAGTAGGGTTATTACATCCCGAAATAGAGCCTTAAAATTCAACAAAAATCTCCCACCGAGCTTAATCTTAAATGTAAAATCATTAGTACAGACAGAAACATTTGTAAACTTCTTCGTCAAGCCTCTCAAAGGCCGAGAAGTCATTTGAGTCTGTATTAATTGTCCTGGGAGATCTTATATTCTCTCCCACCTCCTCATTCTTCTATAAAGACTGTTGTAGAAGATGAGGAAATGTTGGTTGATCACTATTTGTAATACTGAAACTCTATGAAATAATACATAGTCTGTTGAATTTGAAGAAGAAATTGAAGTCTTGGAAGCCCTGATGATGTTGTTGCATGCTTGTTTTTGAGAAGGCTCTATCATTGGATCCATGAGCTTGGTTGCTGGTGAAGTATTCTGAATTGTTTAATGTTTTCTCCTGTTTTCATTCTGTTCCATAGTTTCTTACTACAGTAGGTTGAAATTTTTAGGCTAAGAAATGACTCCTGGAAGCACCTTAGACATTTTCATCCTTCATTGTTTCATGTTTTCTTCTGATGAGGAATTTTAGAGTCTTTAATCCCTCTCTTTAGTCCTCATGCTTGTTTATTTCTATGACAGTTCGAATAAGTTGGTTTCAGCATGATTTATGGTTCTCCCTGCTTCTCTGCTACCACTTAAAGGATGTTATTGAAGTCTCTCTTTGAAGTATTTTTGTTTATAGCGAGCCAAGGAGGTCTGTTCCGATCTTGCCCTTTGTCCTTGCTTAAACAGTTGTCTTAAAGGTCTTTGTAGTTGTAATCATAGATGTGTTAGTGTAGAAATTTGAATAATTGATATATTATTCACCGAGATTCTCCTAATCACACACTATTTTAACTTCATGCACAATACAGAATCTCTTCTACCATTGATCATTAATTTCAGAAATAAAAAAACAATCGCATGCGCACATTAAAACCATAAACAATCAGACATATGAACACAATATTTCATGGGAAAGCTTAAAGCTGAAAACCCCAAAATATCTGTATATTATATGTCATAGATATCATGTAACAATCATTGTACAAAGCTCCTCACAAGCTCTCTGCGCAACCTCGAATTGCTACACACTAATCAAGCTAGATCTAGCAAAACACATGCTCCAATCTCTGCCACTTGATAGCCAGCCTCTATTGCGTAATCAATGATATAGGATGGCTCATTAAATAACTTGAACCACCTGGCTTGTACTGCGCAATCCGCATGGGCTTCTCCAATCACTGGTAGTTGCAAATATGCAACAGTATAGTCACAACCGGATAGTTAACCTGCTCTTTCACCTATCTCTGCACTGGTCTCCACTGAAACTGTCCATGCACTGAAGTTAACTGATGCATTCTTTAGTTGATTAATGAGTTTATAATTAGTGAATTAATTAACAATTAATTCACACCACTCTCACTAATTGTATCAATCAGTTAAACTAGATACAAATATCTCAACTATGTTTAGATTAGTTAAACTGAACACAACTCCATTAACTTCCTCAATCAACTCCACCAAACTCTGTCACATGAGTTCTAACTGAAGTATCCATGCAATAGCTCCACTTAACCCTTAGGAATAGCGTAATTCCTTCTGTCAGCTCCTGTGCCACATCTGTGCACTTAACCGAAGTGCTCCAAGAGAATAAGATAATGTTTATAGTCCAAATATTATTAAGAGCTAATAATATTCGACATATCTATTTTTAGACTGGCAATCTAAAAATAGATTCCGCCCAATATGTCTAAAAATAGAAGTCCATCTATTTTTCCCGACTTGACCAACCATCCACAAATAGCATCTTGCAACTCATAGAACATGATCCATATGTCTGAAAATAGACATAGTCTAAAAATAGACTTTGCGCCAAAAATATCCTGCGGGCCCACTTAGTGAAGGCGACTTCTTTCCACTAAGCTCATCATCTTGTTGAAATCTCAACACTCCCTCTCAACAAGATAAGGATTATCTTCCACCCCTATCCTGCCTCTGTGGTATTCGAATTTGCTCCTGGTGAGCGCCTTCGTCAAGATATCAGCATCCTGATCCTCCGTGGGAATGTATGAAAGTAACATGATCTTCCGCCGCACACAGTCTCTGATATGATGATACCAGATGTCAATGTTTTTAGATCTATCATGAAATACTG
Source organism: Pinus albicaulis (assembly GCA_034641835.2). NCBI lineage: Eukaryota > Viridiplantae > Streptophyta > Pinopsida > Pinales > Pinaceae > Pinus > Pinus albicaulis. The sequence continues at coordinate 90,038 of JAXQQM020059153.1, forward strand.
GATTAACCGAGAGTTTGATGCAACTCTGATTATCACAATAAATCACAGTAGGCTCTAAGTGTGAACCGAACAACCCGACCAGGATCTTCCTCATCCATATAGCCTCACATGCAGCCAAACTTGCTGCCATATACTTGGCCTCTGCTGAACTGAGTGCCACGGATCTCTGCTTCCTGCTGTACCAAGAAACTACTATTGACCCTATACTGAAAATCCCTCAAGATGTGCTCTTTCTGTCCGTTGGGCTCCCTACCCAATCTGCAACCGTGAAGCCACACAGCTTCACCTCATCTGACTGTCTGTACCACAATCCATATCCGATCTGCCTCTAAGATATCTCAATACATGCTTGTCTCGCTTCCAAGATTCGGTAGGCTGAACTATAAGCATATTTCGGGCTTGCTTTTGTCCAGACATGTTTACCCCACCAATCGTCGATAAACAAAGTGTGCATCCACTACCTCCGCCGAAGTATATCCTCCTCCTCCATCCACCAGAAAGAGAGTATCACTGTGCTTGCAACCATGCATGTTGAACCTCTCTAGTATCTCCCGAGCATACTTGCTCTCTCGAGAAAACATTCCACCACCGTGCTGCCAAATTTACAATCCCAGGAAATAATGAAGGAGGCCCAAGTCCTTCATCTCAAACTCCTTTGCAAGATCAGCCTTGCATGAGTGTATCAACAGTTCATCACCTGTCAAAATCAAATCATCTACATAAAGTAAAATGATCAACAAATTACCCTCCACCACAATTTGGTATAGGTTAGGATCTGCCTCACTCTTGGAGAATCCAAGTCCGGTGAAATAACTGTCTATTCGTGTGTACCAAGCACGAGGTGCTTGTTTCACCCCATACAACGCTCTCTTGAGCCTGCACACATGTGACTCGCTGCTGAAGATCTGGAAACCTTTGGGCTGCTCTATGTACACCTCCTCCTCAATGACTCCGTTGAGGAACGCAGTCTTCACATCCATCTAATGAATGTGCCACCCCATCTGCGCTGAGAGAGCAAGAATCGTCCATATGGAAGAATACCTTGCGACAGGTGCAAAGGTCTCCTCATAATCGATCCCCTCGATCTGTGAGAAGCCACGGGCAACAAATCTTACCTTGTACTTCTCCACACTCCCGTCAGCCGCCTGCTTCACTTTGTAGATCCATCGCGAACCCACCACTGATTTCCCCTCCGGTCGCGGGACAATCTCCCATGCATTGTTTTTGACAATTGAATCATACTCTTCCACCATGGCATCTACCCATGCGGGGTCCTCCATAGCTTCCTCGAAAGAGGATGGCTTTGTCACGACACATTTGCTCACAAGAGCCATGTATCCAGTGTACCGGTCCGGTGACTGTCTTTGTCTGTGTTGTTCTGTAGGTGGTCCTACAACCTTCTCCGCATCTCGAGCCAGTCGCTCAGCTTCTGTAGTGCGCTTGTGCCCTCTGATGGTTGGCGCCGCATGAGTGGTCTCTTCCAGTCCATGAAATTCCTCTTGTGGCTGATCCACATCTAGAAGCTCATCCTTAGGAACTAATAGCTCCTCATCTGCATGCAAGTGTGGCTCCCTCTCAAGCGAACACTACATGGCTTTCTCCTCCTGAAATTTGATATCCCGTCGCACAAAAGTCTTGCGACTTTCTGGAAAATACACACGATAGTTGTGGGGCATATCAATGTACCCAAAAATATCCCAACCTCTACAGTTGGCTCCAGCTTCTTCCTGGCATCCTTCGTCACATGAATGTAAACAGGTGAACCAAAGATCCTTAAATGGGAAATATCAGGCTTCTTACCAGAAAAAGCCTCCTCGGGTGTACTCATGCCAAGTATCCCGTGAGGACAACGGTTCTGCACATATACTGCAGTATTTCATGCCTCCGCCCACAAGTGAATGGGTAGGCCCTGATCATGCAACATCGCCCGTGCAGCACCCACGATCGTTCTGTTCTTCCGCTCAGCAACCCCATTCTGCTGTGGGTTATGAGGTGCTATGAGCTCTCTTCAAATTCCTTCTGCGCTGCAAAAGTCCTTGAATTCGCCAGAGATGAATTCACCACCATTGTCGCTCCTAAGAGCCTTCACCTGCTTCCCCGATTCTTTCTCAACCAATGCCTTGAACTCATAGAACTTTGAGTATGTCTCGCTCTTCTTCTGCATGAAGAAGATCCAGCACTTACGAGAAAAATCATCAACAAATATCACATAATACCTGTGCTTTGCTGTCGAAGCTACTGAGAAAGGTCCACACACGTCTGTGTGAATTCTCTCAAGGATCGTCATGGTGCGACTATCCTTCTTGTGAAAGGTGGCTTTCACAAATTTTCCCAAGGTACATCCCTTGCACTGATCTGACTGCGCAAGAGTACCCTTAGGAAGCCCAGTAGAAATCTGTTGCAGTATATTCAAAGCTCCATGGTGAAGGTGGCCCAATCTCCGGTGCCACAACTCACCATCATCCCGGCTCACCACTCCTTCTGCCTTGCCTGCCATTGCTGCGCAACCATCTACCTGCAATTGATAAAGGTTCTTAACTCGAACCCCTATCCTCCGGGTCTCACTAGTTGCCTTACTGTGCAGGAAAGCCTTTCCCTCGCTAAAGACAACATCATATCCCTTGTCTTCTAACATCGCCATAGAGATAAGATTCTTCTTCAATCCTGGAACATGCATCACTTCCTTCAATACGAAGGGTTTACCAGACTCCCTCTTAAAGGAAATGGTACCGATACCGGTCGCACTGTATCTACCATCATCGCCCATCTCGATGTGCACTCCAAGATCTTTCTCATCCAGATCAGTAAACAAATATTTGTCTCCAGTCATATGAAAAGATGCACCATTGTCAAGAAACCACACTGAACCCATCATACTTGAGACCAAGCATGTGATCAGTGAAAAATCCAGCTCAAACTGCGAGGCTAAGGCCTCTCCAGCTGCAGATCTAGCAGCCTGCTTATTTTTCTTCTTCTGTGGACAATTAGTGGTGTAATGTCCATGTTGGTGACAGTGAAAGCACTTCACCTTGGACATGTCCTGCTTCTTGCCTTTCACACTGGATTGAGAAGCATTCTTCTTGCTCTTCCCCTTCCTTGCTTTGGCAGCCAAAGCACAATTTTCTTCATCAGAGTTCTTTGATGAAGATCCGTCCCTGGTACTTCGCCTTATCTCCTCTTGCACAAGATCCGACCAAAGTCGCTCCCATCCTGGCAATTTCTCCCGACCATTGACAGAGTCCTGATAGGAATGCCAACTCTTCAAAAGCCCAAGGAGAGCCAAGCTCACCAATTCCTCGTCATCAACAGTAACCCCCACACTTCCCAGCTCATCCCTGCATTGGATGAACTTCGTGAGGTACTTGGGCATACTGTCGCCTTTCTCCATTTTTATGTTCCCGAGTTTATCCTTGAGCGCCAACTTCCTCTGGTCGCTCTTGCTTTGAAATAAATCTGTCAAAGCTTTCCACATCAAGAATGGAGAAGCTTTACCATGAAGGCTGGACACTATGTGATCCTTCACACCTTCCAATAGAATCCTTCGACACTTTGTTGTCTTCTTTTGCCATGCGTCAAGTGCGACAGCATCGCTAGAAGTAGGTTTTGGAATTTCTACATCTATGAACTCCTTCAACCCATTATCATCCAGCACCGCCTCCATCCTGTCCTTCCATGCAATATAATTCGAGCTGCCCTCAAGGGCATACTCCAATCGCAATCCGTTGAAAGACATCTCAACTTCGACACCAAGAAAACACTACTGCAAATTCGAATTCCACTAGCTCAAAACTCAACCACTTCAATGTTTTGCAATTGCTCCAATGATCAATATCACTCTGATACCATGTAGAAAATTTGAATAAATGATATATTATTCACCGAGATTCTCCTGATCACACACTATTTTAGCTTCATGCATAATACAGAATCTCTTCTACCATTGATCATTAATTTCGGAAATAAAATCAATTGCATGCACACATTAAAACCACAAACAATCACACATATGAACACAGTATTTAATGGGAAAGCTTAAAGCTGAAAACCCAAACTATCTATATATTATATGTCATGGAGATCATGTAACAATCATAGTACAAAATCTCCTCACAAGCTCTCATGCACACCCTCAATTGCTACACACTATCAAGCTAGATCTAGCAAAACAAATGCTCCAATATTTTGCCACTTGATAGCCAGCCTCTATTTCATTTTCAATGCTATGGGATGGCTTCATTAAATAGATAAACCACCTGGCTTGTACTGCGCAATCCTCATGGGCTTCTCCACCTATCTGTGTGTTGCAAATAGCAACTGTATAGTCACAACTGATAGTTAACTTGCTCTTTCACCTATCTCTACACTGGTCTCCACTGAAACTGTCCATGCACTGAAGTTAACTGATGTATTCTTTAGTTGATTTATGAGTTTATAATTAGTGAATTAATTAATAATTAATTCACACCACTCTCACTAATTGTATCTATTAGCTAACTTGGATACAAAAAGCTCAACTATGCTTAGATTAGTTAAACTGAATACAACTCCACTAACTTCCTCAATCAACTCCACCAAACTCTGTCACATGAGTTCTAACTGAAGTCTTCATGCAATAGCTCCACTAAACCCTTAGGAATTGCGTAATTCCTTCTGTCAGCTGCATGTGCCACTTCTAGGCATCAAACTGAAGTGCTCCAAGAGAATAAGATAATGTTTAGAGTCTAAATATTATTAAGAGCTAATAATATTCGACATATCTATTTTTAGACTGGCAATATAAAAATAGATTCCGCCCAATATGTCTAAAAATAGAAGTCCATCTATTTTTTCCGACTTGACCAACCATCCACAAATAGCATCCTGCAACTCATAGAACATGATCCATATGTCTAAAAATAGACATAGTCTAAAAATAGACTTTGCGCCAAAAATAGCCTGCGGACCCACTTAGTGAAGGCGACTTCTTCCACTAAGCTCATCATCTTGTTTCAATCTCAACAGTTAGGTGTTCCCTCTTCTATGACTGCAATTATCAGTGAATCTTTTATGTTTTCTAAGTCTTTTGAAATAAAATCTTTGAGGAAATAGGGTGTTCCCTGAATCTTAGATTTCATTTTAAAAGTTTTTTTGAACTCATTATTTGCTTAAAGTGTGGTTTGTAGAATTCATGGCTAGCCCTATCTATCAAATACCTCTTTATTGTTCAAGTTATGCTTTCAAATTACCTTTGTTGAGAATTTAAATTCTCTTTCAAATCATTGATGTCCATCTCATTTCAAAAACCAAAGGATCCTTTGGCCAAGTTAGATTTGCCCTCTGATATCCCATATCCATTGATAAGTTTATCATGACCTCTTTTTTACTCCATTTCCCAATGAAGCTACTACTTCCTCTTTCTACCTACCTTTCCTAGACCTTTCATATTCTGCTGTATCAATTCAACCAAACAAACAATCAAACATCTGCACTTAATAACTAGTCTAAAACCAATACTCTAAGCACACAAGATAAACCTTTGCAAACAAAAATTTGAGAGATCCCTCTCTGATAAAAGGAAGACTAGATCCTGTAACTCTAAATTTTGGTTCTGATGTTGCCTTGTCTTTTGATTTTCCAAACTATCAAAACATGAGACACCAACATAATGGCGATCACGATGGGACCACTGAGTTCATGGTTGCCTAGCAAGCTCTTATAAACTCATTAGTCTTTCAAACAACCATAGAAACTCAGAAAAACCCAAAATATTTAGTTTGGCTTCATAATAAACATGGTGGTGGAACCATAAAACATTTTACCTTTACAAAAGCTAAAAATTTTCCACCTGGTGACTCCACTAGCCTCCAAAAGGCCTATTACCCTTCCAGTCCTTGTAGACTGCCTTCGAAATGCATTGAGCAAACCCAATCATGCTGTTGGTGGACAACAAATTTCAAAATCGTCCACCTGGCGACTCCACAATCCCAAAAGACCTAATAACTCCACTGGTAAAGGACTCTGAACTGGTTAGAAATATACAATGACCTCTTATTATAAACATGGATCCAAGTATGGATAGAGAAGCTAAACTAAACACATTATTGGACCTAATTGGGAAAATAGTGTACATACTTGATAAAAGATTGGGAAAGCATGAGGATGATATAGATGTTGATTATCCAGAGCAACCTATGTTTTTCCCAGATCAAACACAAACTCAACCATTACAAGACCTATACAATGAGCAATATATAGATGATGATCAATACTTTATAGAAGAAGGTGAGAAAGACTATAGAGAAAACAATAAAGAAAAATTGTTGGTCATGATGGAAAAAATGGTGTATATGCTTGGGAAAATAATTGAATGGAATGAGGCTAATTTGAATATTGATGATCTAGAGCAGCCCATGCTCCTTTCAAATCAAGAAAAAAGCCAAAAATTACAATATATCTGCGATGAACGAGATTACAAAGAAAGCAATGAAAAAGGTTGTCGGGAAATTCCTGATTATCTACCTATATCTTGTACCATGCTATTAAGAGAACTTCATGACCAGATTGAAAAAAATAATAGTGAGCAGTGCCTTGAGGAAAACATAAGCCATTTTGAACCCACAAAATCTGAAATAAGAGAAGAGACAACACAACTAGAGTCTCTGCCTTTATGTCATGACTCATTTCAGATGATTAAAGAAGAATGGCATCCTGATAATCTATTAGAAACAACTCCCGAATCCCATATTTTAATTAACTGTCACAAAAATCATGAGGAGTTGTTCAAAAATGAGATAGACCAGGAAAAGAAAGAGAAACCTCAAAGTTCCCCTGCAAACTCAAATGGAGATCCATTAGAAGAGGCTCATGAAGACCGCTGTACTTTTGTCCTAAGCAAAAAGACAATTCCTTCTCTCTTAACAGAAGAAGAGATTGATCTAATATTAAACAGACAACCAATATCCAAACCTCCATTTTAACAAAACACTTCTGCTCATCTACTTACTGAACCTTGTTGTCTTGAATCAGAAAACAAAGTTATAGAAAAGCTCAAAGATGAACAAAATGATAACCCAATATGTTTGATTGGTGAAATTGTGTATACTAATGATTTTTCAACTTCTGATCAATCTGATGATGATGATGAGCTCCAAACATAAACTAATCATGCAGGGAAACTAGCAATGGTTTGGTGTCATGAAATTCATTATCACCAGCTTGAAAGCAGCAATCATCCCATGCAATCGATCAAAAATAGCTTTCACATAATTTGGAATCAGCAATCTATTAGTTGTAAGGTTGAGATTAAAAAGGAAGAGGAATTTCTTGAGCAGGATGAAGATAAGGGGCCTTCTCCTGAGAGGATTGAGGTAATAAAAGATACCCCTGCTCAAGAACATGATGATATCTTCACAAAGTACAATCCACTGAATCAGAGTATACCAGGACTACAAGAGGACAACACTACAATATATGATGAGTCCTCAAGTTCAGATAATAATGAAGATGAAGAAAAGGTTCTTTCCCAAAAGAATCTTTACCTTGATACAATGAAGAAAGAAGAAATGATCCTGGTAGAACCATGTCTTCCAAATACTCTTGACCAGGCATTATCTCAAGATCCCTATGCTCACTTATTGAAAATATTTAAAGAAAGGATAAAGGTTAGTAGGAGCAGTATATTACCAAAAGCGAGAGGATTATTTAGCACTGCTACTAAAAAACAAAAATAATGGGAGTGGCCCTGTTTGTCCAGCCTGCCCAAAGGGATGAAGAAGGATCAATCATGGAATCATTTACTGGATTGGTTGTACTGGAAAAGAGAGTTCATTAGCTAAACATGTAAATATTACAAGATAGATTAGCTTAGATAGGAATGTCAATAAAGCTCAGCCTTTGAGAATTTAGTTAGTTATTGATTTTTGTCTTGAAGAAAAAATAAAAATACAAAAAACAATAGAAAAGAAAAGAGGGCAGATTTTAAAACAAGAAAGGTACAACTCGATACCAAAAAAGAGAAACAAAAATTTGAAAGTGTGCAAGCTCAAATGCCACTCTTAAAAAACAAACTTCTAGTTAGTCATACAGTTTAATCATGACTAATTAGTTTTCAATTTACTGATGATAGGTTAATGAAACAGATTTGCCAAACAGCTTAATATTGGCTTATCAGTAGGTAGATTAGGCTAGAAATTAAAGGTTCAAGCATGCTTAAAAACTGAACCTAAGTTTCCAAAGAGAGATGACTCAAATCTGTTAATTTCTGAGTCAAACAGAGGTAAAACTGGTTCTATTCAGCTCAAAATCGGAACTAGATGACAAACAAATAATAGCTCAAATAAGAGTCAAAACAGAGCTGTCAAAAAGATGAAGGAAATGCTTTGAAATTTCAGATCCTAAGCCTTCCATTTTGTTTTAATTTTCTGCAAAATAAGATCTACGTGCAGTCTGTTTTTATGCCATAGATCGGCAACAAGTTAGACTATTCAATCCTGACTTGTATGCTTCTAAAAAATTCCTGTTTTAGAATTTAGTGAATAAAATCTGTTGGACAGTTTAATCCCAATAGGTAGTAGATTAGGTAGAAAATCATATGGGCTCAACTGTTTAATCTGATTCCATGGAGAAATAAGGAGTAGAAATAGATTAGATTTCCTGCTTTCAAAAGAATAAAATTTTGTGAAAGAGTTTTCCAATCCAAGTGCACTCTAATGAAGAAAAAAAAAATTTAGATCAGTAGGATTGGGTAGGTAGAAAGCTTGTTTTGATGAAGTTCCATTTTTTTCCATGGCTGCTGAATTTTACCATAGTAAAAGAAGATCATTCAAGAAAACAAAGGCAACCCAATGGAGGAGGCACATATCGGCCTCCCAGAGAATGCAAGTCTGAAGTTCTTGATGCCTTGAAGAAGGCACCATCCCCAAGTGGAGCCACTGTTAGCCAACTATAAAATTTGTTATATCAAATGCTAGCTAAACCATTTTTTGGAGCCTTCAAGGAACAAATTTTATTGCAAAAAAGTGTTGGCTCTTGAAGACTCTTGAAGGCCCCATGCCTCTGTCCAAAATCTTCCCTACTGTGCCCATTTTAAACTCTGCAATTCTACTGATTTCATAAGAAGAAACTATTGCAAAATCACCTTTTTTCCCTTTCCTCACTTGAAAAACTAACCTCCATTTTTCTCCCCTTTTTCCTCCATAAAACTCCTCTATTTGTGTGATTCCCCTTCTTCCATTTATGAAAATCATTTTTACAAAGTTTAAAACTCATTTTGAACTATATCGAAACCCCCAAAATCCCTCTGAACATCTTGAAAATGTCCTGAAAAAAAAGTATTTTGACTATGGTTCTAAGCCCCTTTGGCTTAAATCCAAACCTTTTCCCCTCCATGTGCCCTAGCGCTAGAACCGAGTGCTAAGGTCCTGAGCGCTTATCGCGTTGGAGAAACTCACGGAGCGCATTTGTTTGTGCGATAAACAAAAACTCCAATGCCGATTAGCCCTGTATATTATAGCCCCCTATCATATTTCATTTCATATAGACCATGGCCCTGCAAACGGGCACCAAGCCATATTATAAATATATATTCTGCCCCCGAAGCAATAAAACCTTTGCTTATATTAATTTTTTGGGTCTTCATATATCATAAAGGTTTCCGCCAGTGCAAAGCTTAATTCTCTCCCCACCGTCGATCTAATTTGCAGATCGAAGGCCAAGAAATCAATCGCCCCGGTGGTCCCCATGGTCACTTACTGTTAAAAAACTGGAGCAATTTGATTGCACCGCCTTTGTGGGATAAGCTATTTTCCCCATTTGATCGTGATCAATGCCACAGGTCGACACGTCGCCTTAAGCGGTTTTGAAAACCCACCCTCCCCGTGCATTAAATGTCGACTCTGGGTTCAGAGCGATATTGTTGTACATCGTCCGATCTGAGGGCGGCTCATCGGACGGTGATCGCGCTCAAAAGAAGCTCGAGGAATAAACTAAGGTACGACGCATTTCTCAAAACATCTCCGCCATCGATCTGATCTACAGATCGACGGCCCACAATCAGTCGCCCTGGTCCCCACGATCACGACAGCAGTCAGTGGTCCCACATGATCGATGGTCCCAACGCCTAGTCAGCATCCACGAGGCAGCCATGGATTGGAACGGGTCTTGTTCGGCTGCTCTCATGGTCCTGAAATCAGGACCTGGGGAGCTTTATAGGGCGGAATTCATAAAAAATTTGGGTCACACTTTGGCTAACATCAGTAGGCCCCAAAACGGACCCAGGAGCTTTATATGGAGGATTTCATAAAAATTTCGGGTCACAAACACCCTGACGTCAGCAGGTCCCTTTCGTGACCCGAAATGGTTATACAGTTTGGTTTTATCAAAAATTTTGAAGTCCGGCTATATTCCTCCTGAAGACCACATTGATTTTTCATTCATTTCTTCTCACGCCAAAGGTTTGAAACCTTATTTCTTTGCATTTTCGCCATATCTCTGTAATGTGACCATTTACGTTGTGATTTCTCCCGATTATCCCCAACCGTCGATCTCTGCGCGATCAGCAGATCTCACTTATTTTCTTCCTCCACTCTCCTTTTGACCTCCTCTAATAAATCTTCTCCATTAGATGATGCCATCCAACGACCATGCTCCCTCCCTAAAACCTCTGCTCCGGTAAAACCCAAAAATGCAGGATTTTATAATATAGTTTTGTATTGTGCAGGTGTTTGAATGTTTTTTCGTCATATTGAAGAGAAAGACGAAGGCTGGGAATGACGATTCCCATGCCTTTGATTCATCAAAGGAAACCATTCAAGGGGCTCAAATTCCACATCTCGTCAATGTTTTATGAGGCATTGATGCCATATGAGCCCTGTGCGGCCTGCACATCAACAAAACACAGTAAATAAATCAAAATCAAAGAGTATTTGTGTCGAGGACAGGACGCACCAGAACAGGAGATTGAAGACAGATCTATGGAGATTACGACCAAGATTGATTATCAAAAGCCTAATCCTCCCAATTAACACACAATTAAAAGGAAATCATAATTGTTTTATCAAACAGGAAAGCCTCCACCGCCACATCTGAGGAAAATTGATTCCTCCCAGCTACCACGGTGCCACCTGTGCCTCAAAGCATTCAAACAGAGGCCGAAGTTATTGATCAAGATCAGATATTTGCCTCAGCGCAGCCAGAGAGTGAATTTTGCAATAAAATTAATGAACAAATATCAGCAGAGTTATTACATCCTGAAACAGAGCCTTAAAAGTCAACAAAAATCTCCCACTGAGCTTAATCTTAAATGTAAAACCATTAGTACAGACAGAAACATCTGTAAACTTCTTCGTCGAGCCTCTCAAAGGTTGAGAAGTCATTTGAGTATGTATTAATTGTCCTGGGAGATATTTTATCCTCTCCCACCTCCTCATTTTTCTATAAATACTGCTGTAGAAGATGGTGAAATGTTGGTTTATCACTAGTTGTAATACTGAAACTCTCTGAAATAATACATAGTCTGTTGAAGTTGAAGAAGAAATTGAAGTCTTGGAAGCCCTGATGATGTTGTTGCATGCTTTTTTTTGAGAAGGCTCTATCATTGGATCCATGAGCTTGGCTGCTAGTGAAGTATTCTGAACTGTTTAATGTTTTCTCCTATTTTTATTCTGTTCCATAATTTCTTACTACAGTAGGTTGAAATTTTTAGGCTAAGAAATGACTCCTAGAAGCACCTTAGACCTGTTCATCCCTCACTATTTCATGTTTTATTCTGCTGAGGTACTTTAGAGTCTTTAATCCCTCTCTTTAGTCCTCATTCTTGTTTATTTCTATGACAGTTCAAATAAGTTGGTTTCAGCATGATTTATGGTTCTCCCTGCTTGTCTGCTGCCACTTAAAGGCTGTTATTGAAGTCCCCCTTTGAAGTATTTCTATTTATAGTGAGCCAAGGAGGTTTGTTCTGATCTTGCCCTTTGCCCTTTCTTAAACAGTTGTCTTAAAGGTATTTGTAGTTGTAATCATAGATGTGTTAGGTGTTCCCTCTTCTATGACTGCAATTATCAGTGAATCTTTTATGTTTTCTAAGTCTTTTTAAATAAAATATTTGAGGAAATAGGGTGTTCCCCGAATCTTAGATTTCATTTTAAAAAAAAATTTGAAGTCATTATTTTCTTAAAGTGTGGTTTGTAGAATTCATGGCCAGCCCTGTCTATCAAATACCTCTTTATTGTTCAAGTTATGCTTTCAAATTCCCTTTGTTAAGAATTTAAATTATCTTTCCAAATCATTGATGTCCATCTCATTTCGAAAACCAAAGGATCTTGTGGCCAAGTTAGATTTGCCCTCTGATATCCCATATCCATTAATAAGTTTTTCATGACCTATTTTTGACTCCATTGCCCAATGAGGCTACTACTTCCTCTTTCTACCTAACTTTCCTAGACCTTTCATATTTTGCGGTATCAATTCAACCAAACAAACAATCAAACTCCTGCACTTAATAACTAGTCTAAAACCAATACTCTAAGCACACAAGATAAACCTTTGCAAACAAAAATTTGAGAGATCTCTCTCTGAGAACAGGAGGACTAGATCCTGTAACTCTAAAGTTTGGTTCCGATGTTGCCTTGTCTTTTGATTTGCCAAACTATCAAAACACGGGACACCAACAGAGCGAACGAAGCATAAAATTTATATTTTTAGGGTATTCCAATACTTCTAAGGCATATCGATTGTATGGAGAAGAGAAAAAAAAGTTTATTTTGTCAAGAGATGTAATTTTTCTTGAAACTGATAAATATTCCCTCACTATTGATAGACAAATTAATCAGATAGAAAAGTTTGTGCCTCAAAAGTTTTATTATGAATCAGATAATATACTTCCCCACCCTGAAGGGGGGATTCCTATATTAGATCAGTCTGTGGAGTTTCCTTCTCTCAATGATGAGAAATTGGTTGATGATGATAATTCTATTACATTTGATGAGGATTTGGTTGATGAAAGTGTTTCTATAGAAAAAATGACAGGAATGGCAAGAACTGAGCTAGATGAAGAACATGAGAAACTTATGCAACTTCCTGAACAACTTTCTACACAACCCTTTGCAAAGGTCAACTTGTATTTGAACATTTCCAAAGAAATATGATGAGTTTAAGGCTGGAAGTTCCTCAGGTAGCTATTCTCATTGTGAATTTAATTTTTATGTGGATTGTGAACCTTATTGATTTAAAAGATCTGCTAGTTATGAACAGTGGAAAGATTCAATGCAAAAGGAATATGATGCTCTCATAATGATTAGGAGATTAAGTAATATGCTCAAAAATTAAAGTTCTCTAAAAAGGTCCCAACCTAAGCGCCTGGAAAGGTCTCGTCATTGAAATTTTGATGTCGTGAATGGTTCGAAAAATCGATTTCGTATGAGGAAGATATCGCATTTTGTTCATTTTCCCATATAACAAAATTTTGGTGACTGGATGACTAGTCAGCTTGCAGGTACAATTAACAGAATATTATGGAAATATTCCATTTTCTTATGACCCAATGTGATGGTGCCACATGGAACATTATGGGTCATTGGATGTTGATGGTATGAATCTGTTTTAGATGATTGGATGTGTTTATGGATTGACGAATGATTGAGTGAGACATGGCAAGCCCGCAGGCCGCCACATGTCCTCACGATAGTGGGGTAATTTTTTTTTTGGAGTCGACGAGGGTCAAACCCTCGACCTCCTATCTACCCGCAAGACCCTTTTCCAATCCACCTATACATGTTTCTTAACATATGAAGGTGCAAATTCATATTTAAAGTTTGTTAAAACCCGCACTGAGGACTTGGGAGGCGACAAAGAATTTTCACATGCGGAGGTAAAGTTTGTTGCAACGGTTTTATGGTCAGAACATCACACTCTAGGTTCCAATAGATCTAGCGGGTTTTCTAACTTTCAACGTGAAGAACATTCACATGATGGGTTAAAACTTTAGCGCGATAGTTTAATGTTATGGAAACTTAACTCCTGATTCCAGCGAATGTGGCGGAGTTAAAACCGTAAGAGGAAGTTACAGCGGGGGTGGAATATGACCACCCTGCCACTCAAAGTTAATGCCGAGACTTAACCACCCAAAATATTTGAAGCGCGCCCCCAAATTTGGCATTAACCATTAATTTATCTACAGTTAACTTCCAATCTCCACATTTAGTGGAGCTTTTCTAGCTATCATTGGGAAAAATGCATTGGGAGGTCAATTTTCGACCAATTTTGGTGAAACAAGAGTCTACCTAGACTAACTTGACCATTCTGGAGCCATTGGTGCAGATAAAACAACCATTGGAGGCTTGAAAACATATGTAATTTATAATTTTGAGCATAATTACAAAGAGGGACATGCCATTGGGAGCTGGACCAGCAAATGTAGCCCAGGAGGGGTGAACTGCTTCATCATTCCTACTGTGTAAAACTTATGTGTGAATGTTTTTTCTCTATTATGCACTTTTGTTCAGTGTTTTTAACGCTTATTTACATGCTTAAAGTTCACTAATTAATCTAATTTTCATGGTTAAAACTCTCGTACCTTAAGCAAACTTATGGAGACAATTTGTACATGTTTATTTAACTGAAAGGACACTTAGCACAGCAGAACTAATAGACTCCTTTCAAATCAAGTTGGTATCAGAGATAGAGTTTTATCTCTAGTGTTTTTATGTGCAAGAATTTGTTAACTATTTGTAAGGGTTTTCATGCTTACTAAGCTCCAGCTTAAGAGAGGAGAAGGAAAATTGGTGGAAGAAAGAGGTTCTCAAAGTGGGCCACAACAAACAAGGGCAAGATTTCTACATTCTCGATGACCTAGCTCACCTCTAACAGAAGAAGAAGTAGCATCAATCATGCCTCTAGGAGAAGAAGAAACCCATGAAGAGGTGGATCCCAAAGAGGAAGAAAGAGTGTTCAAGAAAGCATTCCTTGACATGACTAAAATGGTGAGAGTCCTTTATGTTGAACCCTTAGTTAAACTTAGATGGGGGGTTGAATCAGTTTAACACATTCATGGATTTTTAAAACTTTTCATTAAAACTTATTTACACCTTCATTTCATGTCCAACTTAATATGTGAGTAATCTTAGAATGTGAGCAGCAAGTATTAATATAATATAACAATAGACTTAATATGAGAGTATTAGGTATTAAGCAGAAGATATAAATCAGATCAACACATAAAATTCATGCACAGAGACACCAGATATAAGTGGAAACCCATAAAGGGAGAAAACCAGATCTTATTATTGTTGTGATGCAAAGGCAAGCTCCAGCTCCCTCTCACCACTGTTTTTCTGCAGGCACCAACCTACAGGAGGCTCCAATCCTCAATTCTGCAAGCTAAAAATTGCAAGGAAGCACCAACTACCTTCAATTTTCTGCAGGCACCAACCTATAGGAGGCTTCGACCTCAGTCAACTACAACTGACAGCTATCAAGCTGCAACTTGATAGGGAAGCTCCAACTTCCTCAAATTATCAAACTGAATGTTTGTTGATTTACCTTAGATATCAACTCTGTTCTGTAGCTTCTCTTTCTTCTTTTCTTTTCTTAATCTTCTCTGGCTCACTTTTCTTTACTCTGCCTTCTCTATATTTACTCTCTCTAACCTCCCTTATGCATATCTAGTTGATATTATATATATAGAGTTCCTCACATGACTGTTTGTATTTCACAAGGAATTTGGAGTGAACAATCATGACTCTTTGGCTTATATCTTCTCATTCCTTTTATCTACTCATTCAATAAATATAACTGTAGGTATACATTAAACATTACAGTGGGATATTTGTTCTCTTCCGGAGACTTGCCAATGCATCACAACAATATAAATCAATTAAAATATTACATTTAATTACCATGAGAGCTCCAACTCACTCATACAGCCTTTTGGATCGCTGCGCATTTGTCTTTTCTTTGACTGTGTTTGTCCCTTTCTCTCCTTTGTACCTTTATTTGTTTAGCAGGTGTTGCGTAACTCCTGTATTTATGTAGCTGCCTTTTAAATCATGTGACTCTATAACTGTAACAACGTCTTTTAAATATATTCATATATATACGTGCCTTATACATATATCTATATATATATATATATATATATATATATATATATATATATATATATATATAGCAACTCTTGACTTTAAGTGGGCAAATTCCAACCCTTTACGCGGCTAGTGTCTTGTTGATGTGGTGAGTTCACTTAAGCGAACATACATACCTACGACCTTTTTTATGGCACGATGCAATTCACACATCGCAATTGTATTATGTTAATAATACTTCCACCACCTTAAGCGAAGGCGTGGGTCCACGAGACACGTGAAACTTTTCAATACAACCATGACTTTATATATATATATATATAACGGTAGCCTTCCACAATTCCAGATTCACCGATTGATATGCGGACCCGACCATGTTTTATATAGCGGAGTTTATATGACTATCGCGTCCGGCATTGCCAATCGCAATCGCAAGTTGCCTTGCTCCGATGCGATTGATATGCTCCACAAATTTCCGATTGCGATTGATATGCGGACCTGACCATGTTTTATATGGCAGAGTTTATATGACTATCGCGTCCGGCTTTCATCGCAATCGCAAATATTTGTTAACATGTTCTGCTTTAACTCCGATGCGATTGATCGCAATCGCAACTTTCTGTTGTGATGTTCCGATGCCTTTATATTCTCTGATGCGATTAGGCTGATCCGATGCGATTAGGCCGGACTTCAAATACGTTTGTATCATAATTTATATACCCATCGGGTCCGGAACTTAATCGGAACTTTTGTCGATATGTTCCGCTGCCAATCCTTTCTCCGATGCGATTGGGTGAGGGTCCCACAGCATAAGACTTTTCTTTGACTTAAATCCGAATAAACCTTTTGTATTCTTAATTTCGCATCCATAACTATAATATATATACGTCCATCGTGTCCAAGCTTTCATCGGAATCGCAATTCTTTGGTTGCATGTTCCGACACATATCCATTATGTTTTATAAACCCATCGGGTCCGGGCTTCATCGCAATCGCAATTTTCTGTTTATATGTTCCGCTGCCCTTATAATCTCCGATGCGATTGGGAAAGGGTCCCACGTTATGATACTTTGATTCTTTGATCATAAAGCACTCCATATAAATTAATATATATAAACTTTGGACCTTTGTGAAATATGTAATGCGCTGCATATATATGTAATGTGCTGCATATATATATATGCTTTGGACCTTTGTGTAATATGTTTCAGTTTTAGTGTATCTCCGGCAGGGTAAGCGATTCTCGGAATTATTTATATATATATTTATATATATATATATATCCTTCGGCTTGGGTTTAAGATTCTCGGAATTATATATATGTATCCTTCTGCCTGGGTTACAGTTCCCGGAATTTATGTTTAGAGCTTCTACCAGCTGGGTAGTGATTCTCGGAATAACGGCTCTACCTCTGCCTCTGCCTTCGCTGCTTCTGTCGCTCGACCTCTGCCTCTACTGCTGTGATAACGGTTCTGCCTCTGTCTCTGCCTCTGATAACGGCTCTGCCTCTATATTCGCTGCCTCTGCCTCTGCCTTAGCTGCTACTGCTGCTCGACCTCTGCCTCTGCCTTCGCTATACATATTACCTGCTGCTATTCTTTGCCTATCTTTGCATCTGCTCCCTTCTTTGTCTGTCTCTGTCTTTGCTGCCTCCATTGCCATCAATGACAATATTTCCAACAGTCTCCCTCTTTGGCATTGATGGCAATACACTTTCTCTGTTTGCCTGCTCTTCCTCTTGTTGCTTGCTCTTCCTCCCCCTTTGACATCAATGGCAAGGGGTTTGAATTCTTAGTGTAGCTTCTATTCTTTGATCCTGTGATTTTATCCTTTTTCAATATTTCGTGCATTTCCTCTCTTTGAAATTTTCTGACTTTGTACGCTGCTGCTTCAACCTTTGGATTAGATTCACGTCGGGTTCACCACTCTTCCATGTTCGGTTCACGTCTGGTTCACCACTCTTTTGCTGCACCACTGACCTTTTCGCCCTTTTATTGATTCTTTTATGCTGAATGTATTCTTGCCATAATCCTTTTGATTCTGAGGACCTGTTTTCATGCTTCCCTTGCTGGTTGATCTCCCCCTGAGAATGATATTTTCGTTTCTGTTCTCCCCCTGAAACTGTGCTTTCTCTTCATATTAGAGAGTAGCATCTACAGATACTACCCCTAGTCTGTCTCTCAAATATTCAAATGGTTCTCTAGCAAGCGGTTTGGTAAATATATCTGCTGTCTGTTCTTTTGTTGGCACATACTCCAGTTTTACTATCTTCTGAGCCACTTGTTCTCGAAGAAAATGATACTTGATTGGGATATGTTTAGTTTTAGAGTGAAGCACAGGGTTTTTAGATATACTTATAGCACTTGTATTATCACATTTGATTGAGATAGGTTCATCAATGCTTACCTTCATGTCTTGGAGGGTTTGCTTCATCCACATGACTTGTGTGCAACATGCTGCTGCTGCTATATATTCTGCTTCTGCTGTAGACAGAGAGATAGATGTTTGTTTCTTGCTTAACCATGCCACGAGACTTTCTCCTAAATAGAATGCACCTCCACTTGTACTTTTCCTGTCATCCACACAGCTGGCCCAATCTGCATCTGTGTATGCTGTCAAAGTGAAGCTTTTGCCTTTAGGATACCAAAGTCCATACTGTGTTGTTCCTTGTAGGTATCTAAATATTCTTTTGACTGCAAGAAGGTGTTTTTGTTTAGGTGCTACTTGATATCTAGCCACTAGTCCTACTACTAGCATGATGTATGGTCTTGATGCTGTCAGATACAGCAGACTTCCTATCATGGATCTGTAGAGTTTTTTATCTATATCAGCAGATCCATCATCAGCACACAGCTTGCATCCCATGATCATGGGAGTTGACACAGGTTTGCAGTCCTCCATTTTGAACTTTTTCAACATTTCTTTTAAGTATTTTTCCTGTGAGATGAATGTGCCTGTGTTCTTTTGCTGAATTTGAAGTCCTAAGTAGAAACTAAGTTCTCCAATCATGGACATCTCAAACTCTGATTTCATCTCCTCAGCAAACCCTTTTGCAAGTTCATCTCTGTTGCTTCCAAACATAATGTCATCAACATATACTACAACAATCAGGAGTTCATTTTCATGGGCTTTTATGTATAGATTGTTGTCTACTCCACCTCTCTTAAATCCTTGTTTTTGCAAATATTTATCTAGTCTTGAGTACCAAGCACGAGGAGCCTGTTTTAGTCCATAAAGAGCCTTCTTCAGTCTGCATACATAGTCTTCTTTGTCTGTTAATGAGAAGCCTTTTGGTTGTTCCATGTAGAATTCTTCTTCTAAGTCTCCATTCAGAAATGCAGATTTTACATCCATTTGATATACCTTGAAGTTTTGGTAGCATGCAAATGCTAGGAACATTCTGATAGCTTCCATTCTGGCTACAGGGGCAAATGTTTCATCGTAATCAAGTCCTTCGATTTGTGAGTATCCTTTGCAGACCAGTCTGGCTTTATTCCTGATTACTTGTCCTTGCTCATTCATTTTATTTTTGAATACCCATTTTGAGCCTATGACATTTTTCTCAGTGGGTCTAGGAACTAATTCCCAGGTATTGTTTTTCTCAATTTGGTCCAATTCTTCATTCATAACATTTACCCAAGACTTGTCCTTGCTGGCATCTTCAAATTTCTTTGGCTCTATTTGTGACAACATGGCTATGTATACCTCTTCAGTTTGTTCTGTTAGCTGCCTTCTTGTTTGGACCCCTACTCTCTTGTCTCCAATGATCTGATCTTCTGGATGGTACTTCTGAGTATATCTTGAGGGAGCTTTAGATCTCAGCTCTGTATCTTCTATTGTCTTGTTTGTTTCCTCATCATCTTGGTTTTCTTCTTCATGGTTGTCTGATGGACTGCAGCAGTCTGTATCTCTTGTATTGTTTGGAAGTTCTTCATCAAATCTCACATCAATACTTTCTACTATTTTTCGAAGAGTCTTGTTGTAGCACCTGTACCCTTTACTTTTGGAAGCATATCCTAGAAAAATCCCTTCATCTTCTCTTGCATCAAATTTCCCAAGACTTTCATCATTATTATTTATGTAACACTTGCTTCCAAAGATTCTGAAATGTTTGATTGAAGCTGGCTTTCCATGCCATAGTTCATAGGGAGTCTTGTCACTGCTTGGCCTTAAGTGAGCTTTATTAAGGATATGTACTGCTATGTGCACTGCTTCTGCCCAGAAGGTTTGAGAAATATTATTCTCTTGCATCATGGCTCTGGAAATTTGTTGAACAGATCTGTTTTGTCTTTCTGCTACTCCATTCTGCTGAGGTGTCCCTGCAATAGTAAATTGTTGTTTTATGCCATGTTCATTGCATAGGTCAGCAAAGTCATAATCTGTGAATTCACCTCCTCTGTCTGATCTGATGCATTTCAGCTTGCATCCTGTTTGATTTTCTGCTAATGCTTTGAAGATCTTAAATTTTTCTAGAGCTTCTGATTTATTCTTGAGAAATGCAACCCATGTCATTCTGGAGAAATCATCTATTATCAGCATGAAGTAGGATTCTCCACTTGGAGTTTTGGTTCTTGCGGGTCCACACAGATCCATGTGCACAAGCTGTAGAGGTCTTCTTGTTGATAACTCATCTTTGGCCTTGAAGGATGTGCGAGTCTGTTTGCCTAATTGACATGATTTGCATATGGTATTAGAAGGCCTCTTTATTTCTGGCATGTCTCTGACAACTTTCTTCTTGCTTAGTCTGATGATGTGATCGAAGTTGAGATGTCCCAACCTTTTATGCCATAACCATGACTCTTCTAGTTTGCTAAGATGACATGCTTCATCTTCCTCTTTCACAATGTAAACATTACTCTCTGTTCGAACTCCTTTGAGCAGAGTCTTACCTGTGGTGCTTGATTTGACTTCACAATCTTGTGCTCTAAAAATAACTTCACAGCCTTTGTCACACATCTAACTGACACTTAGTAAATTTTCTTTCAGCCCATCTACAAATAGTACATCTTGGGCCTTTCCTCTGCCATTGTCTATGCTGACTGAGCCTTTTCCTTTTATTTTTCCTGATTTATCATTGCCAAAGGTAACATTGCCTGATTTCTTTTCATCAAGAGTTATAAACTTGCTTTTGTCTCCTGTCATGTGTTTAGAGCAGCCACTATCCAAATACCACTGACTTTTCAGATCTTGAGCAGTTAGAGCCAAGTCACATTTATTCATTTTCTTTATCCACTAGAGGCACCCTTTTGTTTGATATCTTTTGTGAGGTGATGAACTACATCTTCTGAGAGGACATTTGGAAGGCATATGTCCAACTTGATTGCATATACAACATTTGATTATAGTTTTTGCAGAATTGTGAGTATGAACAAAACTTCTTTGATTCATAAACCTCCTTGAGGTGTTGAGCATCAATATTTGTCCATACTTTCTACATTCAATAATTTTATGGCCAAATTCCTTACAATAAAAACAGTAACCATAGAAACTATTTGCATACCTGATGTAAGGTTGTCTTTTCCATTTGTTTGCTTGAGGCAGTCTCTTCAATGTTTGCATCTTTTGCTGGTTTGAATTACTCCTCCTTGCATGGAAATATGCAGCAATGTGTCCCAGCTTGTGGCAGACATAACAGGTGGCATTCTTCATAGGAGGGAAGAATCTCCTTTGATGACTTCCAAATTTGACATATTCAGAGGCATATGTCCCTTTCTCTGTTGTCTTAGTATTTATTACATTCTTAACTACTAGTGGTTTCTTCTGATCTCTGTCTTCCTCATTACAAGTTTCTTCTTTTGTAGGAATTGTTTGAGTTGCTTCATCATTCTCCTTTGCTTTTACAAAGATAATCTCTCTGTCAACCTTTTCTTGGTTTTTACTTGATTCTCCTTCATAGCCTATTCCAGTTTTTATCATAGGGGATCTTTGAGCAACCAGAATTTCATTCAACTTACTAGCGCTTGTTGTTTGAGAAGAGTTTATAACCACTTTCCTTTGAGCATTCTCTAGTTTCTTCCTGAGACATACTACTTCTTCTTCCAGGTTCTCTTGTTCTCGGGTTTTATTCTTGATTTGCTAAAGTAACATGTCTTCTATCTTCTTGGCTTCTTCAAGCTCTACCTTCAGCTGCATGAGGACTTCTGAGTTTTGTTCTTCTCTTACATACTTGAGAAGAATGTCCTTTTGTTTTCTGCACTTCAGTTTTAGTCTGTCAATCTCCTCCAGAGCACTTCTTAGCTCCCCCTCAAGGTCGATTTCCCCTTCTTCTTCTTCATCTTCTAGCAGGAGTCCTTCAAGTTCTTCTATGGCCATCAATAAGAATTCAGAGGTTCCTTCTTCACTTGAGGGTTCATCTGAATCTTCAGATGTACTGCTGTCTTGTTGAGCATAGAAGGATTTTCTGCTGAACTTCTTTCCTTTCTACCAGTTCTTTGATGTGTTTTTCTCTGACTCTTGAGCCTGATTCCTTACTTTCTTGTGAGGACACTTAGCAGCATAGTGTCCAACTCTTCCACAGTTAAAGCATTTGAAAGGAAGTTTAC
The DNA here is from genome assembly GCA_034641835.2 of Pinus albicaulis. Taxonomy (NCBI): domain Eukaryota; kingdom Viridiplantae; phylum Streptophyta; class Pinopsida; order Pinales; family Pinaceae; genus Pinus; species Pinus albicaulis. Next base: position 112,632 of record JAXQQM020059153.1, read on the forward strand.
CTTTGTATTTACCTGATCCTCTATCCAATTTCTTGACAAATTTTGCCTCTTCTTCATCCGAGCAAGAGCATATGTCTCCCTCTTCTTCTTTCTTCTTTTCTGTTTTAAAGGCTGTCTCCCTCGTACTTGGCTTCTTCTGTGGGAGCCTCATCTCATATGCTCTTAGATTTCCGAGTAGCTGGTTCATGGTCAAGGTCTCCCAATCAGCTGTCTCTTCTATTGCATACACCTTGGGATTAAACCTGGGTGGAAGAGATCCTAGAATATTTTGTACAATTACAGCTTCTTTTATGTTTTCACCTAGAGCCTTCATGTTATTTACTATTTCTGCAACCCTTAGAAAGAAGCTAGCAATGTCTTCATCATCATCCATTTTTAAGTTCTCAAACTGGGCTCTATAGACTTGAATTTTGGCAGTCTTTACTTTCTTGTCTCCCTCATGGATGTTCTCCAGAGTATCCCACATTTCTTTGGCAGTGTCTTTGTGCATTACTTTAATAAACTCTGCTTCACACAATCCATTCAAGATGGCATTCATGGCTTTTGCATTAGCCACAAAATCTTGTTTTGTTTCTTTCTCTGTGTCAGTTGCCTTTGGGGCATATCCTAATTCCATAGCAGCCCAGACTTCTATTCCTAGAGACATTATGTATGTCTTCATTCTGATTTTCCAGAAAGCATAATTTTCACCAGTGAAGAAAGGGGCTTTATTGGTTGAGCATCCTTCTTTACTAGCCATCTTGAGAACCTAGGATCTCCTTTCAGTTGTTAGACTTGTACAAAGGAACTGGCTCTGATACCAATTGTTGAACCTCTAATTAAACTGAGAGGGGGGGGTGAATCAGTTTAATACATTCCTGATCTCTTAAACTTTTCATTAAACTTATTTACACCTTCATTTCAAACTTTATTTGATGTGAGAGTAATTTTAGAATGTAATCAGAAAGTATTAGTTTAATAGAGAAGTAGACTTAATATGAGAGCAGCAGGTATTAAGCAAATGATACATATCAGATCAATACATAAATATCATGCACAGAGACACCAGATATAAGTGGAAACCCATAAAGGGAGAAAACCACATCTTATTATTGTTGTGATGCAAAGGCAAACTCCAACTCCCTCTCACCACTGTTTTTCTGCAGGCACCAACCTACAGGAGGCTCCTACCTCAATTCTGCAAGCTACAACTTGCAAGGAAGCACCAACTCCCTTCAATTTTCTACAGGCACCAACCTACAGGAGGCTCCAACCTCAGTCAGCTACAACTGACAGCTATCAAGCTGCAACTTGATAGGGAAGCTCCAACTTCCTCAATTTATCAAACTGAATGTTTGTTGATTTACCTCAGATATCAGCTCTGTTCTGTAGCTTCTCTTTCTGCTTTTCTTTTCTTAATATTCCCTGTTTGTCTCTTCTATACTCTGCCTTCTCTATATTTACTCTCTCTAACCTCACTTATGCATATCCAGTTGATATTATATATAGAGTTCCTCACATGATTGTTTGTATTTCAATAGGAATTTGGAGTGAATAGTCATGACTCTTTGGCTTTTGTCTTCTCATTCCTTTTATCTACTCATTCAATAAATATAACTGTAGGTATCAATTTAACATTACAGTGGGATATTTTTTCTCTTCCGGAGACTTTCCAATCCATCAAAAACAATAAAAATCAATTAAAACATTTAAAATCAAATTACAATGAGAACTCTAACTCAACTCATTTAGTCTTTTGGCTCGCTGCACATTTGTCTTTTCTTTGACTGTGTCTGTCTTTTCTGTGACTGTGTTTTATCTCTTTTCAGCTCTGTTTGCTCTTCTATCCTCTATTGTGGTGTAACTGCTGCATACATGTAACTGTGCTTTTTATATCAGTGCATTTTGTATATATATGTAACTGCTGACTTTAAATCTGGGCAAATTCCAACGCTTTTTATACAACAAGTGTCTTATTGAGGTGGTGAGTTCCGCAAGCGGAACATACATACACCACGGCCTTTGTTTTATGGCCCGATACAATTGCACACATCAAAACTGTATTATATTAATAATCGACCTCCACCTTAAGTCGAGGCCCATGGGTCCACAGACCACGCGACACTGTTCAATATAATCACAACAAATATATATATATATATATATATATATAACATCCCCTTCACGAATTTCCGATTGTGATTGATATGCGGACCTGACCATGTTTTATATAGCGGAGTTTATATGACTATCGCGTCTGGCATTGCCAATCGCAATCGCAAGCTGCCTTGCTCCGATGTGATTGATATGCTCCACAAATTTCCGATTGCGATTGATATGCAGACCCGACCATGTTTTATAAAGCGGATTTTATATGACTATCCCATCTAGATTTCATCGCAATCGCAAATATTTGTTAACATGTTCCGCTTTAACTCCGATGCAATTGGTACCTTTGCGATTGATCGCAATCACAACTTTCTGTTGTTTTGTTCCGATGCCTTTATATTCTCCGATGCGATTAGGCCAGACTTAAAGTACGTTTGAATCATAATTCATATACCCATCGGGTCCAGAACTCAATCGGAACTCTTGTCAATATGTTCCGCTGCCAATCATTTCTCTGATGCAATTGGGTGAGGGTCCCACAACATAAGACTTTTGTTTGACTTAAATCTGAATAAACCTTTTGTATTCTTAATTTCGCATCCACAAATATAATATATATATATACGTCCATCGGGTCCAGGATTTAATCGCAATCACAATTCTTTGGTTGCATGTTCCAACACATATCTATTATGTTTTATAAACCCATCAGGTCCGGGCTTCATCGCAATCACAATTTTCTGTTTATATGTTCCGCTGCCCTTATAATCTCCGATGCGATTGGGAAAGGGTCCCACCTTATGATACTTTGATTCCTTGATCATAAAGCGCTCCATATAAATTAATATATATAAAATTTGGACCTCTGTGATATATGTAATGCACTGCATATATATGTAATGTGCTGCATATATATATATCTTTGGACCTTTAATGTAATATGTTTGAGTTTTTAGTGTATCCTCACGTGAGATAATGATTCTCGAAATTATTTATATATATATATATATATATATATATATATATATATATATATATATATATATATATATATATATATATATATATATATATATATATATATATATATCTCCGGCTTAGGTTTAATATTCTCGGAATTATATATGTATATTTTCGCGTGGTTGCGGTTCCGTAATTTATGATTAGAGTTTACCCAATTTGGCAATCGAAGAACGGAACTTGACTCTTGCCCTGCACTCGACCTTCACTACTTCACACTCGACCTCTGCCTCTCATGATAACGGTTGTGCCTCTGCCTCTGCCTCTTGCCTGCGATAGCAGCTCTTGCCTTTATAAGCGGCGCCTCTGCCTCTGTCTCTGATAATGGCTCTGCCTCTATATTCGCTGCCTCTGCCTCTGCCTTAGCTGCTACTACTACTCGACCTCTGCCTCTGCCTTCGTTGTACATATTACCTGCTACTGTTCTTTGCCTATCTTTGCATCTGCTGCCTTCTTTTTCTGTCTCTGTCTTTGTTGCCTCCATTGCCATCAATGATAATATTTCCAACACTTTATCAAGAAAGGAATGAAATACTAGAAGGAGAATGATCCAAACTTCACAAGGAAGATCAAGGATCATCAGGAAGTCACAATGATGAAGAAAAATCAAAGAAGGGGAATGGAGGAAATGGAGGCAGTGGAAAGTCACCATCCTCACCCTAATCATCATCATCCTCTACTTCATCTTCAATACACCAGTCACACAAGTCAAAGAACACTAGTAAAAATCATTTTCTAAAACTTGATGTTAAGTTTAAATTGCCAATGTTTAATGGTGAAGTCAATGCAGAAAATCTTGATAATTGGATTAGGAAATTGGAGGTTTATTTGAGAATTTAGAACCTTCATGATGATGACACCAAAATCCAACTAGATTCATTGAGGATGGAAGGTGCAGCTCTTGTTTGGTGGGAAGCCAAGACAAAGGAGGAGATCAAAAAACATGGTAAGATTATTCTATCATGGACTAATTTCATTATTGCAATAAAAAAATAGTCTTATCCATTAGCTCACATGTAGAAAGCCATAATGTATTGGAAAAATTTTAGACAATTGAAAGGACAAAATGTACAAGACTACACCCAAGAATTTAGGATAAGAACTCTCTTATTAAGGGTAGATTTTCAAAGTCAAGATACTTTGCTTAAGTGCATAGGGTGATTACATAGCTACCTTAGACATACTATCCTCATGTTTTATCCTACAAGTCTAGATGAGGTCTGTGTTCAAGCTACACATTTAGAAGCTAGAGGGAAAATTTTTTTTGAAGAGGGTAGAAACAAGCCTTTTAATGGGAAAAAAAAAGAAGACCTCAAAAGGAAAAGACGAAAATAATGCATCTGTCAAGAAAGAGGGAGAGAAATTGGTTTGTAAAAATTGTTCAAGAGAAGGCCATGAAGAGAATTTTTTTTGGAAACTACATCCTAAAAAGAGACCCAAATTTAACAATAACAAAGGGAAGTAGAAAAATGCAGCTACAACTCAACATGACTTAGGAGAATATTTAGGTGATGAAAATAAAATTACGGCCATGGGATTGAATAACTTGAAGAGGAAAGAAATAGAAATAAAACCCAGTACTAGTACTTCAAACTGTCACATAGAAGCTCCAAATGAAGAAGAGAGAATTGAACTGTTTCATGTGAGGGTCATATCCACACATACCAAGATTGATACAATGTTTGATAATGGGTCACAAGAGAATTTAATCTCTAAATAATTGGTCAAGAAACTTAATATTGATACCATTCCACATCCAAAACCATATCGACTTGGGTGTATTTGTAAGGATACAAATTTACAGGTTTCAAAGAAGTGCATATTGCGCTTTGCAATAATTGCACATTTTGTTGACACGGTTGAATTAGATGTGCTTCCGTTTGATATTATGGGTGTTGTGTTGGGTAGTCACTTACTTGTATGATAGAAGATATCTTCCATTGCCATGAGAAAAAAAATACCATTTATTCGAAGATGTAAAAGTACATTGTTAGAGCACACATCGCAAGAAGATGAATATTGCAATGGTAAATATTGAATAATTAAAGGTTGGTGAAATCAAGTAAGAATTTTCTTCTAATGATTAAGCCTAAAGCTGATGTTAATCACGAGTCATTTGAAGATTGTGATCCTAAGTTGAAATCATATTTATATGATGTAGTTGATGCACATCATGAGATGTTTCAGGAGCCAACATTATTGCCTCCTAAAATGGAGATTCAACATGAGATTCAGTTTCAACAAGATTGTCCTCTTCCAAACATCGACATGTATCGTAAATTATAACAACCAACCAGAGTTTGGAAACGAGAACTATAAACCCTAAGCTACAGAAACACAGTGAATGGAGTCGACCCTACCCATAGGGTTTCGTCGTTGAAGAAAGGGCAACTAGACTTGTAAACTGGAAGGGGGCCTGCAACACCCACAACCGTTCGACTATTAGAACTCTACAACATCTTTTTTATTATTATTATATGCGTTCGAATTAACGAGAATGAGTATGCAAATTGAACAATCGAAACACAGAGGAAATTACCAGAGAATTTGAGGGTTGAGCAGAGACGAATACCCCAGATTTTGAACCGATAGATCCTGCTCACAAAGGATCCAGAATGATTAGAGTCTTAGAAAGAAGCAGAAAGGTGTAAAACAGGGAAATAATTAAATACCTGTGTCATCTTCAAGCTGTAGGCGGCCACAGGAGTTCTTGACGGCCCAAACCTGGAGAGAAATTGACCATAAGAAACCATATTATTAGAAGACAGAAATGAGAAAGAGCATACAGCTGTGAAACCCAACTGGATTAGCAAGAAAAACCATCGCCAGAGAGATTACCATACATACAGGTGACGAGTTTCCATTGTAGGGTTTGAAAAAAGAATTGTTTGAAGAAAACCGCGCAACGAAGACAAAATAGGGTCTGTTTGACGGAAGGGAGAACACAATTTCCTTGCACAGAGACGCAGAGAAGCGTTGGTGAAACCCTTGAGAAGTTATGAAGGGTCTGTGGAGGTCGAAAAACCCTCCTCTTAGCTCAGCTAGTGCAAAATACCAAACACAGTCGGAGTGTTGTTACACAGTGCGAGGGTGTGGCGCGGAAGTTGGGGTAAGTCAGTTAATACGCCAGATCACGAGGATAAGAACGTAGTTACGGAGGTGATTTGTCACAACAGCCAAAAAATCCACAAGTAAACCAAATCAATACCATTGAATTCGTTGTATTACATTCACATTTATCCATTTTTAATCACTATCACTGACCTGGCAGATTTTAATATATCACATTTGCAATATTAAAGTTTACATTCGAAAACTATGTTCGCCACTTGTGAACGAGGGTGAGTCATTACACCTTTTTGTGCATCTAACCTGTTATCATTAGATGGACCCCGAGTACACCACTTGTAGACCAATTTTACCTAAGTAAAATTGCTTTCACTATAATAAAATAACCTAATAAACCACATTTGTTGGGTTTGTTTATGGTACAACGAAACCCCAGAAAGGAAATATTAAATAAATCTATATTTTTTTATTTTCCTCATGGAATAATTGATTAAACAATAATTTAATTATTATTCCTGGTCATATTTAACCCAAAAAAAAGAAATTAATTAGATAAATCCTTATTTCTCTTATTTTTTTCTAGGAATAATTATTTAAATCTTATTTAAATAATATTCCTTGTTAAATATGACTAAATCATTTATAAATAATTAAATAAATCGTTATTTATTTAATTATCATTCAACCACTTCCTTAAAATGATAAATAAATCATTTATTTATTTATTATTTACAAATAAAGGGATTTGAACCAAGTCAAATACCTTTCCCCTCAAACAAATATAATAAAATATTCCATAAAAGGTGGATCTAGATTTGGTTAATATAATTTTAATCATGCACCAAGATCTAGAATGACCCAATATTTTGTTATAAATAGAAGGGTTTTTCCTACCATTCTTCACCTTTTGTTGCCTCTTAGATCACTCTGGATCTATACATGATCACTCTTTTCTACCATTTCTTGTGATCTCCCTTTGAGTTCTATCTTTGTCTGGGTTTTCTACACCAACAGGAGAGAGAAATGCTAGATTTGAAGTGCTGAGGACTTCCAAGAACCCATCCCATTAAGGAGAACTGGAAACATCTTCTTATTTTCCTCCCAGGTGCCCTTAATACAAAAAATTCTTTCAAAAATTGTTCTTGTCTTGTCTATTGGATATATGGAGCAAAACCTTCTTTTTACTGCTTAATGTCTTTCTATCCATAGATCTGGTTTTTGCAAGCTCTTTTATGTTCAACTGGCAGTACGATACGAAGATATTAGCGACCACTTTTTGTTATTAGGGCTAACAAGGCTATTAGTTATGCGTAGCTAAAGTGGTTCTTTTTCGTACACTTCGACGAAGAATTCATACTAACAAATGGCGACTTCACACGGGTTTTAAATTACGACCGCTGTCGTTTTTCATATTCCTGCATATCCAGCTACTTCAGGCCCTAGGGCTTCTTTTCAGCTGTTTAGTTTTCCTATTTTTATGTTTTTTTTCTCACATAAAACCTAAAACATTAAAATTTCTAACTTAGTGTGTTTACGGCCTATTGCGCAGTCGCGACACCGGCCGCAACTAAGACGGCGGCCTGCGAAAATCTACCGCGAGACAACCGGAACGGGGGGTCACACTTTTTGGCCCATAACCTGCGACCTGGACCTCCAGGTCGCACTTTTCTGCCCCTTTTCTGCGACCTGCACTGAAAACAGGTGAGAACCTGCGACTGCCAATTTTTCAGTGATTTTTATGCATTTTTTCTCGGTTTTGCTGAAGCTTCTGTCAGGGTTTTCCAGCCTCTGTATCAGCCCGCTTTGACCTAGTTTTGATCTGTTTTTCCTCATCTAAGTGGGAACCCAGCCCCCTAGGGCTTTAGTACCCTCCACTTTTTGTGGAAGAGTTTTAGCTATTTTAGCCGTCTGTTTTTCAGAGTTTCAGCCTTCCTTTTTTCAGATCTGGAACCTCCTCCTCAGATCCCTTCAAATCAGCCTTCCTTCCTTTCAAATCACCTCTTGTCATTTTGTTTGGACCTCTCTTTAGGACCTCCTCTCTGTCCTTTCCGCTTTTTGCTGATTTCTTCCCTTTTTCCAACCACCTTGCCTCTGTCTCTTGGCTGTGATCTGCATCTCTTTTCAGCAGCTTTATCCTTTATATCCCTATCCCTTCCGACCCTTGATCTATTGGCCTCTTTTTAAGTGTGTTTTGCCTAGATTTTTGCCCTTTTTTAGATTAATTTTGAGCGGCCCACCTTCTTGGGTTGAAGTAATGCATTAGTAGCTATTAATTCTCTGTTATTTCAACATTCTATACTGTTCTCTGTAGATTTACTTTCAGTTACGCATCACACATTTTCTTGCTCTCAAAACGGAAAGGGTTTAAAAATTAAAATTAACGCACACCACACACTGACCCTAAGTGAAGAAGCGCCTGGTTAACACCGCCTGGCAAAGACTCTAAAATCAATTGTCACTGCACATTTTCTGCCCTTGACCTCACTTGATTCTGTCCCTTTTTTCCCTTGTCGGCTTCCTTCTTCCTGTCATCATTGCGCCCCCAAGGCGCCTTTCCCAGAGACTTCTTGGCCTTCACCCTCAGTTTCCGGTTGATCGACCTGCTCCGTCCCGCCGTCGTCGAGCCCGTCCTCCTCCGAGTCCGCACTCCGAATCCTCTTCTGATTCATTGGGTTCTCCTTCTCCTCCTGGTTCTCCCCCTGTCACCTTCACTATGTTTGGTCCAGGGCCTAACGCTAGCGGTGCTCCAAGCCCTAATGCCGGAACTACTACTAGCGGAACCACCACAGGAACTACCTCGGCCATACCCTTGTTGCCGTACATTTTAGGCCTCAGCCTCCCCGATTTCAATCAGTTGATCAATGACCCTATCCGCCACGATGTTGGTTGGCCTGCTATGCCAACCAAGCTCCCCTCCAACATCCCTAAGTTCGAAGGCCTTGCTGGAGAAGATCCAACCAATCATGTCCGATCTTTCCACATGTGGTGCTCCTCCAATTCCATTACCGATGACTCCATTCGTCTTCGTTTTTTCCAACGCACGCTTACCGGTGAAGCTTCTAAATGGTATGTTGACCAAGCCACCTCTTCCCATACCACCTTTGCAACCCTTGCCCAAGCCTTTTTCTCTTATTTCCAGCTCCCTCTCCGATACAATACTGGCACGGAACTCTTGACTTCATTCAAGCAAACCTCTTCGACCCGCCTTTCTGCCCATGTTCAGGAATGGCGAAGAAGACGGAGCTTATGTCTAGCCCCCCCCTTCGAAGATCAGGTTTACATGGACTGGTTCCTTCACACCCTTTTAGCTCCTATCAGCAAAGATGTCGCCTCTCACTTTCCTCAAACCAAAGAAGCCGCCCTCCAAATAGCCTTGAAATATGACCTGATCTACGCTCAATCTGGTTATGTTTATACCGTTCTTCCTGACCTCCCCAGGCCCGGCGGCGCTAACGCCCTGGGGGCATCTCATTCCACCGACGGTATTGTTGGAGCCCTTTCCCATTCATACGCTCAACCTCCTATGGGCTATGGTCTCCCTCAGGGAGGGGCCAGCACCTCTAGCACTCTTTCCCCTCCTGGTATCATGTATCCAGGATACGGCATACCTCCTCCTTTTTCCCAACCTCCTGCTTACCTCAATGTTTCCCAACCTAACCATTACCTTTATCCGCAGCCTGGTGCGCCAGCTCCTCCATCATATGCGCTTCCATCTCCCTTGCCTCCTCCAAATCCGCAACAGCACTTACAGCCCCCTCCAGGGCAAGTATTTGCACAGCAGGGCGCAACTAATCCCCCTTCTTCTCAAAGAAGGTAGAGAGGCAACCCAAACCAATCTTCCCCTGGTACCCGTGGACCCAATCCTAGTGTTGACCCTAACACTGCCAACTAGCAACAGGGCACTCAGCCCAAGCCGGACAGGCCGCTTTGCACAAATAAGCCTTGTTCGTGTTGCGGTGTTTATGGTCATTACACCCACGATTGTCCCCTCTTACCCCAGATGCGGCAGATGTGGGAGTATCAAGCCACATTGCATGGACAACACGCCTCCCCTCATGCTCCTCCTAATGTGGCCACTACCCAACCAGCTGTGTTTACTGATCCTTTCCCTCAGCAAGGATTCGTGGCTACCCAACCGCCTGACAGCCAGGTCGCCACTCCCCCTTCCCTTTCTGGTTCCTCTGATTACCAGATCCTTATGATGCACTCCGATCCTTCCCCGACCGTCGACCTTCACCTTCAAACTCGGTCTCTCCAGTACCCCAAGCCTCCTGCTCAGTCTTTCCCCGAGCCTCCTTCTTCAGGTTCTACAGAGCCTCTTTCAACACCCAGTGGCCCCTTACATATCCCTCAACCCAAAGTTGAGGTTCATAACAATATTCCTAAGGGACCCCTCCATCGAAACGCTGCTTCCAGTCGAGCTGCTCATTCGTATAGTATAGTAGATGATTTGGCGCAATCTCCTGCTGCCATTTCCACACTGGAACTCCTCCAGTCGTGCCCTTCCCAAAAGAAGGCTCTACTATCTGCCGTGGGCGCTGTTGATCCTGCTGATGACCAAATGATTGTTTTCGACGCCGCTCAATCGGACCACCCTCCTCTTCCTCCTTCCATTGCTTTCCAAATCCCAGTCAAAATCCGGAACGCCACTGTATCCCGGTGTATAATCGATGAGGGGGCATCCACCTGTGTGGATGTCCGCTTCGGTTTGGAAGCAACTCGGATCCCCTGAGTTGGCCCCTTCCACGATCACCCTTCGAGCGTGGGATGGCCATGCCTCCCAGCCCATTGGCCTATTTCGTAATTGTCCTATCACCCTCGCCGGTAAGATTGTTTTCGTTGACGTCGAAGTCATAGACGCCCCGCTAGACTACAACATTCTATTGGGACGAAGCTACACCTATGCTATGTCTGCTGTCCCATCCGCGGTTTTCCGCAAGATGTCTTTCCCCCATAATGGAAAGATAGTCACCATTGACCAGTTGACATATCATGAGCCAAAATCTCAGACCTCACCTGAGACGACCATCTCTTCTGTAGCTAACAAGAAAACCGTCGATTCCTTGACCAGTGTCTCCCCCAGCGTTTACAAAGATTCCTCCCTGCTTGGAACTTTCCCTAACCTTCCCCCTCCTCCTATCACTGATCCCAGCTTATCAAATGTTTGCATGATGCAATCGTCTTAGGCTGCCCTTAAGTGACCTGCCTCGGCTAGTCAGCAACCTCCCCCTCGCCCTCCGCAACTCGCTCCTAGCCATTCATCTCAGCTAGCCGGACCTCCTCCTTCTGGCCCTCCCCCTACAACTGGTATCCTTGAACCCCTTTATCCTCCTGGATCGGTTCCCCCAGGGCTTAACCATATCGGCGCCGTCCCTCCTGGTCATTACCCTGCTGGGCAGATACCTTTCCTGGCTCCCCCTCCCGGAGTATATCTTGTCCCCGTCATGGCAACCCTCTCCCTCCCTAACCTGACCTTGGGTATACCAGCTTGGTACCTTGATCCTCCAGCAGCTACCCCTCCTGGTCACCCCAAACCCTATATAGCTTTGACACCTGTTCAACCGGTCCCCCTCGCTTCCTCCATTGCCACTGTGCCCCCAACACCTCCACAGGACCCTTCTGCTGTCGTGATAGCTCCCGGGAAGAAAGGCAAATCTCGCAAGGGGGCACCCAAAGACAAGACCACCATGACTGACCCAGCCCCTCCTCCGCCCGCAAAGCCTTGCGCCTTGTGTGATGTCGCCGGTCATGCCACCCATGCTTGTCCCAAGTTGCCCCGTATTTAGCCCATGGTTAAAGTCGCGTTACCTGAATCTACGGTCCCTGAAGCCTCCATTCCTTCTTCGTCCGTAACCAAGAACCCCAAGAATCTCTGTACCAATAAACCCTGTGCTTTGTGCGGTGTTCATGGCCATTACTCCCACCATTTTCCTCACCTGACGCATTACCGCGCCTCTTTAGAGGTAGTCCGAGAGTATGAGGTTGAACAGAATCAATCCGCCTCTCCCATACTCGCGCAGTATGCTTCGGGCCAGCATGAGGATCCCCCCACCCCAATCGACATCCCCCCCCCTGATGTTCAGATGACGGAGTCTACCACAACCATTCTTTACTTATCCTCCTCTGCGAGACACTCAGAGCCCAGTCCCCCTACATCCTCCCCTGTTGTTTCGCCCGGCCACCCCTTTTCTACCCATACTCGAGATCACTCCACCCGTGTCTCTGTTGACCTCCGCAGCCCGAGTCCTCACCATACTTCCGATAGCCCTCATATACCACCCTCTAGTTTGTATATGAGTCATAGTCATCCTGCTCCTTGCACTCCCTCCCGCAGTTGCCGCTCGATGTCTTCTGTCCACTCACGCTGCCGTCATTGTCTCTCCTCCCCTCATTTGTTGTCTTGTAACACCATTCCGCAGGACCCCCCGTCCACACCCTTTATCGGTTATGCCGATGGTGCAAGTCGTTACTCCCAGAATCTAGCCTCAGCAGGTTGGGCCATCTTCACCCCCTTGCATGCCCTTGTTCTCTCCGACGGGGTCTGCATTGGTTCTGCCACCAACAATCAGGCCGAATATGATGCAGTGCGTGGTCTCTTAGTCTATGCCCTTTTCCATCGCATTCTCCATCTGCACGTTCGTTTGGATTCCCTACTTCTTGTCATGCAACTAAATGGTGTTTATCGTGTGCATAACCCTGTGCTGTTTAGACACTATTTACAAGTAAAACTCTTGATTCGTGCATTTGAAACCACAACTTTCAACCATGTACCTCGAGAACAGAATCATTATGTAGATAGTATTGCAAACCATGTTCTAGATTGGCATTTATCACACTCATTTCATACAAGACAATAACATTTATAATCATTAAAAACGATGCATATCCATAATATGTGTCGCAAAACATGTGCTTAGAGTCCATCTACTCTGATACATATGACATGCCCATCGCATGTTACAAAAAACTCAAAACTGGGGGCACCACCTACCCCCACATACACACTAGGGGGCACCACATGCCCTACACCTACTCACTATCTGGAGGATATCGAGCCAATGGCTCTGCCCCTGCAGCCCGTAGATCACGTATGCCTTGACCGGCCATCGCCATGCGCCGCATGACACCTCACCATTTCGAGGGAAGACCAATGCATGCCTCCACGTACTGGTCGTCTAAGTATTGCCACCCGCGCTCTGAAACTCCGATCAGCAACGTCTCACATCTACGGCGAATGTCTTCCAGGAGGGCGGCCGCATCCTCATTGCGCGTTGCTCTCGACCCACTCGGCCCTGCAGCTCCAGAGGCTGCCGGGCGGCCCATGTATCCGGTCGGTTTTACCGGAGCTATATCTGCATATCAAAAGTACATGAATCAATACCATATCTACTATTCAATAACTTTAACATTCCCATACAAGAATATTTACTTATCACTTACCATCGGGCCCCCATACTCGACCAGGCGGAAGTGGTAGGTCCGGATCGCCACAATAACTCATCCCACTATAGGGATAGTCGTCTATGTATAATGGCATATGATCCCAATGGGCAAAGAACTCAGGTCGAAACACTCGCTCGAACGCCTCTCCTCCTCCTTTGCACAGTAGCCGCCCCCACCGACGCATCCTGGGCTCTCTCAGGCCCCCATCTGGGAGCTGTATACGAGGCCGCAAGGTCGGGATCTTCTCAAAGAAGAAGGCGCACAAAAAAGTCCCATACGAGCAATCGTGGTTCACTTGCCGCTTGCAGAGCGACAACTGTCGCTTTAGCGACGCCAGCATCATTTGGGCCCACCCATAGTAGGTCCCACTCAACACACTCTCCACGATCATCATCTGCCCCTAGTGATGTGATGGAGCGCCTGGTTGCCCAGGATACGCAGCACCGCTGCGGCCACTACACGGGTCTATAGCCTCTCTAGATCCCCGATCGGTATCCGAGTCCCCTTGAATTGGAGACCCAGTCGACAATGTCGCTCCACAAACTCCATGATATGCCGCCCCCGCGGTAATACTGGCTGCGTGTTTCCCACCATCCCAAGTGGTGGGAGACCTGTCAGGAAATACAAATCCTGGACTGTCAGTTCGATCCTGTGCCCCTGCACTACAAATACCTCATGCTCTGGATCCCAATAACTGATAATCCGGGCCAACAAGGGCTCTCCAGCTCTCATCAAAGGGTTCTCCAAAAACTTTAGAACCCAAACCTGGCCAACACACGACGGACACCCTGATCTGCCTGGATCTCTGCCCGTAATGTACCCAGGTCTCTCTCTGTCTAGTTAACCCATAGATCTTCCATACCTGCACAAAAACATCATCTTTGTCAGCATACAGATCGGGAATACCATAACCAAACACAAAAACCCAACTCTCTGCCATAAAATAGCACTAAAACCCCTTCATCTCCCAGGTCGCAGTTGTCTGCCCAATTCTGGGACAAGTCGCACTTTTTTCCCTGAAACCTGCTTCCCAGGTCGCACTTTTTGGCCCAAAAAGTGTGACCCGGTCGTAGAGATGAAGGAGGGACTGCTTCTGAGATTTTGGGCCCTAAACTGAACTTTCAATCCATCAAAATGAAAGAGTAAGGTTAGGCCTCTTACCTGCAACTGACGGATCTCGATTCCAACGGTCGGTTTGTCCGCTATGCTCGCCGCAAGATTTAGGGCCTTCTCTCCTCTCTACATTCACCACAGCAACAATAGAAAATGAGTGAATTTGGAGGGAAAACTGCCTTATTAAAAGAGAACCCCTGTTTCTTCTTTCGACTGCTGCGACCATACCGTAGCCCCGTTTGACAAACCGTCTGCACCGTTGGAAAGCTCTCACCGAGCCCTCAAATGGGTATCTGTTAGTTTTTTGTGATTTGATACTTCACCAGGGCACATTTTGTCCAAGAAGGGTCACTTCACCTCTCCTTAAAATCGCATTTCTTCACTTACGACGCTTGCACTTGGGGCACCATTTTGCCTCCTTACTTGTCTTTGTTCGTGTCGATTTTTGTCATGAGTTACCATCTTGTACTCATGTTTTCATGGTCCCCCATTGGGCCTTTACTGTGTGGCAGCACCATCGAGTCACCCTTGTTTAGAGCATCCAAGTTGAGTCATCATCGCATTCATGGAGTCTATCCCGAGTCTCTTTGTACCCCGCTATAGCCCTCCATCCTTCATTTCTTGGTCTCTCTCTTGTGTCGCACATTATGACCTTCAGTCCCACTATCCCCTATCCCTTATGATATTGTGTCAGTCGCTGCCATGTCATTCATGCCCTTTATGCTCTAACAAAGGAAGTAGTCCATTCGCTACTCAGTCCTTTCCATTTCACCATCATCATTAGTGTCAGTCTGTCCGTCGCTCTACTATTGTCTCTCGTGCCTTAGTTGAGGATCTCTCATTGCCTCACTTATGCATGCGACCTCATGGGCGTCGACACTTCCACCGATTCTTTCTTTGCTTCTGGTCCAGAGGCTGGTACCTTGGTTCCCACTTCCACTCTTGTTCGGTGCCTCGAATCAGGCAAAGGGATCTCTCATTTCCCTTTGACTCGATTATTTCTCCACCTGGCCTCTTTCAAAGATGACCCCAGCCACCTCTATACACATAGGTTCAAAGGATACAACAAGCACTTCTTGATGATTCCCGTGTGTGTGAGATGTCTCAACCCTCATGAGGGTGGCTCTCACAGGTAGCCCCCCACATGGTCGAATGACCTCCTCTCATGCCCCTTCGGGATGCAGCTCCAGATATTTGATGATGTTGGCTGTAGCCACTTGCAGCGCCTCTTCGATTTGCATGTATCAGTCAGATTTTGTGAGCCCTTCCCCATTTACAGGGGGCATTTGGGTTGTATTTGTATCTCATGTACTTAGATATTATTGTATCAGTCCTGGCTGTTATCCCAGGCACAACATGTATGTGGGATTCCTCATTGTATTTTTATCTGTCTCATGATTATGCCAGCTGTACTTTATGGTTCGGTCCCTTGTTTACTGGACACACTATTCTTTTGTACTTTGTCTCGGCGGGCATAGGTATGCCTCCCCCGCCGCCTTCAGCACAGGTACCCTCTCATAAAAAGAGACTTGTTGCACCCGCGAGTCTCGTCTCCTCAGGGTCTAGTCCTTCAGCACACTATCTACCTCACATTTCTCTCTCTGCCATCCCCTTTTGTTGTCTAGTGATTGTATTCTTACAACGTACTTCGGTCATACGATTTGCTCCTGACACTCGCACGCTGGGGGGCAATCTGTTACACCATTTTTTGGTCATCTAACCTATTATCATTAGATGGACCCAAGCACACCATGTAAGACCAATTTTACCCTAAGTAAAATTGCTTTCACTATGTAAAATAACTTAATAAACCACATTTATTAGGTTGTTTATGGTCTAAACAGGAAACCCCAAAAGGAAATATTAAACAAACCTATTTTGTTTAATTTTCCTCATGGAATAATTAATTAAACCATAATTTAATTATTATTCCCAGTCACGTTTAACCCAAAAACAAAGAAATTAATTAGATAAACCTTTATTTATCTTATTATTTTCTAGGAATAATTATTTAAATCTTATTTAGATAATATTCCTTATTAAATATGACCAAATCACCCACAAATAATTAAATAAATCATTATTTATTTAATTATCTTTCAACCACTTCCTTAAATAATTAAATAAATCATTATTTATTTGATTATCTCCTAACCGCTTCCTTAAAAAGATAAATAAATCATTTATTTATTTATTTTTGACAAATTAAGGGATTTGACCCAAGTCAAATACCTTTTCTCTCCAACAAATATAATAAAATATTCCATAAAAAGTGGATCTAGATCTGGTTAACCTATGCACCAAGATCTAGAATGACCCAATATTTTGTTATAAATAGGAGGGTTTTTCCTACCATTCTTCACCTTTTTTTGCCTATTAGATCACTCTGGATCTATACACTTGGTCACTCTTTTCTACCATTTGCTGTGTGAGCTCCCTTTGAGTTCTATTCTTTGTGTGGGTTTTCTACACCAACAAGAGAGAGAAATCTTAGATCTGAAGCGTTGAGGACTTCCAAGAACCCATCCCACTGAGGAGAATTGGATACGCCTTCTTGTTTTCCTCCCAGGTGCCCAATTAATATAAAAATTCTTTCAAAAATTGTTCTTGTCTTTTCTATTGGTATATGGAGTAAACCCTTGTTTTTCCTGCTTAATGTCTTTCCATGCATAGATCTGGTTTTTGCAGCTCTTTTATGTTCAACTAACCGCAAATCTGAATATATTGGCAGCCACTTTTTTTGTTAGGGCTATTAGTTATGCGTAGCTAAAGTGGTCCTTTTTCGTACACTTCGACAAAGGATTCATACTAACACCTATGCAGAATGTGCAGAGAGTTAAGGCTGAGATGTGAGATAAAGATCCAAGTGTGAATGTGGTGACTCAATGGGATGGCCACCAGGAGACTTGAGGAGGAGGCTGCGATGGAACCTCTGATCCGACAAGCTATTAGTAAACAAGAAGGTTTAGACCTAAAAAGGGGAAATAAATTTTTTTCACAACCTGCAAGGACATTGCTGATGCAGGGGCGGCTACTTCTCAGCCACCTGCGAACCTTAATGTAGATGAGGAGTTTGAGCCGTTTTTTCAGGCTTGTATGAAGATACTACGTAACCCAAAGGTTGTGGAGAATATTTAGGCATTAATAGCTAGCTACGTAGTGCGACCTAATCTACCTCTGGAGGTCAAGGATGTGCACAAGCTATACAGGTATAAGAAATGCACTAGAAGAGAAATGCAGTTGTCTGCGCAGATTGGTGACTATGAGATGCGTCACGTTATTTTGGACCTGGGGTCAAATGCAAACATGTTTCCTAAACAGACTTGGCAATGAATGGGAGAGCCCAAGTTGGAATGGTCCACTATTCAGCCGCGCATGGAAAATTAGAAGAAAATCACCCCACTAGGAAGGTTGTCTAAACTTACGCTGGATATCACAGAAGTAAAGGCCCGAGCCGAATTTGAAGTAATTGAAATTGTAGAAGATGCGGACCCCTACCCTGCGCTCTTAGGGTTGGACTGGGCCATAGATATGGGTGGTATTCTCAACATCAAAAATAGAAGCGTGGTGTTTGAGAATAACGATACAAGGGTGATAGTACCATTAGATCTTGTGGAAGGCGAAAGATACATAGAGCCAGTGCACGATGAAGAGGAGGTGGATCACATTTATAAGTTGACTACATGGGAAGAAGATTGGATCAACCCCATGAAGGAAGGAGCACTTTGATGGGAAAAGGACAGTGAATGCTTCTCTGACTCTAATGGGGAGATAGATAATTGGAAAAATTGGTTGTAAGATGTCCTAGCGCTGCGATGTCTTCGAGTCACAAGGGACTTCCACTGCATTTCCTCAGAGGTAAGAGACCTACCCTACTTTGATGGTTCTGGTAGCATTAAGGAATTTTTGTGAGCATTCGAAGCCAAGGTTCCCAAGGGACGAAGGCTATGGTCCCTTAAGCTAGCCTTGCGTGGAACACCTACGCGCTGGTGGGAGACGCATGAGGAGGCATTCCAAGATTGGGAGGAATGTAGGGATATGATGATCTTGCGATTTGAAGCCCCAACTGGCGTGCGGGTCAAAACATTCCTTGGATCGGAAGATCCATGCGAATATCTGTTTGCATGGGAGAATAGTGGTGTGAGAGGACGACTAAGGAGTGGGTTCACCTACTGATTCATGACCTAGGGCCGCTTCCATCTGCATGGTACTTAGATGCGGAGCTACATCGGTGCACCTGCCAATGGGGGAAGTTGAAGGAAGAGTTCCTGGGAAAATTTGGGTTAGTAGGCGGGACCGGGGCGCTTGACGCAATCCTGCGAGACATTGACACTAGGGTGTGGGGTGAATCACACCTATTTATTGCACTAGAATTACCCACATAGGAAACACAGATACTAAGCATGGTCAACTATCATAGCCTAGCCCCAATTGAGGGTAAGGATGATCCACGAGCTATGTCTGACTCAGAATTGGAAGGGGTGCACACAACTACCAGGCCGCTCAGACTGCGAATCGGTAGCAATGGGATGCACCCTACGGTGGCTAAAAATAGGGATGCAAATATAGAAGGTAGAGTTATCATATATTCGGTGACTCTGACAACAAGGAACCAACTACGGTCACTCCGCGGTCATGCAGGATATTACAGAAAGTTTGTTTGGGAATATGTGCTACTTACAATGCCTATGAGAGACTTGTTTATGCAGGGGATCTAGTCTGCTTGGAATGACACCTGTCGAAAAAACATGTCTTTGGTTGAGAAGTACCTTAGGAACAAGCTTGTGTTGGGGGAGGATGTGCAAGAGGCGCGGGTGTTTAGTCCAAGCTCAGCAGGTACGCAGAATGCACATAGGGAGCGAAAAGTGGCATTTGGAACAGTAAAAGTAGGTAGAGAGGAGAAGTTATCGTTGAATGGAGCGCGCGGCTGGAAATTAATGGGGTGATTCCTTGAGATTTTTTACCGTTTACTTGATGGTAAACTCTGAGTGACATTTACCCTACCGTTGGATGACCATAGGCACTATAAAGTAGGAAGGCTAGCTCAGATAACAGTTCTGTATTACTTCCGTAACCTGTATGTAGTTTTTCTATGCTGCATGATTTTCTGGGCCTGTAGCATTTTGTTCATGGAAAAGAAACCCACTCCTGCTGCTGATAGGCCCCTAGAATCAAGCATCCCTGTTCCCACTAAAATACCAGCTTCTAGTCCCATAGAAGTTGCGGTACCTACAGAGCCCGAACAAGAGGAAGTCATGATTAGGTTAGGGGACGAGGAAATCGATAGGATAATTTCACTCTGGCTCCTTGGGTGGAGAAGTGGCTTCATCCCTAGTGAACAGAGCACTGAAGGGACCTGCGCAACTATCGACCCCAAGGAAACCACAAGACCAAGTGAGAGGGGTTTGGACACAACCGCAGAAAGGGACTCACAGCTGCCACAGATAACCAAGCTACCACCTCCCTCCAGACTATAAAGCCGCCAAGAGAGACTAACAAAGGGCCTCGAAAAAAGCAACGTGCCCAACGCAAGGAATATGATGTGACGGTCACGCTCATTGATGGTGACCTCGAAATCACAGACTAAATTACACTAGCCACAGAGGATAGAAGGGTAGCCATAGTAGAACAATAGAAGGCTACAATTGACACCTTTTAGACTAAGCTCCGTGCCCTCCAGCGGAAGGAAAATACGCTGTAGACCAGCATAATTTAGAGACAGTCTCCCTTTTCAATCAACAGTAACATGCTAGCACAGAAAGAAAGCCATCTCTGCTCTTTTCCTAGAACTGCCCTGGTAGGAACCCAACTCCAAATAGATACAGGGGTACACTTGGATCGGGCTAAGTTTCCCAACGAGGCATTATAGGGTCTCCACACTGCCGTGATCCAGGAAACCCACCTGCGAGACCTGGAGGTTCATCAAGAGCTCGGTATGGCCAAGCGGGCCCTCACATGGAAAGACGTAGAAAAGTCCCTCACTATATCGCAACAGGTGGAGCTTGAAATAGTGATCCACCAGATCTGCCCGAGGTTTTGGACAGAATCCCGGTCGCAACTACACCTCGGGCCAAGGTAGAAAGTATGGTCGCAGCAGTAAAAGCGTCTTGGATGGGAATCCAGACCATCAAGGCACAATTGGAGAAGCAAATATCTGACTTACATGCCACAATGCAGCCTACCACACTGTCAGGGGCGTGTGCCCAGCGCGCTGCGCTGGTAGCCGAAGCTACGAACACCATCACAGAGCAGATTTCTCAGGGCACCCAGTTGCTAGAATCAGCCATGCAGCTCTAGACCACGGTCCAATTCAATCCGGTCCTCCGAAAGGTAAATCAGGACTTATGACAATTGGAATAAGCTTTTGCACAGGTCGAGGCTACATTTCCCACCTTGGTGCCTGCAGAACGGTTAGCACATTTGCAGACCAGCAGCACTCTCCAAGGCGCGATTGAGAAACTCTGACGCTAGAAGCACGTCATCGAGGAACGATTAAAGCCATGGGTTGCCAGATCCCTCTAGCTCTCCCAGGATGCATATGGTGTGGTCAAGCAACTAAACCAGACATTGGAAAATGTCAGTACGGCAACCGAAGGGCCAACATCCCAAAAGCTTGTGGACCTCGTGCAAAGCACCGCGGCCCAGAGTCAAGAGGTGTTGCCTCCAGTAATTTCCGCCCTCACTGCACTACATGTGGAAGTTGAGAGCATACCATTGTAGTGACTCGGGTCGAGTCATAAGATTTTGTTGGGGAACTGTTGGAACAGGGTCCCCTGTAAGCTGTGAAACTGGTCCATTTTGTACATTTTTTATTATATTTAGTCTAACGTAGGGTTTTTGGGGTGGGTCAAAGCCACTAAAGCATTATAAATGGGTCAAGGGTAGATCAAGAGTCCGCAAACCACGGTTTGCAGACCATTGGATGTGTAAGTAGTTGAACCTTTTTGAGTTGTAGGACAAACTAAAAGTGATAAGAGATTGTTGCTAGGTGCGAATCGATAGATCTGGTCAGGGTTTCTAGGTAAGGACTCCTGCCACTCTGTGCGTGGAGGGAATCTGTCCTACTATGCACCCAAATGAAGAAAAATGCTAGGAAAATTATGATGGGTAGGTAGAGTTGAGCTGAAGCAAAGCATGATTTTCAAGTTTTAAAGGTCAAAGTTACTAAGGTGAGCAGCAAATCAGAAATTATAAAATGAAAAATCTGCCAAAGTGAAAATCAAGGCACTGATCTACAAATTCCAAAGATTTGAATTATGAGGTTCTTGACACCTCCTAAAGGAGCTTCCCTCCCCAGTTGGAGCCACTGTTATCCTCTTTTATTCTACAGTTTCACTAGGTGAATATGGGTTTTCTATAGTCTGCTGAAGATAACATTTCTTGACTATCAGCTATCTTCAGAAATCTCACTACCTTCATTATCCTTATGAAACCTTTTTCACTATTACTCGTTTTTTCCTTCTCAAAAATACCCTCCCATTCTTAAAGACTCATTACAGGCTTAATTCTCTCATTTTCATCCTTCTTGCCTACCAAAATTATCATTTCCTCATTTCCCCCACTAAAAACACACTTCATTAACCCCCTCACCTTCATCATTCTCTCCCATTTGCACTAAAACAATGTAAAAGGTCCCTTTTTACATTGTTTTCATCATAAAATTGACCTTTCGAGGCCCAGTCTTATGTATTAAAACTTTGTTTTAATATTAAAACCTGACCCTTTGTAAAGATTAAAACCCATCTTTAAAGGTTTATAGCACCCCACGTTTTGTCAAAACCCCCATAACCTTATCTTCCACCCCATTTCCAAAGCTTCCCACTCCTGTTTCACCCAAGCTCTTTCTCCTTAAGCCCCCACTCGCATACACCTAACCCCGTCGCCATAAAACCTCGCCCCTGTCCTAAGAATAAAGCGCCTCCACTTATTTAATTAGCCCGGGCCCCACCTTTTGACCTATCCATTGCTCCTTTCACCTGACCACCATATATCTCTGCCCCTCGAGATCTGATGACCCCGATCCAATATCGCACAAATTCCAGCGCGGGGGTTAAACAAACCCCAACCCTGCAAAATGGGCAGTATCACTCTGCCACACATCGATTAGTGAATGGTATCACACACAACCACCTAAACCCACTTACCACCCCTCGCTTTGTGCGAAAACCACCCCCTCGCTCGCGAAAACCACTTTTCCCCTTCGCGCCATAAATTGACATTGCCTCCTCTATTCAAAATTTTTGAGGCCTTGTGGCTTCGCGATAAAGCCCAATCCACCATTTACACCTCTGCAAATGATTTGACAGCCTGAAAACCCCAAATAAACGCAGAAAATCCCCTCAAACAGAGGATTTAAGATTAAAAAATTGTTGTATTGTGCAGGTATAATAGCAGGAATGTGAGAAATGAATTCCAAGGGTCCCAAATTGTTCGAATAAGACTTCTGGGTGATGATCCAGAGATTTGTTTTCACGAAGAGGACCTAGAGGTATAAGATCAAGCATAATCATTAATAAATCATGATATTTGGTGGTTATCTAAGCCCTCCGACAGTAGAAGATGCTCCCCTGCACAGTAAACAAAAACAAGAAGAATTAAAGGAAAAGACAGTAAGGCAGACAGTTAAAGGATAAATCCAAGTTTAAAGCCTAAAACAGAGTTTAAAATATAAAAACAAGCAAATATTAACATAGAAGAAAATTCGAATGACTAAACACAAGACATTTACTTCTTTAGAAACATATCAGGACACCTACAACATGTTTTATTCCAATAAAGACATCAACAGTTATTGGAAACAGTCAGAGATATTTGTTACCTACCTAGCAGTTACTGTAAAAGTTATTAAAACAAGCTTAAAGTCAAATATTTCCCAAAGTTAGCTTAGAAGTTAAGTTAGGAGTTATTATTACAGTGAATCACTCTCAGATCTTTTTCCTTGGGCCTTGCATGGTCTCAAAGGTCAAAAATGCATTAAATTTATAATAAATAACATCTGAAACGCTAGCTTAGGATCACCTCCTCATTTTGCAGATAAATATTGCATGTATCATTCATTTTTAGTGTTGGTTGGTTGGTTAGTTGGTTTATTACTGGTTGCTGAGCTAGTTGATGACTGCTAGGTTGGATTTGACAAAGCTCTAAGTTGCAGATATCTATTGTACTAGAGTAATGTAACTATTTTGGACATGAGTAATACAAGCATGTTCACAAGATTCTTGAGCTACGTTAATGGTGAAGTTTTCCTTATTTTTCAATGTGTTCCTTCTGTTTCCATTCTGTCCATTATTTCCCTGATAAAAGAACATAAATTTTAGATTAGGATATGTTGTCTTAGCACCCTATTTCTCTCTGCATTCTTTATCTCAATGTTTTCTTCTGCAAGGTCTGATTGGAAAATTATTAATTTCTCTCTGGTTCCACCTAGCTTATTGTCTTGGAAATGATTTAATAGAGTCAAGCCAAAGAATTCTATGGTATGTCATGTCCTTTGGTGTAGCTTGAAATATTATTTTATGACCTTTCTTTGAAGAATACTTAGCAGAGTCTAAACTAGGGAAGTCTATGGTATGCCCTGTCCTCTGGTCTACCTCAAACTATTACTTTGAAGGTCTTTAGAGTGTTTTATTAAAGAAGATAGGTTTATCTTGCTCTTTAGTTGCACTCATTGTTATATTAAATGTTTTCTTTGTCTGAAAGTGATCCTAGGATTGTTGGATTGTTGTCTTAAATGTTTTCTTATTAAAGTCTGTCCAGAGAAGTTTATGGTATGCCCTGTCCTTTGGTTTGTCCCAAACAGTTACCTGAAATGCTTTCCTTATTGAAGTAGAGTTAAAATATTATTAACTGACTTTTAGTTCTATTTTTTCACAAATTATTGTTATTTCATATCACATATAATCTAAGAGATCCACTTGATATATTTAGCTTTCCCTATAAAAACCCTTGCAGAGTTAATGAACAATTAAATACTTTTATGACTCCATAACCCAATGGATTAACGTCTCTTATGGTCTATCTATTCAGCTGAAACACTTCATCAATTAATCACACCATTATTCTATCTATCAACCAATCCAATCAATCAAAACAAACAAGTCCTCAAAACTTCATAAATAGCCTAAAATGAAAACAAAAGCATAAGGACATATCATTTATAAACACTCATACAAAGAGATCCCTCTCTGAGTCCATGAAGGCTAGATCCTTGGACTCCAAAGTGGTTTTATGTGGTTCCCTGAAGATTTTGTTCTTGCTATTGTTGCAAATCATGGGGAGCCAACATAACAACATATTAAATACTTTGCAACTACTTTTCCTAACAATAAATAGACACACAGAATAGATTGAGAAACTTACTTGGAGTCCAAGCACTTCCTATTATCCTTTTTTTTCTCTTGTTGTAGCTTCAAATCCAAGCTAGATCGCCAAAATATTTCCTGCAAGAATGAATACTAAACGACAAAGACATTGCAATATAGAGATGCCTATTCAAGTTATTCAGTTAAATCAATGAAACATGAACCATATACATCAGATGAGAATCCATAATATGAAAGATAGAAGCTTATACATATACATATGTAGGAAAGTAAGCAACAATCTTTATTAATGGATAGAAGGGCAGGTTACAATCAACGATTGATTTCATGTCACCAACTCCAGCATTGCCCTAGCCTTATCAAAATGAACATCTCTCCAGTAGCATATCACTCAAATCAAATGCTCAATTGAAATTCCACCAGCATTTCTCTACTCAATTTCTTCCTTCTCAAGCACTAGGATCTATGCTGAATTTATAGATGAGCTAAAGGTAGTATCATAATCAATGACTTTCTTATAATAGGAAAGACATGTTTCCCAGTTCATAGGTGTTGAATGGACACATGGATTCGAAGTTTGACACATATGCACTCTTCTAGAAGGCACTGGCCATGTGGAGGTTCTGTTAAAATGAGAATTTCACTCCCAATCGACCAACGCACCTTGAGTGTCTGGAAGTGCTTTGCAGAGCACCCTTGAATGGAGGTGCCTACATATACAAAGCAGTTAGCCCCTTGAGAGACTGCGTTGGTGAGATCATAGTTGATATAACATGTACTTTAAATCTTGGAAACCTTGCAATGGAATTCATGGATGATTTGTCTTTGTTCTTTGTCTTAGGGCATGTAGCAACTAAAATGATAGGGGATGATAGACCCTATTCATTGCTTTTGGGGATGATGTCTAGCTAACTAGGTCATTGGGAATGGTGCCCAAATTGACATATAACAATTACATCCTCTTCCTAAAAATCTAGAGATATTGCTACCCAAATTTAATCTTGATGATGGCCTTCCTGTAGAGGGACACCTTCATAGTTTTATATTAGCGATTAATCTAAATAGAGTTTCAAAATAATATTGTGTTGTAAGGATCTTTCCATATGCATTTGAAGGATCTGCAAGGTCTTGGTATTTTTCATTACCATCTGGTTTAATAATTAGTTGGAATATCTTTGAACAACAATTTTTAATGAAATTCAAAGACGATAAAACGATTGTAACCTTAATTAATGATTTATCAAATCTTAGGATTAATTCAAATGAAAAAATAAAATATTTTAATTCAATATTTAACAAGTTGTTAAATAAAATCCCCCAAAATTCCAAGCCCGGTGCTGATGTCCAAATGGAATGATACATTAGCGCTCTTCCTTCAAATATTTCTATGTTTTTATATAGAGCTAATAAATCTACATTGTTAAATAATATGAAAGAAGCTATGTCTGTAGAAAAGAGATTCACAAACCTTGAAAATAAAACTGCCACTGATGAAAGAAAACGAACCAAGAAAATTAATTTTAAATATGAAACAAAAAATAAAACATCCAAAGATCGTTTTTTATTTATAAGTATTGCAGAAAGTTCTCAAAACTATGTCTAATGAGATGGTAGCGATTAAGAAACAAGTATCATATTCTTCTAAAAAATCATATAGGCCTTATAGAAGAAACCGTCCATCTCAATCACAACCTCCTACCATCATGTCTAATACAGAATATTATTTGGAAGAAGAGGAAGAGGAAACACTCCTTTCTGCAGAGGAATCGCAAGATGAAGAAATAGTCAAAGCACATGGCTTATGGGATTTCATTCTGACTAATTCAAAAATTAAATAAGAAGAAGAAGCCCTACTAGTAAGTAATATAAGTAAGGGACCCGTTGAAACAACTCCATCAACTCAAAAACATAAAACCTATGCTCCTTCTACTAAAGAAAATACTACTGCTCAAAATACTGATTCTATTCTTGCATATCCTATTCAAAAATATGACAAACCTTATTCTTCATCAAATAATCTCACAGTATCTGATACTATCAAATACAATATTGTAGAAGACATGAAAAAGTGAAGGCTAACATCTCTTTATATGAAGTTACTAAACTAAAACAACAACAAAAAATTCTATTGAAAGAATTGAATGCAGTTCCTTCATCCCCATTACCTATTTTTGTCACTACTAAAGCCTCTAAAGGGAAATGTAAGCCTCTAAATACTTCTGCGAATAAAGTAGATTCATCAAATGCAACCTTAATAGGATACAAATCTAATTCTCATACTCCCCCCTTTTTATTGACTTTTGAAATTTTCAATAAGAATGTTCATAATTTCATAGTAGATTCAGGTGCATCATCTAATGTAATGCCATATTCAATTTGTTTAAAAATTAAATATTCACCTCAGAAATGTTATATTCAAATTTTTCAATTAGATCGAACAAAATTCAAAGTTTTGGGCGAAATAAATTATGTCTCAATCAGACTGGCTTCTAATCCAAAATCTTTCCAGATAATCTATATTTTGATAGCAAACATACCTGAATTATATGGTTTAATTTTAAGTAGGCATTGGTCTCATAAATTACATGGTTCTTTTGCAACTGATTGGTCACATATGTGGCTCCCTCATAATGGGAAACCCAATCAGATTCATATTGATAGGGAAAAACATCTGAAGTTCTGAGTCACTGACTTGGATGAGAATAATGAACCAGTAACTTTCACAAATAATATTCTTGGAAATTACTGATGTGAATCATTCTTAGGTAATTTTGTAGCCCACGATTCTCCTTTATTTCATGAATCTACTCTATATCTAATTGAAAATTTCTCTCAAACAATTTCATCCAAATGTATTAACATTGTAGAACAACTTGTAAAAAATAGTTTACTTTGGAATGTTTATTTTGATCGATCAAAATCTAATGATGGTGCAAGTGACTGTTTCATATTAATAAATCCTGTTGGTATCCCGTGTTTTTACAGTTTGGCAAATCAAAAGACAAGGCAACATCAGAACCAATATTTAGAGTTCCAGGATCTAGTCCTCCTGTTCTCAGAGAGGGATCTCTCAAATATTTGTTTGCAAAGGTTTATCTTGTTTGCTTTGGTTATGGAATTTTAGACTAGTTATTACGTGCAGATGTTTGTTTGGTTGGGTTGAGTTGATACAGCAGAATATGAAGGGTCTAGGAAAGATAGATAGAAAGAGGAAATATCCAGTTCATTGGGAAATGGAGTCAAAATAAGATCATGACAAACTCTTCAAGGGATATGGGATATCAAAGGGAAAATCTAACTTGGCCACAGGATCTTTTGTTTTGGAATGAGATGGACATTAATGATTTGGAAAAGGAAATTTAATTCTCAACAAAGGGAACTTGAGAAACATAACTTATCAATAAAGAGATATTTGATAGACAGGGCTAACCATAAATTATACAAACATTCTTTAAGTAAATAATGATTTCAAGACAACTTCTAAAATGAAATCTAAGATTCAGGGAACACCCTATTTCCTCAAAGATCTTATTTTAAAGGATTTAGAAAACATAAAAGATTCACTGATAATTGCATTCATAGAAGAGGGAACACCTAAATAACATATGTGTTTGCAACTATAAAGACCTTCAAAACAACTGTTTAAGCATGGGCAAAGGGTAAGATCAAAACCGACCTCTTTGTTTAACTTAAGACAATGGTACTTCGAAGGGAGATTTCAATAACGGCTTTCAAGTGATGGCAGACAAGCAGGGAGAACCATAACATGCTGAAACCAACTATTTGAGCTATCAAGGAAATAAACGAGCATGAAGATTAAAGAGAAGGTTTAAAGCCCCTAAAATACTTTAGCAGAAGAAAACATAAAACAGTGAAGGGTGAACAGGTCTAAGGTGCTTCCAGGAGTCATTTCTTAGCCTAAAACTTTCAGCCTACTGTAGTAAGAAATTATGGAACATAATGAAAACAAGGGAAAAACATTTAACAGTTCAGAGCACTTCACCAACAGCCAAGCTCATGGATCCAATGATAGAGCCTTCTCAGGAACAGACATGCAATGGCATCATCAAGACATCCAAGACTCCAAATTATTTTCAACTTCAACAGACTTGTATATTTATTTCAGAGAGTTTCAATATTACAACTTGTGATCAAATAGCAACCAACCCTCTCATCTTATGCAGGAGTACTTATAGGAAGATGAGGAGGTGAGAACTAACAAAAATACCTCGTGAACCATTAATACAGATTAAATGACTTCTCGGTCTCTTGAGTGGTTCGATGGAGAAGTGTACAGGTGGATCACTGTATTAATGTTTTACACCTAATATCAAACCTCTCGTGAGCTTTATTTGATTTTTGAGGTTTCATGCTCGTCTCGAGCAACTCGTTACCATTTACTATTACACCTCTTTGCGTAATTAACTTCTCGGGCAAATACACAAGAACAAGTATTTCCGAATCAACAACTTCAGCGTTTTGTAAATGGTTTGAGGCGGGTGGCACTTATTGTAGCCGAGGAATCAATTCGCTCACTGAAGTGGTGGAAATCTTCTGTCCGATAAAACACTTAGGTTTTCCCCAAACTATGTTTTAGATTTGGGATTAGGGTTTTGATAAATCGTCTTAGCCATAATCCGGACAAAAAACTCTCTTCAATCTTCATCTCAATGTGTTTCCGTCTTTTAAACTGATACTCTTTAACTGTGTTTGAATTAAAACAGTGTCTTGTCGATGTGCAGACCCGCACTGGGCTTTACGGCATCAATACTCATAGAGTACTGACGAAACATGGAATAGAGCCCCGTGGATGGCTTTTCTGTAATGAAACGAGGGCATGAGAATCGTCATTCCCAGCCCTTGGCATTTCTTCGTTATACAATGGAAAACCATTTAAAACACCTGCATCAAACACAAAATAATTAAGAAATCCTGCGAAAAATAGGTTTAAACTGCTTCAGATGGCGGTGGAGGAGCGTAGCCGTCGGATAAAAATATCTAACGGTGGAGATCGGCGCAAAACAGAAAAATGAGAGCGGGGAGAAGACATAAGGTGGGGTGGTTTTGGACCGTCCGATCTGGACACGTGGACGGTCCAGATCTAATTGGAGGATCTCAATCGGGGGTGGCAGGCAAGTGCATGCGATGTAAATTTTCAATGCGATTAAGCGCTGGCCGTTGATCTGCAGATCAGATCGACGGTGGAAGGTGAATCGGAGGGTTTTCGAAACGGGGCAAGACCTGTGATAGGAGGGAATAAGGACCGTTGGACAGGCGGGAATGTGGACGTCGCCCGTATTTAACCTGGAGCATCGCAACCCAAAGGGTACAGCGAGTACGCGATTGAAACGCAGCCGATGTGACGAGCGATGTCCGTCCCATCACCGTACTACGGGCCCGTATTTAATTTGAAGGACGATGTAAAAGGGCTTGCGATCGCGATCGGCGACTAGTGCGATCAAGCGATGACCGTTGGACTGAAGTGAAATGAACCAGACGGGATGTGTAATCGAAGTGATCGCAATCACAATACGCAAGGGGATGGTGCAATCGAAAGTTCCGATCATGGCTGGAGCGGGTGTGCGATAGTCGCTTGACGACGAAACGTATGGACTGGGTCACATGGAACTCGTGGGCGGATTGCCAATTCGGGGAGGAGAGACGGGGAAGGATTATGTATTTCGACGAGGGGAACTTGCGACCGAGCGGCAGCCGTCGATCCGAGAAGAATATCAACGGTCGGGATTGAATCGGGGAGAAACCCTTGTATATTATATAAAAACCCGAACTTTTGAAATAAACAAAGGTTTTTATGGATCTGGGTGGAAAAAAAAATATATAAAGCGAACAGGCGCCCGACTGCGGGGCCTTTGGATGTATGAAAATTGATAGGCCCGGGGCTTTATATATAATAAGGGCTGAATCGCAATCGGAACTGCGGACCTGGTCTTTCTGATCAACCCATTGAAATTTCTCCGATTGCGATTGCGCAATCGGTCTTTTTGATCTAACCATTTTATATTTAACATGTGACTTTGGCTCATTAAATCAAAACTTTGGAAAAGAGGGTTTTTGTAATTTACAAAGGAAAAATGGGTCAGAAATGAAATATTCACAAGGTTTAAGCGCCGAGGGCGGGCTCAGGGTTATATGAAAATAATAATATGATCGGGGGTCTTAAGCAGCAAGGCTAATCGCAATCGGAACTTTTGGAGTATGGCAAAGACTTGCATCTTTGATTCTTTCCGATGTGATTAGCACCTTAACGTATTAACAAGTGGTTCCAGACCCAAATCGTATGGTGGGGAAGTGGTTTAAGGCTTAGCCCAAAGGGCTTAGGTCTATAGCAATGAAACTTTGATTTTTTCAAGGATTTAAATGGATTTGGGGGTTCCGAAAAAGTTAAAAAGTG
This sequence comes from Pinus albicaulis, assembly GCA_034641835.2. Taxonomy (NCBI): domain Eukaryota; kingdom Viridiplantae; phylum Streptophyta; class Pinopsida; order Pinales; family Pinaceae; genus Pinus; species Pinus albicaulis. The sequence goes on from JAXQQM020059153.1 coordinate 144,099, forward strand.
AGTTTTTAACTATGAAAGGGGAATTTTTTATAAGTGGAAAGAAGAGGACTTATGAAAAGAAGGTAGTTTTGATGGAGAAAAAGGGGAGCAGATGAAAGGTTTTGAGAAGAGGAGAAATGATGATCTTTCAGCAGTCTTTCAGTTGGAATCAGCAGAAATTCCTGAGTATATATAAAAAATGGGACAGCAAATGAGGATTTTGGATAGAGGCATGAGGCCTACAAGGAGTCTTCAAGAGCCAACAATTTTTAGTGATAAAATTTGTTCCTTGGAGGCTCAAAAAGATCTTAGCCACCTTTTGGTATAACAAAATATTATAGGTGGCTAACATTGGCTCCACTTGGGGATGGTGCCTTCTTGAAGGCATCAAGAATTCAGACTTGATTTCTGGGAGGCTGATTAGTTGCCTCATCCATTGGGCTGTCCTCCTGTGATTGAATAATCTTCTCTAAAAACATATTTGGCAGCCATGAAAACAATGGACCTTTATCAACAAGCTTGCTACCTACCCAATCCTACAGATCTAGCATTTTTTCTTCATCAGAGTGCACTTGGATTGGCAAACTCTTTACACAACATTTTATTCTTTTTAAAAAAAATGGGAAATCTAATCTATTTCTACTCCTTATCTCTCCCTGAACTCAGATTAAACAGTTGAGCTCAGATATTTCTCTACCTAGTCTACTGTCTGTTGGATTTAAACAGTCCAACAAACTTTCATTCTCTAAATTCTACAACAGAAATTTTAAAAAATAGTCAAGTCAAGATTGAGCTGTTCGACTTGCTATGATCTATGGCATAAGAACAAGCTGCACATAGATTATTATTTGCAGAAATTGAACATCAAAAATTGAAGGCTTAAGATCTGAAAGCTTCATATTATGGCCTTCTCTCTTCCTTACAATTTTCCGTTTTTAATTTTGTTTTGAGCTCGTTCTCTTTCTTGATATCTCGATTCGTATTTTTGGGCAAATTAGAAACTGGCTTTTTCTCTTTTATGACTCGAAATATGACAGCTTTTTCAACACTTTGGTTCAGATTTTGAACATGTTTGAACCTTTAATTTCTATCCTAATCTATCTACTGATAAGCCAAGATTAAACGGTTTGGAAAATCGAATTCACTATCCTATCAGCAGAAAAATTTAAAGCTAATCTAGTCAAGATTAAATTGTTTGACTAATTAGAAGTGTGTTTTTTAGGAGTGGCATTTGGGCTTGCACACTTTCAGATTTATTTCTTTCTTTTTTTGGGTATGGGGCTATACCTTTCTTGTCTTGACAATCTGCCCTCTTTTCCTTTTTCCTATTGTTTTTTGTATTTTTGAATTTTTATAACTTTTGAATGCAATGGTTAGACTATGATATTTACAATGGAGACAAAAATGCTTTGAAACTTAAGACTCTTGGCAGAAGTAATGCTTGAGAATTCTGCCATTGACAGGACCTCCATATAAGTCTTCTCCATTCAATTCTTTCAAGAAAAATGTATTATGACCCCTCCCAGCATGAATAATATATGGCCCTTTCCACAAGTTCTCAAACTTGCCATGTTTCCCCTTCTCTTCCCTCTGTGAATCCCACTTAAGAACAACACTTCCAACCTGGAAATTGTTTGCCTTAGTCCTCTTATCAAATTGCTTCTTCATATTTTCTTGGACTAACTATGTTCTCTCATAAACTTCTTCTTTAGTCTGCTGCAAATGGATTGTTTGGTTGATCCTCCTCTGCATATCATTTTCCTCAACCTGTACTTCTTGAAGGATTTTTATGACTGGAACTCCTAATGAGGTAGGAAAAATTGCATCCATGCCATAAACTAATTGATAGGGGGACATATTTATTGATTTCTTTGTAGTTAGTCTATCAGCCCATAAGGCATGAACCAACTTACTGTGCCATGATTTTTTATTTTCTTCCAACAGTTTTTTAATGATATTGATGAGACTCTTGTTGGAGGATTCAGCTAATCCATTTCCTTGGGGGTAGTAAGCAGTGGAATGGCCCAAGGTTATATGGTATTTGTGACAGAAATCAACCATATTTTTGGATTTGAAAGCAGCAGCATTGTCTGTTATGATTTTTCTGGGACAACCAAATCTGGATAAGATGTGGGTTTCAAGAAACTTGATAATTACAGAGTCATTAGCATTCCTGGTAGGTATAGCTTCTATCCATTTGGTGAAGAAGTCAGTGGCTGTGAGGATCCACTTATGTTGAGCTGAGGAAGATGGATGAATTTCTCTAATGAAGTCCAGCCCCCATTATTGAAAAGGTGCCTCAACTCTGATAGGATGTAGGGGTAAGGGAAAGAGATTTTTCTTGCCATCAAAGATTTGACACTTATGGCAAGACATGACCAGCTTCTGAGTGTCTGGGAAAAGTGTAGGCCAATAGTAACCTGATCTGAGAATTTTTTTTGTTGTGGCCTTCCAGTAGAGGTGTCCTCCACATTCACCATCATGAAGTTCGTGCATGATCTTCCCTGCATCATCTTCAAGTAAACATTTAAGAAAAATTCCAACAGCGTTTTTCCAATATAACACCCCGTCTAAAATGAAAAAACTCAAAGCTTTCTGTTTCAAAAATCTAGCTTTAGTTTTAGACAAAGAAGGAGGAGTATTCAAATATAAAAGCACATAAACAATGTCAGCATACCAAGGGGAATTTAGGAAAGTTTCCTCAATAAAAGGGGCATCAGATTCTTCCATTTCTTCCAACACATCCACCATATTTATGTCTAGTGCTTGGAAGTTGGACTCGGCCATAAGTTTTGCTAATCCTTGCCCCTTAACAAGTTTGGTGGGCCTAATTTCTAAGTCATATTAAAGAATAGTTGCAATCCATTTTCCCCTTTTACCATCAGGGTCTTGACTTAGAATATCCTTGACAACAACATGCGGAACAAAAGCAATTATGTGAGAGTGTAAAATATAAACCCTAAAGTCTTTTAATGCTTTTACTAATGCTAAGGCTTGCTTTTCCATAATGTTATAATTGAGAGGAGCGTCTCTTAGGGCCCTACTAAAAAATGATATTGGTTGTTCTTGTCTGAGATCATTCTTTTGAAGCAAAACTGTAGCTATTGTATGTTCAGATGCAAAAGAAAAAATGTAAAAGTCTTTGGTAAAATCAGGACTAATCAGTACTGGTGCTTGGGTAAGAGCTTGTTTGACCAGTTCGAATGATTTTTTGGTTGGCAAAGTCCATTTTACACCCACATTTTTCTTAAGAATGTTTGTGATGTTTTTCAATAGCTCAGCAAGGTTGGGAATAAACCTTCTCAAAAAATTAATCTTTCCAATGAAAGATTGCAATTCTTTGAGGCTTCTAGGATGGCTGATTTGCAATATGCCATCTATCCTCGTAGGGTCTATTTTGATTCCTTTTTCTGAAATTATGTGACCAAGAAGTTTCCCTTCTTGGAGTCCAAAGAGGGTCTTCTTGGGATTTAGTGATAAGCCAAATTTCCTACATTTCTCAAAAACCTTCCTTAGGTGAATCAAATGTTCTTCATCAGTTTTTGAGAAAACAGTTATGTCATCAAGGTAGATAATTATAAAATAGCCAATATCTTCAGAGAAGGTTATGTCCATGGCCCTTTGGAAGGTGGCACCTGCGTTCATTAATCCGAAAGGCATTTTGACATACATAAAAGTTCCCCAAGGTGTGGTAAAAGCAGTTTTGATTTGATCACTTGGGAAAACTAACACCTGATTGTAACCCGAGAACCCATCTAATAGGGATATTATTCTTGATCCAACTACCCTTTGAAGTATATGGTCCATCTTAGGTAAAGGGTAGTTGTCTTTTAAAGAGGCTCTGTTTAAATTTCTGAAGTCAATACAGAGCCTGATCTCCCCAGTTTTCTTTCTAACAGAAACTAAGTTTGATACCCATTCCGAAAATCTAATGGGTACTATGATCCCAGTGTTGTACATTTTCTCAATTTCTGCCTTAACCGAAGGTAATAAAAGGGGATTTATTCTCCTTATTTTTTGCTTAAAAGGCTTTTGATTTTCCTTCAAGGGGATTTTATGCTGGATGATGCTGGTATCATATGATTTCAAGTCTTTGTATTCCCAAGCAAATACATCCTTAAATTCTTTAAAAAGCTTTATGTACTGTGATTTTATGTGGGCTGGGAGGGTGCTGGATAGCTTGATCATCTTGGGTTCTGCGAGACTGCCTATGTTGTGTTCTTCTACATTTGTCTCCACAGGCCCCATTCTGGGTTCTTTAGCTACATCGTTGAGATCAAACAGGTGTTCTAAAGGTGTGAGACCTCTTGGGATTTTATCATTTTTGCATTGTAAGACTTCCAAGTCTTCTCGGTCTTCATTGTTCACTACCTCTGCTTCAAAAGGATTTTTGCAATGATTTATATCAACAGTATATGTCATTTCAGCCTCTGGGATTTGTTCAATATACAAACAGTTTTCTTCATGGCTAGCTTCTGGTGTTGGTATGCTGAAATCATTTTTTGATTTTAAGAAATCATCTATGTGTTTGTCAGATTCGAACACTTGCCAGTGATCTTCGTTATCAGGCACAGCAGGTCTGTGTTTCACCTTTATACTGAGTTGTTCATTTATCTCAGGTACTTGGCAATTGCTGGTAGTGAAGGCAAGTTCATTTGCTAGATGATTCCGTGCTCTAGGGATAAAAATGAGTTCATATTTTTCGAAAGTTTTTAACAGGTCAAGGGCAGCATTTCGATATTCCCTAAGCTTTGGATTCTTGGCTGAGTATTCTCCTTTGATTTGTTTGATGGTAAGCTCAGAATCCCCTAAAATGGATATCCTTTGGGCTTCTAATTCTTTAAGCAGTTGTAAGCCTAGGAGAAGTTCTTCATACTCAGCAATATTGTTAGTGCATGGGAAGTCTAATTTGTATGAAAAACTCTGATTTGTGTTTTGAATCCAGACACCTACCCCTGCACTAGTTTTATTACAGGATCCATCGAAATTTATTGTCCAAAGTATATTTGACTCATTCTCATTTTCTTGTTTCTGTTGATCGTCAACATTTTGAAGTTTATTCGAGGTGAAATTGGGTGGGTCTATATTTTCTTTACATGGTTGAGTAATTTCATCTTCGTTATACAAGATAAATGAATCTAAACTTGATTGAATAGAATAGATCGGAGTGTTGTTTGGTTTGTCCATGTTACTCACCATATACTTCATGTGGGCTTCCCTGTATAGTCTTCTATTTTGGTTGAAAACAGGGATGGTGGCATAAGACATGTCCATTTGAAGGCTTCCCTGAAATTTGGCTCCCCATGATCTTGATAAAAGCATGCCATACTTAGGGGGAATGTCAGCTACAACGATATCCATCACTAGATTCTTGGCAGGGATCTGAGCTAAGTTAACACATAAATCTTTGATTAAACCCAAACATTTGACTCTACTTGAGTCAAAGGAATACAAATATTTGTATGGTTTAGTAATTTCTAAGCCTGAGCTTTCCATTACTACTTTGGGCATTAGATTGTGTGAAGCTCCGGAATCTAACATGGCATTGTGTAGAATTTTATCGTGTATGCTCAAACTGACATAGAAGGGAGGGACTGGTCCTTCTTGATATTTTCCTTCAACCTCTGGGCCAAACAACAGCTCAGGTTTGTCATCTGTCAAGTTTAAGGTGTCAGTATCACTTCCTAAGTTCAAAGCTTTTAAAACTTGGTTTTTGTACACATCTTGGGTTACTAGTTCAGCTAGGGGGATGGTAATCTTAATCTTGGCAATCTCCCCCTCAAGGCTGAAAGGAATAATTGACTTGTTGATATTTACATATGTTTTTTCAATTAAATTCCTTTCAGCAATTTTACTTTGCTGAACCTGGTTTGGGATAGTAATTGGGATGGTTTTATTGGGACTACTAGCTGAAGTGCTAGGGGTACTTTTTTCAACATTTGGCTGGATTCCCTTGTCTTTGTTTGAGTCTGTTTTCTTGGACGAAATGTTGGTTTTTTCTGCTGTCTTTTTGGACTGGTTTTCCATGTTCTTCTTGACAGCAATGCTAGTATTCTTATCTTTTGAATTCTCTACACTTCCCTTGCTCCTAAGATCATACTGTTTGTGTACATCCATGATTGCATTTTCAAAACCCAATCTATAGTCATCAGAATCTTCATAGGTGTTTGTATTTTGATCTTTAGAGAAGAAACCTTGTTCTTCCTCGGTGAGGAAAACATCATCCCCACTGTCTGATCCAATCAAGTTTACATGTGATTCTTCCAATCTTTCCAACTCCCTGTCTTCCTCATATTGATCTACATAGTTCTGTTGAAAGGGAGGTCTGATTTGTTGGTCACTTTCTTTTTTCTTATCCTGATTGTTATCTTTTCTATAATTCTGATTTCTATTTCTGTTTTGATTGTTTTGAAGTGTAGTCTGGCTTTGATTTGCTTGTGCTTTCTTAATTATGCTCATCTCTTTCATCATTTCTTCCAACATTCTCTCCATTTTTGAGCTTGAAGTAGAGGGAGGGGATTCCTCTCTGAAAGATACTCTCTTCTCAGTTTTCATTCTTGCTCTCTTTTCTATTAAGTTTAATTCCACAGAAAGGGCACCTCTTTGCATATCTTCCAAAGTTGCAAAAACTCTTTCTCTGAGTGAATATGTCATGTCTGGGTCAAACCCTTCAGGAAATTTGTTTAAAGCTGAGCCCTGAGGAGGTTTTAGTTCAAGGGAAAGTGCGTTATACACGCTGTTAAATCTGGTACAATAAGCTTGTACACTTTCCCCAGGGTTCCTATGGATATTGTTATAATCAGCAAGGACTTGGAGAGGATTCTTTCTCACTTCCCACTTGTTTAAGAATGTTTGATGGAAGCCTTGGAGGTCATTTATACTACGGGGGGCTAAACCTTTAAACCATTTGTTGTGCCTCAATCTAGTCTCCTAAACTGAGTTCATATAATTGTCAACCAGGATTTGTAAACTGCTGAAGTGAAATGTACCATATGTACCTAGGTGCTTGTTTCCTAGTGCGTTGTGTGTAGTGTTTTGTGATGTTTTGGTCTTTTATGTTGATTTATGATGTTTTTGGTATTTTGAAGTTTTGTGTTTACAATGAAAGTGCCTAGGAAACTAATGAAAAGAAATTGGTGGTCAAAAACACAGTTGAGCCTAATGTATGGAATGGAAAATGTAATCAAAAGTACTGAAGCAACATCTAAACTATGACTGAATAAAAACAAGAGCTTAATGATGACTTCTTAAACAAATGACACAAACTAGACTTTGAGAAATGATCACTTAAATATGCAAGTTTTCTAACTAGACAATTAGACACTAATCATGATGCAACATTCTATTCTAAACTCATCTATTCCATGACTAAGTCCTAGTTCTATTCTGCAATTTCAATTGAAGGTCAGAGTCTATTCTCCAAGAGTTATTGGTTTCTTTTCAGGGTAGTTCTGTTGAGGAAGAGCTCTGTTTATGGTGAGGAATTTGCAGAGATATTTCAGACCTTGTAATAATGTTATCTTCTATTCCTAATGTTATGGATCACTGGTGGTTTTCAGAACAAAAAGATATTTGTAAATAATGAAGGCTGTCTTATGAATCCTATCAACTAAAGTGATCTACTGTGCAAAGGGTGACAATGTGACTATGAGATGTAAGTGCAATGAATTAATTTAAACATGAGCTTAAGATGCTTCTAAACTAGAACAATGTTAAACCATAAGCCATCATCAAACTTTGAAACGAAGTAGCTGGACATGAATTAAATGCAAAATGAAACTCCGGAGCATTCTAATTAACATGCACTATTCTATGAAGTTACACAATCGATTTGTTCATCATGAGGGATATTTTGGAAGAATTCCTTCTTGTGGAAGAGTAGAACAATTTTGATTGTGGACTTGTATGCAATTGAAAGCAAATGAACTGAAAGCAAATGAAACTAAGTTGTCACATCACAGTCATATCTTGAACTTCTTAAGGATGTCTTGGAAGAATTTCTTCTTGTGGAAGAGTGGTTAGGACAAGTGCAACTATGATAGTGAAGACTAAAAACTACAACTAATTCTTATGACACTATAGCTATTCATCATTCATTGTTAAGATTTATTGGAAGAATGTCTTCTTGTGAAAGAACTATGATGAATATAACTACAGTTTCTAGTTAAAAACAAATACAACTCCTATCCTACAGTACCATAGTCATTAAACATTCATCGTTTTGATTTATTGGCAAAGTGTCTTCTTGTGGAAGAACTGGAACGAATTATGGCTACAGTAGCTAGTTAAGAACAAATACAAATCCTATCCTACAATACCATAGTCATTAAACATTCATCGTTTTGATTTATTGGCAAAGTGTCTTCTTGTGGAAGAACTGGAACGAATTATGGCTACAGTAGCTAGTTAAAACAAATACAAATCTAACTGATATCCTACAATACCAAAGTCATCAATCATTCATCATTTTGGTCTGTTGGAAGAATGTCTTCTTATGGAAGAACTGGAATGAGTACGACCACAGTATATAAAACACAACAACTACTAATTTAATATGCAGAACGTAAAGACAGCTAGGAAAAACTTATCTAGTTTACGCTAAGGAAATCCGTTCAAGGGGCAGGGGCCCTCTACCACTTGAAGGCATTCGACTTCACAATTAAATCACGCCTTCAAGATAATTTTGTCTGCTCCATTAACGATGCAATAGTTTGAAAATAATGCTCTGTGTCTTCAAAGACGTAACACAGAGTTTTCACCAAATCTAGCAGCAAATCTAATACAAAATTTCTAACTAAGCTCTCGGCCTACTCAAGAGTTTATAAAGTAAATGCAAGTAACAATAATTACAATAATTTAGGAATGATGTCTTCCTAATCCAAATCATCTTAGGAGTCTTTGAGGTGGCTGCGTAAAAGAGAAAAGACACCTGGACTGTAACAGTCCTAGTAGGAGTCTTCTTTCACAAATGTGTTCCCACGTGCATAACCGTATCCAGAATTCATTTCCTCTGCCATGACGAGCAACACACCATGTAGGCACGACATGGATCATGCCCATATGCGTTTTTCCTCAAGAGGCCACCTGGAACATGCTCAAACATAAAGGTAGCTGCAGAATCGCCGGTTAGCTACAGAATGCCTGCATTCTGCAGCTAATTCCGGTCAAAATGCTTAACAATGGCAACAATAAAAAAATTCAACAAGTCAGTCATATAAACCATTCTAGAAGTAATTTTAACTATTTTTATTGATCAATTGGGTTTAAAATGGAAATGGACAAGGGAAAAATGAGGTAAAATGAGGTGAAAGAAAGCACAAATTTGAGGCTCAACATACCCCCACTGCTGTCTCTTTGCATGTCCTCATGCAAATTATCCTATGAATTCTGAGGCTTCTGCAAGGACATCTAATCCCCTTCTTTTCCTTTGTCTGAAAGCTAGAGGCCTTCTGGGTTTCCTGATCACAAGTTTGAACCTGAGGTTTGTGAGTGCCCTGATCAACTTTTTGTTCCTTGTCTTCATCTTCTCATTGGTTCTCTCCACTTTGTCTATATGCAGGGATAAGGTTGAGTTCATGTCATTCTTGAGCTTGATTTGATCTTTGAGAATTTCATTCTCATTTTTGATGTGTCTATTTAACACTTCCAACTCATACCTATCCCTCCTCAATATATCAATTTCAGTTAGTGGAGGACTGGGGGTTCTCTCTTCTCTTTCTGAAGTTGTTCTCTCTAGAGTTTCCACATAATCATAGATTTCCTGTTGAGCAGGATCAATCTCAGGGGTGCCTTCATAAAAATCTTCATCATCATACTCTTCCATAGATGTTTCTTCATCTTAAATATTGATTACCCCTGTTTGTTTGATTGATGTTTTCTTCAGTTTTCCTTTTAATCTGTGGCTTCTCCTAAGTTGAGAGGAACCCTCCCCTTTTTCCATAACAGATTCCTTGATTTCCTTCTCTGCCTTGAGTTGACTCTTGATTCTAGTCAACTTCTCCAGAATGACTTCTTCACTGCTTTCTTGAACCGGTTTGTCAATTTTACCTGTTGGAGTCCTCCATCTCCTACTTCTCTTTGTGGCTTTTGGTTCAGGTGATAGTTCTTTTGCTTCCTCAAAATGATTTCTTATTAAGAAATCACCCCATGTATCATTTGATTTAGATAGATGATGCTCAATTAAAATTTTACTAACCCATGATGATACAGGGTTGTTTCCAAAAACTGAACTCTTCTCTGAACACAGGAAGCCATTTTCTTCAGACTTTGATACAAGAAATATGGTAAATTCAAATCTTCTCCTAGAAAATGCAACATTAGTCTCATATGGTAGACATAAAATGTCCCATATCTACCCTCACATGTAACAAATTTTTGTAAAAGTAGTATATTCCTCCATTTGCTCTTCAATGTTGTACTGGGAATTCCCTTCTTGAACACACTAACATCAATGTTTGGTGATTTTAAGATTTTTTTCCATGAGTCATTATGGAATTCCCTATTTTTAAACCATCCTTCCCCAGCTCTGGATAATCCTGTAGCCTCTGCTATAAAAACTTCATTAACAGTAAACTTAACATCTCCTATTTCAACCTCAGTGCCTTGGAATGATCTAGCAAATGTTTTGGTAACTTCCTTATGGCAACCATTAAACTTTTCCAAGAATTGGAGCCATCCTATTTGTTGTAGCATCTCCTTGCATTGTGGATAACCTTCTAAATATTTTGATCCTATAGGCTCAATCCTTACGATGAAACCCATGATTTTTCACTGTCAATTAACACTCTTCTCTATCCACAAAACAATGGCTTTTACTTTCGGATTAAAATGGCTTCAAGCTCTAAATAAAAATGGCTTCAATTTTGGAAGAACATACCTTTGAAATAGCTACGGTCTTAAAAATCTCTGGTTTGTATGCCTCTGTTTGAAAAATGCCTTCGAATCCTCGGACTGATGTACTTCTGTTGAACTTTGGAATGATATGGAAGCAATTTCAATTTTCGAGCTAATGTGTCTCTGATAGACAGTGGTAGATGATTTCAAATTTCTTTTTGTGCAATACCTCCGTCTTTGGTAACAGAAGACTTCAAACTCAATCACTGAAAAACGCTTATGTTTCTAGTAACACCAGACTTCAAACTCAACCTCTGTCTCTGATAGCAAATGGTATGCTTCAAATTCAACACTACAGCCTCTCTGTCTCGGGTAACAACAACTTCAAAACCAGTCACTACCACACCTCTGTCTTTGGTAATAACAGACTTCAAACTTCAATTACTACCACACCTCTGTCTTTGGTAGCAAAGTATTCAATTTTAGCACCTCTGTCTTCTGGTAGCAACAGGCTTTAAACTCTACACGGCCACAATTCTGTGTTGACAGTGCAATGCTCCAAACTTTGTTCTCAGTGATATGCTCTCTGTTCAGTGAGTTCTCACACCATTATGCTTCCAATGTACCTCTTCTGTTCTGCTCCTGATGATAATAATGCTTCTGCCTTCGGAAGGGAATACTGGCTACGGAATGACGTTATGGCAAATGGTCACGGCATAGAGTGGTGAAGTGAGGTGGAGGATTGCATTAATGATTTGAGGAGACGGCGGAGGATTTATGACGGCAGGAAAAATCTTCATCATTAAAGAACTTGGTTAAGAGTCGTGGGAATTTCAAATGATTTGGCCGTTCCACCGCTCAAATGCTATTGGATAGAAAATTTGAATTGGAAGATTTAATACAAAGTCTATAGAGGTTTTTGTTTGGTGTTTGATCAATAAAATAATTAAAACAACTCTTTGAATAATTTCACAACTAAACTATGCTAAATTTTCATGAATTGCCATCGTAATTGAAATTTGTTACCTCTGCCCTTGATGTTTTCGTAGCCTTTGTCTTCTTTGCTCATTTTTGGAGGAATCTTTCACTATTTTCTTGATGTCTTTGATTCATGAATTCACTGGATCAGTTTGTTGTAACTCTGATGTTTGCTGGTTGATGCCTTCAGGGTTTGTAGCTGCCAAAAAGACTGTCGGGCTGCAGAAAAGGTGATCAGCTACAGAATGTTCCTGTAGAACACTTTAATCATGAAAAATGAAATGTTTTTGGAAGATGGGTGAAATGTTTATGAAAATGGATGAAATGGATGATGGATTATGAAGTGGATAATGGAATAAGAATGGATTCAGTTCATGGAATGAAGGAATATAAGGGCTGTACTGCAATTCATGGCATATTTTTATTCACTTGCAGCAAGATATCAAATTCTCTGTTTTGACATGAGAATGGAAGATGGAGTGAAATGAATGGAATGGAATGGAGTAAAATGAATGAAATGGAATGGAGTGAGATGTGAATGATGAATGAGATGAAGTATGGATGGATAGTGAATGGAGTGAGATGAAATGAATCATAAGTACTATGGCACTGAACTTATGATTTATAACAGCTGCTTAGAAACAAAAATGGGAAAAGTTAGAGTGTCAGAGAGACTCTGATTTTCACCCTATCTTTTCTGTATAAACATGCCAATCGGTGATTGGTTTTCATGTTTATACCTTTATTTTTTTTTATTTTTTTTTATTTTTTTTTTTTTAATTTTTTTTTTTTTAAATGCTTCAGAAAATTTCATCAAGTTGATGAAGAAGAGAGACTCTTCTTCATTAACTTCACATCATTGTCTCCTTGGAACTTCTTGACAAACTCTTCTCTTGAGAGTGGCTTGTGGTATAGCTTCAGTCTATGACCATTCACAAGAAAAGTGACCTCCTCTTCATCTATAGTTCTGATTTTTACCGCCCCATTATCAAAAATTCGAACAATTTCATATGGCCCAAGCCAATGTGTCTGAAATTTCCCTTGAAAATCCTTGAATTTTGAATCAAACAAGAGAGCCCAATCACCCTCTTTAAATTTCTTCTCTTTGATGTACTTGTCATGCCATCTGGCCCTTTGCTGTTGGACTAGACTTGTTTTCTGAACTGCATCTTGTCTGATCTCATCCAATTCATTAATTTGCTCCAGTCTATGCTTTTGTGCCTCCGTTAGATCAAGTCCTAGCTGAACTACCATCTTGAATGTTTGGATTTGGAACTCTATAGGAAACAAAACTTGCTTTCCATAAACAAGCTCATAAGGAGTATGGCCTGTTGTGTTTCTCCATGTAGTTCTATAGGCCCACAAGGCTTCAGGAAGCCTATCTACCCAATCTCTTCTATGTAGATGAACAGTCTTTGTTAGGATTCCTTCAATGACTTTGTTAGTGGATTCCACCTCACCATTTGCTTGTGGATGATAAGGAGTAGATGTTCTATGTCTGATTTTGTACTTCTCCATCATTTGCTCCATTAGCCTTGATGTAAATTGAGCTCCTTGATCTGTAACAATTTCCCTTGGGACACCAAAACGAGTAAAAATATCCTCAAAAAGAAAAGTAACTACGGATGATTCATTAGCAACAAGTAATGGTTTAGCTTCTACCCACTTAGTAACATAATCAGTGCAAACTAATATGTATTTCTTTTGTCTTGATGGAGGACTAATACGTCCTACAAAATCCAAAGCCCATTTTTCAAAAGGTTCAATGTGTACTTGAGGTTGTAATGGCATCTCACCTGAAGGAGAAGGTTTCCCTACCCTTTGGCAACTGTCACACCTTTTGACATACTCCCTTGCATCTTTAAACAAAGATGGCCAATAATATCCTAAATTAAGGATCTTATAGGCTGTCCTCTTATCTGCAAAGTGTCCGCCACAAGGTTCATCATGACATGCCTTGAGAATTTCGGGCATCTCATCTTCACGAACACACCTTCTAATGATCAAATCTGAACCTGTCTTGTACAACTCATTAGCGACCCATGAATATCTTGCACTATCATTAATGATTTTTCTTTTATCCCTTGCATTCATAATTGAAGGAAACTTTCCTGAAACTAAATAATTAGCAATATCGGCAAACCATGGAGTTTGAGTAGAGACTGCAAAAAGATATTCATCAGGAAATTGATCTTCAACCGGAGTGTCATCTTTGATATTTTGAATTCTAGACAGGAAGTCAGCCACAGTGTTTTGTTTTCCAGGCCTATCTAGAATATTAATGTTGAATTCTTGCAATAATAACAACCATCTTATAACTCTACCATTAGTGATTGATTTATTCATTAAATATCTAATGGCAGAATGATCAGTGTGAATAAAAGTTTCATAGCCAGTTATATAGTGTCTAAATTTGTTAATGGCATGAACAACAGCTAAAAACTCTTTTTCAGTTACAATATAGTTTAACTCTGCAGGAGTCAAATTTTTACTGATATAATAGATGGCATAGGGAATTAAATCTTTCTGTCCCAATACTGCTCCCAGAGCTGTATCGGAAGCATCTGTCGAGATATGAAAAGGTAACTTCCGGTTAGGTCCCCTTAATATAGGTGCTTCAGAAATTTTGGTTTTCAGGGTTTCAAAAGCTAACTGGCAATCAGAAGTCCACTTAAATTCACAATCTTTGGTGAGTAAATTGAAGAGAGGAGATGCTATTTTGGTGAAGTTTTCTATAAATCTCCGATAGTACCCCGTAAATCCTAGAAAACTTCTTACATCTCTTTGACAACTTGGAATGGATAGGTTAGAAATAACTTCAACTTTCGCTTCATCAACTCTAATCCCATCCCCTGAAATGTAGTGCCCTAAAACAATACCTTCAGTGAACATCATAAAACATTTTTCATGACTAAGAGAAAGGTTTGCTTCTTGACATCTTTTTAAGACCTTTTCCAAGTTTTCTAAAGCCTCTTCAAATGTATCCCCATAAACTGTAAAATAATCCATGTACACCTCTACACAGTCATGTATCAGATCAGAAAAAATTCCTAATACTGCCCTTTGGAATGTTGCAGGTGCATTGCACAATCCAAATGGCAATACTCGGTAGGCATAGGTACCCCAAGGACAAGTAAATGTGGTTTTATCTTGGTCTTCAAGTGCTACTTGGATTTGATTGTAACCACTAAATCCATCCGGGAATGAAAAGTACTTTTTACCTGCTAATGTATCTAATACTTGATCTATGAAAGGTAAGGGAAAATGGTCTTTAAGAGTAGCTTTATTCAGTTCTCGGTAGTCAACACACACCCTCCATTTTCCATTTTTCTTAGGTACAATTACTAAAGGAGAAACCCACTGACTGTCTGAAATAGGATAGATGAAATTAACATTTAACAAATTTTGTAATTCTTCCTTGACAATTTCCCTAAGATTTGGATT
This sequence comes from Pinus albicaulis, assembly GCA_034641835.2. NCBI lineage: Eukaryota > Viridiplantae > Streptophyta > Pinopsida > Pinales > Pinaceae > Pinus > Pinus albicaulis. Next base: position 159,333 of record JAXQQM020059153.1, read on the forward strand.
CATCCGTCTTTGAGGCTGTCTGATTGGTTTGCAATTTGCCTCTATATAGATGTGATGAGTACAAGTCTTGGGACTTATCCCTTTCATGTCGGTGTATTCCCATGCATATGCAGAAGAATGTCTCTGTAATACTTTGACTAGTTCTTCTTGTTGAGATTTTTCCAGATTTTTGTTTATGTTCAAGGTTTTACCTGGAAAAATTTCACTTATAGAACTGCCAAATTTGTCCATAGAATGAAGAGACATCTGTCTAGATGACAAGAACTCAATATTGGATTTCTCTTGAAATGATTCTTGTTTGTGTTCTGGAGAAGATTCAAAATTTTCTAGAGTATTTAGAATTTGATTATCTTCACTAATTTCTGAAATTGTGAAGAGTGGTTGCAAATATTCTTCATCCTCTATCCATTGAGTGTCATCTAGATCTGTAATTGTCCTAGCTGGAGGATATAAAGTGAATTTCTTTGTTGAACTTCCACCAGAAATATACATATCACCGAACCTACAACTAATAAAAGCATCAGCTGTAGCCAACCAAGGTCTTCCTAGTATAATAGGATGGCCTCCTAGATTATTCTTGGGTGTCAGGATCATGAAATCCACAGGGTACTCCCAAGAATCTAGGGACACTGGAATATCTTCTATTACCCCATCTGGTCTGATCACAGATCTATCTGCTAGTTGTAATAGTGTGGGTGTAAAGAGAAGATTAGGAAGTTTGAGTTTGTCCATGATTTGTCTACTCATGATATTTATTGCTGCTCCTAAGTCAATGAGTGTGTTTTGAATTTCAATTCCATTGATGTGAATTTTGACAACTGGATTTTCTGGGTCAAGGTACTTTGGAATAGTAGTCTTACCCATCATAATATCTGCTATTTGTCCTACCAGTTGAATTTTCTTGGTTTCTCTTATTCTTTTCTTTGTTGTCTTCATACTCAACTCCTTTATTGTTTTGGCTAAAATTGGGATTTCCTTGATGGCTTGCAACAATGGAATTTTAATGCAAACATTTCGCAATTCATCCAAGAAATCATAATTAGGCACCATTATTTGTTTTTCTACACCTTTGTCAATTTGTAATCTTTCCGGAAAGGGAGGTATAGAAGTAGATGTGGATGGTTGCTCTAATACTGGAGTTGGGCTTATTGGATCTTTTTGTTTCAGTTTTTAAATGTTTTGGCCTTGAAAGGATGTTTCTTCCTCAAGACTTTTATTAACCCGTAGGGAGTCTTCCTCAGAATTATCTTGTTCTTGTATGATCACAGAAGGTTGCCTCTTCTCAAGTATCCTTCCAGACCTAAGTTGAACATCACTAAGGTCTAGAGGAGTAATTAAATAAGTTGGAAATTGTTGTCCTTCTATCATGTATGTATTCTGAGGATTCTTATTATTGGGGTTTGGTATGGGCTGAGCTGGTAATTGGTTGGATTTTTGAGGGAATGGTAATGGAAGTGGTTGATTTTGATGAGGTTGGTTCAGATGATGTTGTTGAGATTTTTGTTGAAAATTTTGTTGAAGATTCTGAGGAAAATTTTGTGGATATGGTGGATAGGATGGTGGATACTGATAATATGGAGAGTATCTTCCATAGGGACCTTGTGATCCTTGTGCCCAAGCTTGAGATTGATTTTGAAATTGGGGCCAAGGTTACTGCCAAGAATTCCAAGGTGGAGGTTGATTATACATTTGATCATGAAATCCCTGTGTCTGAGATCCCTGCCAAGGTCTTCTAGATACAAAGTTAAGAGATTCTGTGGAATCTGTAGGAGTTTCTTCTTGAAAAACAGCCTTGAGACCAGGAAGAGAAGGACAATTCTTGGTCTCATGTTTCTCGGAACAAATAACACAGGTTTCTACAACTTTTACATCTAGAGGACACTCTCTCAAGGCATGTTTCTTCCTACATTTGGGACAAAAGATTGCCAAGGCATCAGATTCGGCCTTTTGCTTGTTTTGTATCTTGAGGGTGTCTATTTGTTCACTAAGACTCCCTAAGATGTCAGATTTAAAATCATCAAGCATGTGTCCTATTTCTGATCTACTTACTGTCCCAGAAGCAGACTTACTTGCCCTTGCAAGAGCGGGATCTCTTGGACCTTTGACAGTTTTAGATTTCCCTCTTGAAAGGTTGATACATAGCTCAGATATTTCAGGTAATGTGAGTTGTGATATATCCCCTTTTCCCATCATGTTAAGGATATCCAACCATTCATCCCTAATGGTTTTCAATAAAAGAGATTTTAAAGTGTCTTGATCTAGGTTTTCCATTTGTGCCCTTTTTATGTTGTATTTAAATCTTTCCAACAAATATTCTAAGTTTTCATCTTCTTTTTGTAACATCTTGAACACTTCTTCCTTATGATTAACCGGCATACAATAATCCAAGTATCTCTCTAGAAATGCTTGTTTCATGTCTTCCCATGTCCTAATGGAACTATTGCTTAAGCTCATAAACCACTTCAATGCTGCTCCTTTCAGAGTTGAAGGAAATAATTTCAATTTTTGGGCATCTTGAAGGTAGTCATAAGTCCTACACAGTACTTCAAATTCGAATAAGAAAGTTTCAGGATCCTCAGTTTTAAGTCCATAGAAGTTTGGAAGGACAGAAGGTGAAATGTTTTTCATGGTTGTATTGGTTTCTCCATGAAGTATAGGGAACCCAAAAGAGCTTCCTATTCTACCTCTTCCTCCATCTGCACCTCTACCTCCTCTTCCTCCTTCTCCTCTACCTCTTCCTCTACCTCCTCCAAATAATGTGTTTTCTCCATTAACAACTCCTCCTCCTCCTTCTTCTGCCATGGTTGACTCTCCTGTGGAAGTAGAAAGGTTTGTGTCCTCAACAAAAGTTTTTGGATCCTCTTCTATGGCAAGTTCAATGGATGAAGTGGAAGGTTTCTCTAATGGAATAGGTGACCTTAGATCTTCTAGAAGTCCAGGATCAGTAAAGGATGGAAGATGGGTTTGAGTTGAAGGTGTACTAGTTCTGGATCTAGATGAAACAAGTGGTGTTCTAGATGTCAAACTTCTGCCTCTGCTGCTTATAAATCTTCCTCTTGAATCTCTCTCCCTACGCATAAAATTGTTTTTGGATGCTAAGAAACAAAGGTTACCTAGTTTGCACTTCCCCGGCAACGGCGCCAAAATGTTGTGCCTCAATCTAGTCTCCTAAACTGAGTTCATTTAATTGTCAACCAGGATTTGTAAACTGCTGAAGTGAAATGTACCATATGTACCTAGGTGCTTGTTTCCTAGTGCGTTGTGTGTAGTGTTTTGTGATGTTTTGGTCTTTTATGTTGATGTATGATGTTTTTGGTCTTTTGAAGTTTTGTGTTTACAATGGAAATGTCTAGAAAACTAATGAAAAGAAATTGGTGGTCAAGAACACAGTTGAGCCTAATGTATGGAATGGCAAATGTAATCAAAAATACTGAAGCAACATCTAAACTATGACTGAATAGAAACAAGAGCTTAATGATGACTTCTTAAACAAATGACACAAACTAGACTTTGAGAAATGATCACTTAAATATGCAAGTTTTCTAACTAGACAATTAGACACTAATCATGATGCAACATTCTATTCTAAACTCATCTATTCCATGACTAATTCCTAGTTCTATTCTGCAATTTTCAATTGAAGGTCAAAGTCTATTCTCCAAGAGTTATTGGTTTCTTTTCAGGGTAGTTCTGTTGAGGAAGAGCTCTGTTTATAGTGAGGAATTTGCAGAGATATTTCAGACCTTGTAATGATGTTATCTTCTGTTCTTAAAGTTATGGATCACTGATGGTTTTCAGAACAAAAAGATATTTGTAAATAATGAAGGCTGTCTTAGGAATCCTATCAACTAAAGTGATCTACTGTGCAAAGGTTGACAGTGTGACTATGAGATATGAGTGCAATGAATTGATTTAAACATGAGCTTAAGATGCTTCTAAACTAGAACAATGTTAAACCATAAGCCATCATCAAACTTTGAAATGAAGTAGCTGGACATGAATTAAATGCAAAATGAAACTCCGGAGCATTCTAATTAACATGCACTATTCTAGGAAGTTACATAATCGATTTGTTCATCATGAGGGATATTTTGGAAGAGTTCCTTCTTGTGGAAGGGTAGAACAATTTTGACTGTGGACTTGTATGCAATTGAAAGCAAATGAACTGAAAGCAAATGAAACTAAGTTGTCACATCACAGTCATATCTTGAACTTCTTAAGGATGTCTTGGAAGAATTTCTTCTTGTGGAAGAGTGGTTAGGACAAGTGCAACTATGATAGTGAAGACTAATAACTACAACTAATTCCTATGACACTATAGCTATTCATCATTCATTGTTAAGATTTATTGGAAGAATGTCTTCTTGTGAAAGAACTATGATGAATATAACTACAGTTTCTAGTTAAAAACAAATACAACTCCTATCCTACAGTACCATAGTCATTAAACATTCATCGTTTTGATTTATTGGCAAAGTGTCTTCTTGTGGAAGAACTGGAACGAATTATGGCTACAGTAGCTAGTTCAAACAAATACAAATCTAACTGATATCCTACAATACCATAGTCATCAATCATTCATCGTTTTGATTTATTGGCAAAGTGTCTTCTTGTGGAAGAACTGGAACGAATTATGGCTACAGTAGCTAGTTAAAACAAATACAAATCTAACTGATATCCTACAATACCATAGTCATCAATCATTCAACATTTTGGTCTGTTGGAAGAATGTCTTCTTATGGAAGAACTGGAATGAGTACGACCACAGTATATAAAACACAACAACTACTAATTCAATATGCAGAACATAAAGACAGCTAGGAAAAACTTATCTAGTTTACGCTAAGGAAATCCGTTCAAGGGGCAGGGGCCCTCTACCACTTGACGGCATTCGACTTCACAATTAAATCACGCCTTCAAGATAATTTTGTCTACTCCATTAACGATGCAATATTTTGAACATAATGCTCTGTGTCTTAAAAGACGTAACACAGAGTTTACACCAAAATCTAACAGCAAATCTACACAAAATTTCTAACTAAGCTCTCGGCCTACTCAAGAGTTTATAAAGTAAATGCAAGTAACAATATTTACAAAAATTTAGGAATGATGTCTTCCTAATCCAAATCATTTTAGGATTCTTTGAGGTGGCTGCGTAAAAGAGAAAAGACACCTGGACTGTAACAGTCCTAGTAGGAGTCTTCTTTCACAAATGTGTTCCCACGTGCATAACCGTATCCAGAATTCATTTCCTCTGCCATGACGAGCAACACACCATGTAGGCGCGGCGTGGATCATGCCCATATGCGTTTTTCCTCAAGAGGCCACCTAGGAACATGCTCAAACATAAGACAGATACAGAATCGCCGGTTAGCTACGGAATGCACCGTCTGCCGGCTAGTCGGTCCAAAAATGCTTAACAATGGCAACAATCACAAAATTCAACAAGTCAGTCATATAAACCATTCTAGAAGTAATTTTAACTATTTTTATTGATCAATTGGGTTTAAAATGGAAATGGACAAGGGAAAAATGAGGTAAAATGAGGTGAAAGAAAGCACAAATTTGAGGCTCAACACCATTTTCTTACTTCTCCCCCTAAGCTCTGAGCAAACAGTATGAGTTTGATAGAATCATCATCGATTTCATTTCGATCAAAATAGTCATTCATCTTATCCACATGTTGTGATGTAGTTGTAGCATTATTAGCATCATATAATGGAATTTTGGACTGATAGTCCTGTGGAAGATTGACTAGTGGTATATTAAGGGCTAAGGGAGCATACCATGCTGCCATGATATGTGGTGGGGGTGGATTAACAAGAGGGGGATTTGGCTGGAGTGGAGTGGTTCGAACAGTGGATGAATGGTGTACAGAAGTGGATGGAACAGTAGCAGATTGCTGAGCTGATTTTGGATGAGAGACACCTAGGTTAAAAAGAAAATGTGGATCAGGAGGTGTTGATTCTCTATCAGGATATTCACTTGTTTCCGGGAATGAAAGTGAACAATCAGAATCTATCTTAATTATATCATCAAATGACCTAGTTCTAAATGGGTTTACTAAGTCAACTTGTGATTGTTGTAGAGCTAAAAGATTTTCAGGAACTGAATTAGCTCTCAAGGGTGATCTGAAAACAGTTGAAAATTTAACCTTAGGAGACTTCCAAAGGATACTTTCTGGGTCATCAACTATCTCAGGTGGATCGGGGTCAGGATGGGCTCTAGTATAAATCTTCCTAGAAGCCACTATGCCGTAATTTGAGATCCAAATAACAGGAAAAGTTTAACCAAGTATGACAATCTTTGGGAGGTTAACTGATCTGTTTACACAAATTTTGATCTTACAATCCTCTAACTGGATTAGGAAACTATTATAATGGTAAGGGTTCTTTCCAGTGGAGTCTTTAAGGTCTGCTCAGGATTATGGAGTCGCCAGGTGGAAGTTTTTTAGCTCCTAAGGAGGTAAAAGGTTTTATGGTCCACCACCATGTTTATTATGAAGCCAAACTTGAAATATTTTGGGTTTTCACGAGTTTATTTTGTTTTTATAGGTTAAGAGAGTGTTCTAAGTCTGATTTTGCACTTAGCTAAGGTGTTCAAACAAACAGAGTTGCTCTTATGGTTTGGTAACTGGTTCCTTCGAGGTTTGATAAGGATTTAAAAGGAATCCTAAGGGTTACTTAGTTTGTCACTGATTCAAAAGAGTCCTATCATGATTGCCATTATGTTAGGCAGTGCTTGAAGAAAGTTACTTATGTTATACTGGACCTAAAGTTGAAGGAAAGGTTTTGTAAACCTCTAATTCTCAGCATGTCCCACCGTGATCGCCATTATGTTGGTATCCCGTGTTTTGACAGTTTGGAAAATCAAAAGACAAGGCAACATCAGAACCAATCTTTAGAGTTCCAGGATCTAGTCCTCCTTTTCTCAGAGAGGGATCTCTCAAATATTTGTTTGCAAAGGTTTATCTTGTTTGCTTTGGTTATGGAATTTTAGACTAGTTATTACGTGCAGATGTTTGTTTGGTTGGGTTGAGTTGATACAACAGAATATGAAAGGTCTAGGAAAGATAGACAGAAAGAGGAAATATCCGGTTCATTGCGCAATGGAGTCAAAATAAGATCATGACAAACTCTTCAAGGGATATGGGATATCAAAGGGCAAATCTAACTTGGCCACAGGATCTTTTGTTTTGGAATGAGATGGACATTAATGATTTGGAAAAAGAAATTTAATTCTCAACAAAGGGAACTTGAGAAACATAACTTATCAATAAAGAGATATTTGATAGACAGGGCTAACCATAAATTCTACAAACATTCTTTAAGTAAATAATTATTTCAAGACAACTTCTAAAATGAAATCTAAGATTCGGGGAACACCCTATTTCCTCAAAGATCTTATTTTAAAGGATTTAGAAAACATAAAAGATTCACTGATAATTGCATTCATAGAAGAGGGAACACCTAAATAACATATGTGTTTGCAACTATAAAGACCTTCAAAACAACTGTTTAAGCAGGGGAAAAGGGTAAGATCAAAACCGACCTCTTTGGTTAACTTAAGACAATGGTACTTCGAAGGGAGATTTCAATAACGGCTTTCAAGTGATGGCAGACAAGCAGGGAGAACCATAACATGCTGAAACCAACTATTTGAGCTATCAAAGAAATAAACGAGCATGAAGACTAAAGAGAAGTTTTAAAGCCTCTAAAATACTTCAGCAGAAGAAAACATAAAACAGTGAAGGGTGAACAGGTCTAAGGTGCTTCCAGGAGTCATTTCTTAGCCTAAAACTTTCAGCCTACTGTAGTAAGAAATTATGGAACATAATGAAAACAAGGAAAAAAACATTTAACAGTTCAGAGCACTTCACCAACAGCCAAGCTCATGGATCCAATGATAGAGCCTTCTCAGGAACAGACATGCAACGGCATCATCAAGACATCCAAGATTCCAAATTATTTTCAACTTCAACAGACTTGTATATTTATTTTAGAGAGTTTCAATATTACAACTTGTGATCAAACAGCAACCAACCTTCTCATCTTATGAAGAAGTACTTGTAGGAAGATGAGGAGGTGAGAACTAACAAAAATATCTCGTGAACCATTAATACAGATTAAATGACTTCTCGGCCTCTTGAGGGGTTCGATGGAGAAGTGTACAGGTGGATCACTGTATTAATGTTTTACAATTAATATCAAAGCTCGGTGGGAGCTTTATTTGACTTTGAGGCTCTATGCTCTGTCTGGAGCAATTTTGCAGCTATTTACTATTACACTCCTTTGGCAGAATTAACTTCTTGGCAGCGCTGGAGGCAGATATTTCCTGAATCAATAACTTCGGCCTCTGTTTTGAATGGTTTGAGGCGACAGGTGGCTCTTTGTAGTAGCTGAGGAATAAATTCGCCTCAGTTGAAGTGGTGGAGACCTTTCTGTCTGATAAAACACTTTAGGTTTTCCTTTAAACTGTGTTTTAGATTGGGGATTAGGCTTTTGATAACTGTCTTAGCCGTAATCCCCATAAAAACTCTCTTCAATCTTCATCTGTTGTGCTCTGTCTTTAAAACTGATACTCTTTAACTGTGTTTGAATTAAAACAGTGTCTTGTCGATGTGCAGACCCGCACTGGGCTTTACGGCATCAATACTCATAGAGTACTGACGAAACATGGAATAGAGCCTGTGGATGGCTGCTCTGTAATGAAACGAGGGCATGAGAATCGTCATTCCCAGCCCTTGGCATTTCTTCGTTATACAATGGAAAACCATTTAGAACACCTGCTTCAAACACAAAACAATTAAGAAATCCTGCGAAAAAATAGGTTTAAACTGCTTCAGATGGCGGGGGAGGAGCGTAGCCGTTGGATAAAAATATCTAACGGTGGAGATCAGCGCAAAACATGAAAAGGAGAGAGGGGAGAAGAAATAAGGTGGGGTGGTTTTGGACCGTCCGATCTGGACACGTGGACGGTCCAGATCTAATCGGAGGATCTCAATCGGGGGTGGCAAGCAATTGCGTGTGATGTAAATTTCCAGTGTGATTAAGCGCTGGCCGTTGATCTGCAGATTAGATCAACGGTGGAAAATGAATCAGCGGGTTTTGAAATGGCGGTAAGACTTGCGATCGGAGGGAATAAGGACCGTTGGATAGGCGGGAAATGGACGGCCCAGATTTAATCGGAGGATCGCAATCGGGGAGAGCAGGAAAGGAGATGTGATTGAAACGCAGCGATGCGATTTAGTGTTGTCCGTCCGATCATCAGGGAGATGGACGGCCCAGATTTAATCGGAGGATGATGAAAAAGGGCTTGCGATCAGCGATCAGGCGACCAGTGCGATCAAGCGATGACCGTTGGATCAGCGGGAAATGAACGGACGGTATGTAATTGGGGGATCGCAATCGCAATACGCAGAAGGATGGTGTGATCGAAAGTTTCGATTGCGATTGGAGCGGGTGTGCGATGGCCGTCGGATCACGAAACAGATGGACGGCTGCGATGGAATCGACGAATCGCAATCGGGAGTGAGACGGGAAGGTTTGCGATTGCGATTAGAGGAAACTTGCGATTGAGCGCAGGCCGTCGATCTGAGAAGAAGATCAACGGTCGGGATTCAATCGGGGAGAAATCCTTGTATATTATATAAAAAACCCAAACTTTTGAAATAAACAAAGGTTTTTATGGATCCGGGTGGAAAAACATATATATAAAGCGGACAGGCGCCCGACTGCGGGGCCTTTGGATGTATGAAAATTGATAGGCCCGGGGCTTTATATATAATAAGGGCCTAATCGCAATCGGAACTGCGGGCCTGGTCTTTCCGATCAACCCATTGAAATTTCCCCGATTGCAATTGCGCGATCGGTCTTTTTTATCTAACCATTTTTATATTTAACATGTGACTTTGGCTCATTAAATCAAAACTTTGGAAAAGAGGGTTTTTGTAATTTACAAAGGAAAAAAGGGTCGGAAATGAAATATTCACAAGGTTTAAGCGCCGAGGGCGGGCTCAGGGTTATATGAAAATAATATGATCTGGGGTCTTAAGCAGCAAGGCTAATCACAATCGGAACTTTTGGAGTATGGCAAAGACTTGCGTCTTTGATTCTTTCCGATGCGATTAGCACCTTAACGTGTTAGCAAGTGGTTCTAGACCCAAAGCGTATGGTGGGGAAGTGGTTTAGGGCTTAGCCCAAAGGGCTTAGGTCTATAGCAGTGAAACTTTGATTTTTTATGAGAAATTTCAATGATTTAAATGGATTTGGGGGTTCCAAAAAGGTTAAAAAGTGAGTTTTTAACTATGAAAGGGGAATTTTTTATAAGTGGAAAGAAGAGGACTTATGAAAAAAAGGTAGTTTTGATGGAGAAAAAGGGGAGCAGATGAAAGGTTTTGAGAAGAGGAGAAATGATGATCTTTCAGCAGTCTTTCAGTTGGAATCAGCAGAAATTCCTAAGTATATATAAAAAATGGGACAGCAAATGAGGATTTTGGACAGAGGCATGAGGCCTACAAGGAGTCTTCAAGAGCCAACAATTTTTAGTGATAAAATTTGTTCCTTGGAGGCTCAAAAAGATCTTAGCCACCTTTTGGTATAACAAAATATTATAGGTGGCTAACAAATCCCAAAGGAGAAAAAAATGTGTTTGCATGTAGACTTGAATTTGATTGCCCTAATAACATTGCAAAATATGAAGCATTGGTGCAAGGATTAGAGCAAGAAATTAGTCTAGATGTAACATTTCTTAAGGTTTTTGGTGATTCAGAGATTGTTATGAAACAAGTTATAATAACATTCATTGTGTTCCTAACCATCTCAAACATTATCAATATTTAATCCAATATTTGACTTCTCATTTAATCGCATTTGATATATCACCAATCCCAAGATTACAAAATGCTATCGCAAATCTCCTAGCTATTGTTGCTTCTAAACTGATCCCACCAGAATATTTCAGTCGAGTTAGTTTTTCTATTGAGTTAATTTTTTGTCCCTCAATTCCAGATAACAAAACCAAATGGTGAATTTTTAACGATTATAATCATATTTTGAGTTTTCTCACTTTATAAAGTTCTTATTCTGATCAATTCATTGATTAAGATGAGCAAGCAACAGAATCAGTGCCCTAAGGAGAATAATTTTCCTAAACTTGTAGTCAAATTAGAATATTTGTATGACTTGAAAGATAGGTTAAAAAAGGTAACCAATAACAAACTACAAAGTTCTACCTTATGGTTTGAAATCTTAAACCTTGGATCTGATCAAAACCCCCAGAATATCAATTTAGGCCTCGATATTTCATCTAAAGAAAGTTATGCTTTCATTCAATTGTTAAAAATATATAAAGATGTGTTTGCCTATATTTATAATGATCTAAAAATGTTTGATACATCTATCATTCATCATACTATTCCTATGTTTCTAGAAGCTAAACCAATTCAATAAAAGCGTAGAAAAATTCATCCAAATTTAGAAGCTCATTATAAGACCAAATTAAACAAGCTACTTAAAGCCAAAATTATATATCGTGTCAAAAATTATAAATGGTTTTTAATCTTGTACTAGTGAGAAAAAATAATGGAGATATTAGGATTTGCATATATTTTAGAAATTTAAACAAAGAATGCAATAAGGATAGCTTTCCTCTTCCACCAATGGAACAATTTTTACAATTTGTTGTAGGTTTAGAGCTAATGTCATTTCTAGATGCTTTTTCCAACTATAATCAAATATTATTAAATTCCGAATATAGGCTGAAGACTACATTTAGAACCAAATGGGGAACATGTGCCTACCAAAAAATGCCCTTTGGATTATTCAATGCATGAGCCAGTTTTCAAATATCAATGGAAATTACTTTCAAAAGTTTGATTAATAGATAAGTTTTGATATATCTAGATGATATTACAATATATTCAAAGTAAATGAATAATCACCTTCATGATTTAAAGAAAGTTTTTGAAAGATGCATAAAAGTTGGGAATTCTTTAAATCCTAAAAAATCCTTCTTTTCTCTAAGTCAAGGTAAGCTTTTGGGTTTTATTTTATCTAAAGAATGAATTTTATATTGATCCCTATAGAGTCAAAGCAACTTTAAAAATTCTTACCACATAATAAAAAATCCATGCAATCATTTCTTGGTCAAATTAATTTTGTTAAAAGGTTTGTTCCATATTTCTCACAAATTGTTGTACCTTTGTAGGCCATGATAAAGAAAAAAACTATCTACAAATGGGATAAAATTGAAAGGGAATATTTAAAATCAATAAATAAATCCATTGTAGATGCTCCATCATTGTCAACTCCTAATTATTGTAAGGAATTTGTGTTTGTTGGAACACCTAATCCTACATGGGTAGGTGTGGAATATGAAAAGTCACAATGGAGTCCAAGTGACCTTGGAATATGAAACCAAGAGTCACACCATTGTACTATAAATGTACATCTTTGTATAATGGAAAATAAGAAAGCCTCACGCTTATCCTTCATTGTGTTGAGTCTCTTGTGTGTGTGTGCTCATCTTCCTCATACACCATGTGTGTGATTCAACATGGTGTTTAACATGGTATCAGAGCGGGAGATTGCTGGCCCTGCTCCAAATTGAGTGAGCCATTTGTGTTTATGGCCTGCATATCTGCAAAAATTCTTGACAATTTTGCAGCATTTAGAGACTTTCTGCAGCAGTGTTTTTGCCGCCATTCAGAAGTGTTTTGAAGAGGAGCAGCTTTCCAGCATTGGTTTTGAAGAGGAGCAGCATTCAAAATCCGTGGCAAAATTCAGAAATTTGTTTTGAAGAAGAGCAGCAGTGGTTTTGAAGAAAGGCAGCACTTCCCATCTGAAGGTTTTCATTCTCATTTTTTCCTGCAATTTCTATTAATTTCTGCATTGATGAGTTGCTGGAAAACACTGTTTAAAGAGGGTTTCTGAAGAAGTTTCTGGCTTTTATTAGAAAAATTTGTGAGTTTTTTACTGGAGAAATTATGCCACATTTCCTGAGAAAGATTTCTAGGTTTTACTGTTGAAATAATCTGGAAAATTCTGCAATTCTGGGTTTCTCTGCTGCTGGAAAAATTATATTATTGCCCTCATTTCTGCACTTTGTCCATTCTGCTATATATTTGAAAGGAAGAAAATTCTGCTGCTGGAAGAAAATGTAGATTCTTTGTTCTTCTCTGTTGTTTTGATTTAAAAAATATAAATAATAAATAATAATAAAAATTCCTCTGCATTCCAGGCCTTTCGGCCCCCAATACATCCCCAAACCTTGGCTTTACAGCGCTCTCTCCTTTACGCAGCTCTCAACTCACCACGCCTTACCACTCACAATCCGCTCTCTTCTTAACTCTCAGCATAGCAACCTGGCCTCTCGGCCCTCCCTTCTCAGCGCTTCCCCTTACCCTACGCGCCCATCTACAACCCTAGCCACGACTCCCTATTCGCACACCCTTACCATATCTCACATCTCTTCCCTGCATCTATCCTACCATACTCATCGCTCACAGACCATTCCCTTTTCCCACGCCCGAAAGCTCGGCCCTCTCCATTTCTGCGTTCAACCCATTACCCACTACAGCCGACCCCTCCCACCTGCCATACGGCCCTCCTTCTACATTACACGCCTTCCCCTCACGGCCATACCCAAACTCCAGCGGCTCCCCACTCAACTCAACGCACTCCCTCGAACTCCGCCTCTTCGCCTCCTTGCAGCCAACGCTCACCGTTCCCTTTCTCTCTGCGGCCTTTGGCCGATCCCTCCCTTTCAGCTCGATCCTCACCTGCTTATCACTCAACACCGACCGCTCACATTTTTTAATTTTTAAATCCAATGCCCTTTCCCACGGCCTTTCGGCCTCCTCTCCCTCCATTGCAAACGATTCTCCCTTTTTTAATTATATTCATGTTTTAAATTTTTTAAATTCGACTTTTTTATTAATTATCCCTCCCATATAAATATAATAACCTTTGTCCTATCATTAATAAATCCATTCCATTTATATATAATCCCATTTTTATATAATTCCTTTTCATTAATCCTTTTTCCTAATTCCCCTCCTTACACATTTTCTTAAATTTCCATCCCCTTCCTTTTTAATTATTTCCCATTTCAAATAATTAATTTTTTTAATTAATTAAAAAAAAAAAAAAACAAAAACAGCAGAGAGAGAAGAAAGAACATGAACAGCAAAGGAAAATAAAATGACATATGAGGAGCAGATATACTGAATACATAGAAGAAATTGCAGAATTGACATTTTATGATTTGTGGCATAAGAGTGATTTTTTGAAGAATTTGACATTTGAAGACAAGTTTGCCATCATTGAAAACAACTCTTTGAATGAAATTCAGCTGCCATAAAAATATTCTTGCACGTGTTTTCAGCGACACCTTTACAAATATGTTGCAGAGATATGTATTGAGCTAACATTGTATTTTGAGTGGAATTTGCGTCTTCTTCATAGTTGCAATCAGTGAATTTGAGTTGTTGGATTGTTGATTGCCCTCCATCATTTGAGGAGCACACTTTGTACTTTGAGAATTTCTTGAGTCATTTGTATTTGTTGTTGAATCACATTGTAAATGGGTGCATTTTCGGTTGAAGCCGACGCCCTTTCATTTTTGAGCCTAAGTTGTTGAAAATGGCTAAAATCAATGAGGTATTAGTGTTGTTGAATAACCTCATTCATTCAAATGTTGATGATGTGATAAAAATGAGCAAGCATGCTCTTTGTAACATTCAAAGTTGTTTGCAAGATGCATAAGAAAAGATTGAGTTTTTGCAGTTGGAATCTCAGCTTCAGTAAGACAAACTTCAGCAAAAGAGTCACCATTCTGAACCTGTTTTTGTTCAGAAGATTGTGAAGGACTCTCATCAGAAGGAAGAAGATAAAGTTGCAGATGATTCACATTTAGTTCATTGTACTAGAGCAGATGTACATGCAGATGCAACAGTTCAGCCTGCACTTCCTAAGCCCATCATCAGACCTTGGGAAGAGCTTGTCTACAACAAGCACAGAACTAGTCTTGGATATGACAAGGATGTGTCCTTTCATATTCCAGACTACACGAAGCCCATCATATTTCAGAGTGCCAGATTCCTGTATGACAGTTCACCTGCAGCTATTCCAGATCCTGTTCCACTTCCACAACAGATTGAGAAATGCCAACACTGTGATCAAGTTGGCCATATCAAAGATCATTGTTTTGATCTTCATCCATGCAAGCACTGTGGTCGACACACCCATTCTTCAGACAGATGCTTCAGACACAAGCCTCCTGCAAGAACCAAGATTCATCTTGGATGGATCGCTTCTTGGCAATGGGCATCAGCAGCCAAGAAGATGTTTACGACACATGTTATAACTTGTTCACGGATATTGAGCAAACTTGCAGTTGAGTTTTCGCCATCATCTCACCTTGTCCCTGACAGGGGGGAAAATGGTGGTCATGTACAAGCTTTGACGAAAGATCAAGCGAGCCTGAGCCACAATCTCTCATTCCATGTTCAGAGTTGTAGCCAGCAGTTCAAGCGAGCCTGAGCCACAATTCGTCATTCCGGATTCAGAGATGTAGCGAGAGATACGGATGCCCATGAGCATACCTTCGGTTGGTGGATAACCTAAAACCATCATCTTTGGTTGGTGGATAACCTAAAACCATCATTTTCGGTTGGTGGATAACCTAAAACCATCATCTTTGGTTGGTGGACAACCTAAAACCACCACAAGTAGTAGACCTCCCTTCTTTTAGGTCGAAGGTCTCCCTTTTTTATGAGGGACAATTCCTCTAGCAGAAGCCTTCAGCTTCTTGCCAGTTTTGGAAGAGTTCCGGGAACTGCAACAAGTTTTGCGTTCCAGTGTTTGTGGTCATCCTAAAACCACCTCTTTTTCCAACATTTCAGAGAGTTGATTCAGCCCAAGTGCTGCCATGTATACTTTGTAGATTTGTATTACAACTCTTTTCTTGGACTCACACATACCCCTTCGGATTAAGGGGGGATGTTGGAACACCTAATCCTACATGGGTAGGTGTGGAATGTGAAAAGTCACAATGGAGTCCAGGTGACCTTGGAATATGAAACCAAGAGTCACACCATTGTACTATAAATGTACATCTTTGTATAATGGAAAATAAGAAAGCCTCATGCTTATCCTTCATTGTGTTGAGTCTCTTGTGTGTGTGTGCTCATCTTCCTCATACACCATGTGTGTGCTTCAACATGGTGTTTAACAGTGTTATATACTTTTGATTCCGAAAAATCCTATGCAACAATTCTGTCTCAAATGAATGAATAATAGGTCGAAGCTCCTATTTCTTTCTTTAGTTCTAACTTACAAGGAGTTTAATTAAATTACTCCGATGTTGAAAAAAAGTTTTTGTAGTATTCAAATCTGTAAATAATTTCATACCTTTCCTCCTCAAAACACATACAAAAATAATTGTTCCTTTCCCAACTGTTAGGAAATTATTTGTTCAAAAGGAATTAGGAGAGAAAAGAGCCAATTAGGTTACTACTTTGCAATAATATGACTTGGAAATAAAACCAGCTAAACTTGTTAAAGGTCAAGGTTTTTTCAAACTAATAACTGAAACATTGGATAGTACAACAAATGAAGAAAAAGAAAGTAATATTCAAATCCCATAGGTATGTACTATTGAAACTGAATATCAATATGTTTTTGATTTATTATCTGAAAAGTGTTCATGCTCCAACATAACTAAATTATAAAAGTATAAGAGCTATGAGACTGTTCTGAATATAATTCACAACGAATATAAAAAATATAATTATTAAACATTCAATTCAGGATTATGTATGTAGTCATTAAGTTAGTGAAAGGGCATGTCTAAGAGACATGCCCAGTCGTGAAAGTTCACCTATGTAAGTATATAAGCAGGGCCTCATTATAACATTTTATCATCTATCTATCTATCTCATATCTTTTATAATATAATATTTTTATCCTCATGGATATATTTGTATTCCAAGTGCTCTGGAGTATTTAAGCTTGAGAAGGAACTTTGTTCGCTTCATTTGGTATCAGAGTAGTTTGATCTTCTGGCCACTTATCGCTGCACAGAGCTACGCTCCTTGATCCAGGTCTTTGATCGTAAAAATCGTCAACCTTGTTGTCTTCGTGACTGAAGCGTTTCGCTATCAATCTTGGAGTTTCTCAATTTTCGCCACTATGCCTTTGGCTATAATGAAAAAAGAAGAAGGGAAAAAACAAACCAGAGAATTTATATTAAAAATAATAAAAGAGAGAAGGAAATTCAAAGTATATTAAAAAGAAAAAGAAAGAGATATATATAAATAAGTATATATACATACATACCAAGACAATTTAAAATTAAAAAGAAAAATAAATAAGGAAGAGTAGGGAAGGTTATTTTGATTATTCTTTCAATGGTTTACAAGCTCGTGGTTTTGGAAGCCCATGGTATTTGCAAGGTAAAATAAGAAGTAAAGGAATACAAATAGGGAAAATTTTAAGAACCCCCCTAAATTTATATATATAGTAAATAGGCGAATCCCCATGATACATTGGGAAAATGGAAGGCGATTTTATTAATAATATAGTATGTATATATAATTTTTTGGCGAATCTCTCACAAGATTATATTATCTTGTAAAATCATGGTGAATCACCAGTACAAATGGTGAATCACTACTACAAAATGGTGAATCGTTGTCTAGTGGAGTTCGAGGTGTTGGTTCCAATGAAGATATGGTAGTTGAACCAGGAGTAGAAGGAAGAGAACCACCAAGACCAAGCATGGCACATGGTGACTCGTGCGGGAAGTAGTTCTCGTGTAGTTTGGAAAATGCATTCTTCTAATTCTGCTAAGCGTAGTGTTGTTGCTCATGCTACTACTAGCACTGATATTGAGGTTGGAGAGGAGTTTGAGGAAGCATGGAAAGTAGCAGTGGTGGAGAATTACAAAGAGTACCCCATGATGGACTCCATTTTTCCCTTTGGTATTTGTGCCTGCAAGATCTTCTATCCATTGAACCAACAATTAACCATTCAACCAACAATCAACTTGACTGAGTTGACTAGGTACGAGTCAACTTAGACTAATCTTCAAAACTATGCTTTGCAATATCCCATATTTATCACACTAATGCTACACAACATTGTGCATTTGCACCCAACTCTCATGCATGCACACAAAATTTTCATTAACATCTATAACCCTAACCAAGTGAGAATTGATCAACAATTTGCACCAAAGTTTGTTAGTGTTGAAAGTTCATAAGAAATTTAGATCCATGGTACCTTAAATAAATTTTTAAATTACCTCCACAAATTTGACCACAATAGAGAAAACTTGTGATAAATTTTAAACCTACAAAAATTAGGATTCATGTTCCTAGGAATGATCATAAGAAGTAGTTGGCATATAGGTCGAGTTTTGAGCCTTGACACATTGATAATGCAATGGCTTAGGTCAAAACTCACACATTGAAAATTCGTCAATGAAGAGAAGACAAGATAATTATGAATTACACATACTCCAAACTTCCTACCAAATTCTACTTAGTTGTCCGCAACTCAGCTATACATAATCTTGTAGTAAATAAAAATTGCAGAAAGCCTTCTTCACATAGCTAATAAATGGCCATTGGAAGAGCGCCCCTTATATAATAGTAATAGTAGCAATCAATAGATTATTTCATATTGAACTTCATATCCATAGCGCTCCTATGTATTGTATGATGTATTCAACTTGCATTATCAAATATAGATAAAATCATACTTTTGATTGATCCATTTAAAACATACTTGTGCACAATGTTGAATGCAATGCCAGTCAAGGAGTAAAGTTAGTTTAACGTGTAATGATCTATAAAATAATGGAACATAGATGGAACATAGATTGATTTCATTTAGATATAGGTAACCCTCTGAATGTAGACCATTCCTTGAAGAACATTTTTATTGATGAGGAATTTAATACAATATTCAATTTTCGAACTAAAAATATTATTTCTATAGATTTGTGTATGGGGTAAACAATAAATAAAAAATTTAACTATCCTTGGGGTGGTCAATATTTATAAATTTTATTTATACTTGCTTTACCATGTATATCATATACCTATCAATCACAAACATGAAAAGTTGTGGAATTCACAGTGATGATCTGCTCTGGAAACAAAACCAACCTTTATTATTACCAATATTAACTTTTATATAGTAGCACATATGTAGATAAAATTTCCAGCTTCCAAAGAGACAAAATTGCTTCTCCAACATGATGGCACATTTTTAACTAGTAACATTTCTGATTTCTGAATGTAAGAAAGATTTCTAAGTACATCTAATCTACTGCGAGGCTCGAACTCCTAGACTATGTTCTTTTTTACCATGTATATATAGGTTGTAGCCTTCTTCTTGTTTGAAGAGGAGTTGTCTATTATCAGAACTACCTTCCCTACCTTTGATTCCTTGAAGGAATTGCAAATTGACTCATCAGATGAAGACAACTTTATGTTCTTGTTAATTAGAGTTGAATAGCTTCCCTGTGCACTCAACACAAACTCTGAGCGATAGGAAACATCCCACCCACCAACTATGAGGTCCCACAGAATTTTTGCTCCCACTTGAACAACAGACAACTTGAATGTGATAATTCAAAAACAAAGAAAAATTTCAATCGCATATATCTTGAGGATGAACTTGATCTCAAATCCAAAACCCATAAAATTTATATCCAAAACTAAAACTCATCAAATTTGGAAGTATATTGGAAACAAAACCGAAGCAAAAGAGCTAAATTTGAATGCAGGAACTGACACAAAATCTGCAAACTTGAGCAATTTTTGACATACAGTATTTTGTTTGAAAAAATAGATCAAGGAAGAAAGGCCTCAGGGAAGATCACACTAGACTAGGGGTAAGTAAAAACAACTAAGGTGAAGCATGGGAACAAGAATACAAAAAAAATGATCTATAATTTTTTTCAATCAGTGATCCATCCATAGGACAAAATTTTTCTCCTAGGGGTTACCCACTTGGGTGTGTAACAAAGCCCATCAAACAGTTTATGAAGCTATTGACCCTTCTCCTATAAGAGTGAAAATAAAATGACATAGGAGCGATGGAGGAAAGAGAGATATTTGGTGTAGAGGATTTTAGACACCCTTAATCTTCTCATTAACCTGAAGAATACCATAAGTTAGAGATCTATTTTCAAAGAAGCAGTAAATTTAAAGTGGCCAGTTGAGGATATGATAGCTGCTCAGGTGAACAAGAATTTGGAAAGGATCAAGAAGATAGTAAAGATATGAATTTTTAGCACAGATTCTACCACAGAAGATCAACAAGAATAATGGACATTGGTAGGGATTGAAGAGGAACTCCTAGCATTAGGGAAGAAGCCACAAGCAGTTATCATTAAAAGAGAAATCATCCTAACTATTGCCCTCTAGATTTCTCAACTTTCTACCCGTCTGATGTTTGGTCAGACAGAAAGCCTGTGGCTTGCCAGTTGTGGTTCTATTATTTTATTGAGCAACAACTCTGTACATTTAAAACAATAATAAAAAGAAGATTTCAATTATAAAAAATAACAGACTCTTGATTTTTTAATGCTCAGTGTCTTTCTTATTCTTTAACTTGAATACAGTGTGACTATTTTCAGAATAATCTGCTAAATATGAACATAGGATGCACCACTACTAAAAAGGTCTGGCTAAGGTGAATAACAACCTTTCATCTTTGACTTTCCGATTGTTTGGACTCTTGAGGGGAAAGATTGGAGAGGCAGGGGCTGGGCTTGGTTCAAGAGAGACAACTGGGAATTGGATTGCATATTTACTCTGTGATATTATAATTTATAGATGAGACTAGACAGAAAGACATCCTCGAAGGCTTACTATTGCTCTGTAGACTTTCAAAAGGCTTTTGGCACTGCCATGTTCCCAGGAATTTACCCATCAAGCAACTTCATGTCCTTGGACTACTTGAGGACATTGTTTCTGGTGTGATGCATCTTTATGATAGAATGATTGGAAATTTTTGTGATTACTACAGATTTTCTGAAGGTATCATGAGTATTGGGGGTGTCAAGTGGGTGTGTGTTCTCTCTCCCAGACTAGTTGGGATCTACATTGATTACCAACAATTCATGAGGGAATTTACTCAATCTCAGGATAGTTTCCTACTTCATCAGATCCTGGTTTCATTCGTTTTATTTGTAGATATTGTTGTATAATTGGCCTCCACTCCAAAGGGGTCATAGAGTCAACTCGATGCATTGGATAGATTTTGCAATAATTGATAACAGACAATTAACCTTGGGAAATTATGATCTCTAATACCACCAAAGAGGCCCTCTCCAAGTATATCATTTTCCCTTTCTATGGAAGTTAATCGAGATTACCACATTATATGCTTAGGGGTCGAAAACCATTATTTTTCGAATATTGAGAATGAATTAAAATGGATGTTATATTTTGCATAGTGATCATCAAAATAATGGATGTTATATTTTGGATAGTGATAGTCAAAATCAATCTTGTGTTTCATGCTTTTATTGAAAATGAATGTTGTATTTGAGGCAATAATGATAAGTAGTTATACCAAGGAAGCCATCTCAATCTCATCCTTTTATTATGTATTCCTCTGCAACTGTAATTATGTAATTACAATAGGTGACCCATTAAATTGAAAACTTATACAAAATGAATACTGATCAGTGCCATACATGAGAGTTTAATAAATATAAAGTTTTATGAAGCCTTCAATATAGGAGTCTTTCTAGATTTCAAAAACCAGGCTCATATTCTATCAACTTAAAATGTTACATGCATTAACAAAATAGAAGGATAGCTGTTGTAGAAAGAAGAAACTGCTTGCAAAATACTCTACCAACCATGTGGTGGCCAATGTCGACCTTTATGTAATAAAGATAAGCGTTGAAAGATCGGTAGACCAGACACAATTTTTTGGATTACAGGCTAATGAGATTGTCTAATACATCAACACTTAACTGTGACCTCAGGTGTTTCAATATCAAAAATGATTTCTAACATAGACAATTGAATTGATTTTATTGTTGATATATTATTTTTATTTAACTGACATTGTAGTAGGAGTCAATTATGGCATCTGCAAGATACTCACATTTGGATAAAGGCAGCCTAGCCAAGGAGATACGCCCATCCTTTATCAGGTAGACATGCCACTTCTTTGTCATGTTCTCACTCTGTTCGAATTGAAAAGATGTATTAGTGCAAGAAATGGTAAAACCAAAACTGATTAAAAAATTTGGAATTCTGAAATGGTGAAAAGTTACTAAACATTTTCTTATGGCGTTGTCTACCCAGCCTTCAAATTTGCCCAGACGGCCAAAAATGGTTGGAACTCGGTAAAAAAATTCAAAAAATCTGACATTAGGAATGTTTGAATGAGTTTTTAAGGGTGGAAATGGATTGAACACCATCAAAAACTGCCGGGACACCCAAAATATTTAAGTTTGACAACTGTAACCTGGATTTACAAAAATTCTTGCTAGATTTTATCAAAATCCGGTAAGAATTTCCATAATTTTCCAGAAAAATTTGAAAGCTATATAGACTACAGCCTTTCTTACTTGAGCCTTGTTAAGACCTGTTAAAGAAAACATGCCAATTTTTCTGAGGACAAAGGAGAAATCTTTCCCATTCTTATCCTTTACAGAAATATTATCATACAGTCGCTGCCTCACACCCTTGATTCTTCCAGACATAAGTTCCATTTCTGATTTCCATTCATAAAACATGGCAGGATTTCCTACAATATTTGCCACAATTTGAGCCCCATGAACTGGAGGATTCGAGTACATTGGTCTAGCAAGCCTTTTAAGTTGGCTTTTCACCCTGCCAGAAGTGCATGGACAAATGCAGTTAGCGTTCCATTTAAATAATGCTGGAAGTTGAAGATATTCTAGTAATAAGCATATCCACTAGAAAGAATACAATCCAAAGTTTATTAGTGGTACCTATTGGCAACATATGATGAGGAGCACACAAGATTAATAGCTCCTATCCTTTCTGCGTAGAGACTGAGGTTCTTGCAGTAGGATTGAGCAACAAAAACTTCCATCCCACGAGCTACAAACAACCTCATAGATGATGCATCCGCATCAAGACTGCCACTTGAAAATCCCTTCAAGTTCAGATAAAATCGCATATTAAATTGCAAAAATAGGGGTCCTTTCAGATGAATTGTCAATTCATTACAACAAAGGATTACTAGACACACAACAATAGAGAGGTTGCACAGAGGAGGAGAGAGGAAGGTGAACCAAGCAAGCATATTCACCCAGGGAGGGCCTCTCTGGATGCCCATTGGCATAAAGGCCAGTACCTCATGAATGACATTTTGGAAATGCTTCTAAGACTATAACATCACAGATCTCTTCCACCTGGGCTGTAAGATCACTTAGCTTCTTTCAATGTAATGAGTAAAAACAATAGAACTGTGAACTCAGCCTTTAAACAAAGCTTATCACTTTTGCTACACTAAAAAAAAGTTGAAGATTAAAATCACTTTCTTGAAAGGTTTAGCTTATACTCACATTCTATCTAAATTTCAAAATTCTACCACACTATCTAAAAATCCCATTTCCAATAAAACTTAATTAATAAGTAAATAATGGAAGGCGTTGGACTGCTGATTGCAAGGGCTACCTTTTCTAAATTTAATCTATTCGATCGTACATTAATTTGGGTTTGAGCTACCAGTTGCAAGGGAGTAACTCTTCTAAAGTTTAATTTGATTATCTATAACAAGTTAATTTTGATTGTCTAAAATTGTTGATTTTGATTTGAATCCTATGGCTGTCGATGAATATCATCTGATAGAGAATTTTGAGTGTTGCATCTAATGGGGATTTCACAATAGCACCTAGTCTCAATCATTTATATCAATAAAAGCAATGGCACAATAGCACTTAGTGTCAAGAATTTATATCCATAAAACCACGTATGATAGAGAATTTTGAGTGTTGCATCTAATGGGGATTTCACAATAGCACCTAGTCTTAATCATTTATATCATTAAAACCAATGGCACAATAGCACTTAGTCTCAAGCATTTATATCCATAAAACCATCTATTTTGATATGATATCTTTGATTGTTAAAATAGACAATTTTAGGTTCTCAACAAGTCATTACATATTATGTTGGAGTAATCATCACACCACTATAAAATATGTAATTCTCACTATAGAGATTGTAATTACCCCCAAACCTCTTCATATCATAATCATAACGAATGATTTCAAAAGTAACGATGCTAACTACCTAACCACTTTAGCAACATCCTCACATTTTTAATATATGAGTTGCATTTTTACCTGAACTATAGAACTATAACGTGCTTGTCACACCCTTGATCAACTTGATGTCTTTCGAGATGTTTCAACTATTCACCACTGACAGTGCATGAGAACTACTTTTGGACAAGAACTACCTGCATTTTTAGCTTTAAAAGAAAAATATTCCATAACACAATTTTGGATTAACGTTCAAATGGAAATTTTCAAAATCCCAAACACCCTTTTCACAGATTGCTCTTGTATCTAGAAATTTGTTGAACATATATGCTAGGCATTGTAAAGTATTTGTCACTTGTGGCTGTACACGATAACAAGAACTCTTGCGTTTTGTTACTCGAGAGTTCTTGGGTTTTGTGCATGACATGATGAGGCTATGATTATGTTACTTCTATTATAGCAGACACTATAGTAGTTTTTTTAATAATGCAATACCTAATGTTTCAATATTTCTGCGAAGACTTTGAAAAAAAAATCCGCAGCAAATCTAAGATGTTATATAGCTTAATTTGTATCTTGCACAGTCTGCAAATTTGTTTTCTTTATCCATGATTGTGTGAAACTGTAGAAAGTTGTTGGTCTCATAAGTTTGGAGAATTAAATGACTGCAGTGGATAACAGTTGAGAACTAAGATACCCTAGCAATGGAGTATATCGTTTTCACGAACCTGCCATGCACAGATCTACTCGACCTGCGTGTTGGTTGATAACATGTGTTCTATGATTCATCATATGTACAAAACCAATAAAATTTACTAAAAGTGCGAAACTGAAATTTTGTATCAATGTTCATATAATATCTATGAAAGAAAAAAACATAATTCAACTAAGTCTTAACTGTAATACCTATTTTGCAATGCATAAATTGAGAATGAATCAAGTGTGATACTACATTATCATAGGTATAAGGCATAAAGATGCAATTATTCATATGATACTATAAATCTTAAAAGGTCCGAGTCAGCTTAAATATAGAACGATTCAAGTGTTTACATGGCAATCTCAGCAGATTGTGTAAATGTTTTAAACACCTTTAGATCATTTACATGTTTCAAATTAATATAATTTTATCCTCAGTTGATCGATTAAGTGCCTATTCTGGAAAAAAAAAATTAATTATTTAAAAGGGAATGCTAGCCTATGCTGTGTTAGTGATCATGGGATCAATCTCTTTTCCATAGAATTTCATTTTCTGACTCTATATCCACATACTCTATAATTGTGATCGCTTCACAAACTAAAGCAATCAGATAAAAAGGGCTAAAATGTAATTCTTGTGATCATGGGTCAATCAATGGCCTTGGATATATATTTTGGTGGATTTATGAAATGTTGGTGACTATGCACTGTGGGTTTCCAGCTGCCATGGGTTTTAACACATCACTTTTAATTATACCATCCTATTTTATATTGCCCATACGATATTGCCTTCCTAGTTTCACAGTAATTTTAAATGACAGAAGAAAAGATGACAATGCGCCCACGGGCTTTAATAAAGAATCAGGTCAGAAGATATACTCTCAAAACATTTTTAGGATTGTATAAGAATATCTAAGTTTTACATTCATTCACTTCCATGCAAAATCATCATTTCTGATGAAATAGTTTGATAACCAATGTTTAACTGATTTCTTTCACAACAACCAATTTAAAAAGTAAGTTACATCAACAACAACTAATAGAATATATAGCAACTATATTTCTCACAAACATTTAATACAAAAACATACATGTAATCTTAAATAAGACATCCACAAAAGAATAATATAGCAGATTCATATAGAAAGCAAAGACAATACAGATTAAACAGAAGCACTGAAAACAGCCAAAGGTTCATTCTTCTTATCTTTGAGGTAATTAATTTGAAGGATACTGTGTTTATGGGGACACTACGGACCACATGTCGTAGTCATGATTCAGAGCCTGAGCCTGAGAGAGGTGTTGCACATGTTGTGACACAGAAGTTGAAGCTGGTGTTGCATGCTTGTAATTGGCTTCATCCAGCAACTGATCCTCAGTCATAAAGGACTCCAGAAAATAAGATATTATATCTGAATTGAAATCTTCAGTGGTTGGGCACAGTGGATTTATATTGCCTTGAAGGGTACAGGAATTTGCACCATCGTTTTCCTTGTAGATTTCTTGATGGATTTCTTCATTGGGTGCACGGTGTTGAATGAAATTAGCTGAAAAACTTTCATTATATTGATGTCCACCTCTCAAAGAATTTGTAGCAGTTGCTTGATAACCTTTATCTGAGAAATGTGGGGCACTGTCTAACCCTAATGAGGGTGCCATGAAAAAGCTACGTGTTAGTGTGTTTGTTCTCAAATATGGAGACCAATCATGGCCCTCTAATCTCAAATCCTGATTAGGGTAACAATATGGAATCTGCGAGGGTTGATTAACATGAACAACTCCATTAAATGATTTTTGTGGCAGCTTACCTGATACTTTTCCTAAATCAGAAACATCAGATGAATAATTACCCTCACTTCCAATATAAGTAGATTGAGTAGCTTTGGCAGTGCTGGAGCAATTTTCAACAGTGTGAAGGCTATCAATTGTTGATGTATCAGGATGATCATTAACGTTCTTGCTTAGTTCTGGGGAATGGAAAATATTGTCAATAACTTTGCAGGCTTCAATATTGTCAGACATTGTTGTTTCAGTTTCTTGCAGCTGAATTTTCTGAGAATCAGAAGTTGGGTTGTTGGTATCTTCAGAGTTCACGTTGTCAACTCCTTGGCTTTTATCACTACGTAACTGCTCAAGCTATGATTCAGCAAGGGGTTTGTGCGTCCTTGGATCTATCCCTTCACTGATCAGTTTTTTACTAAGGTGCGTATTCCAGTAGTTCTTGATTTCGTTATCAGTGCACCTAGCCATTTGCCCAGCTATCAAGGACCACCTGAAAATCCAAATGGATGTGATGCACTGACTTTCACTCTAATCTAACCTAACCTAATGTACCCATATATCATTTTTGAATCTCGTGAAGGCAAGGAACGTACGTGTTTCCAAGAAGGCGATGCAGTCTAAGAATAAGGTCTTCCTCATCGGGCAAAATCTGTCCTCGTTTAACATCAAGCCGTAGATAATTCATCCATTGCAGTCTAAAGCTTTTGCCACAACACAACAACCCTATAATTATACCATAAAATACAATTTAGAGTGCAAATTATCAATAATTTTATAACCATATGCTTATACATTTGTTGCATCGGCCATATTTACTCTGTTTAAAGCCTGTACGCAAAATTAAATAGTCAGAAAAATAATTTGAACCATGGGAAAAAATACTAATTTAAGTCATTTGATTTTCATATATAGTTAGATTCGTGAAAATAAATGACAAGGTAACTGTATGATCATAATTGTTTTCTCTAAAAGCCTTACGGACCAGAGAGGGTCGGTCAAGTCCCTCGCTCAGCCAGCAAAAAGATCGGTGTGCACAAATCCCCAGCCACCTCTCCTAAATTCCGGCGAACCAGTGAAAAAATGGGGCGAATCACTCTAACCCCTCCCTCCAACCCTGTAAATCCAAGCGAATACCATGGAAATCTGCTCCAACCAAAGAAAATCGGGGGCGAATTTCATGTTTTCAGTTTTATGTGCCTTTTTTTTGGTGGGCTAATATTTAATAATTAATTATTTTTTAAAAAATTATTGAGCTAACTTTATTAAACTATAGAAAATGGGTTTTATATAAAAAAATCTCCTTTGGGCTAAAATTCGCCCCTAAAATTTTCCCTGAATACAAAATCTATTGTGAATGGTAAGTTTACTTTTACGTGGAGAAATAGATATAAGTGGACATATATTTTAAATAAAAGTTGATATATTAAATTGTGACGAAATAAAATGACAAAAGAAAATGAAGAAAACGGTGTGCGATTGAACTGAAGAAAAGTGTGAAATATAAGCTTTGAGGACAAAGCTTTTGAAGGAAGGAGAAATGTTATGAATACAATTCATAACGAATATAAAAAATATAATTACTAAATAGTCAATTAAGGATTATGTAAGTAGTCATTAAGTTAATGAAAGGGGATGTCTAAGAGACATGCCTAGTCATGAAAGGTCACCTGCGTAGGTATATAAGCAGGGCCTCATTGTAACATTTTATCATCTATCTATCTATCTCATATCTTTGATAATATAATATTTGTATCCTCATGGATATCTTTGTATTCCAAGTGTTCTGGAGTATTTAAGCTCGAGAAGGAACTTTGTTTGCTTCAGAGACTTAAAGCTAATAAATATCAACTGGTGGATAATATCTTATTTAGAAGAAATTATGATTTTGTTCTACTAAGATGCCTTGAAAAATCTAAAGCTGAAAATTTTTTGCATGAAATTCTTGATGGACTAGATAGAGGATATTATAGTAGAGATACTACCACTCATAATATACTCCATGCAAGATATTATTGGCCAACCTTTTTCAAATAAACTCACACTTATGTACGAAAATGCAAGGCTTGCCTAAAAACTTGAGGAAGGGAAAACAAACTAGCACTGCCTTTACAACCTATTAATATTGAAAAACCATTTCAGCAATGGGGATTTGATGTTATAGGTGATATTGTTTGAAACTCTTAAAAGAAACATATGTACATTTTAACTCCTACATATTACTTTACGAGGTGGGTAGAAGCTAATCCTATAAAGGAAATCAACTATGAGAATGTTATTGAATTCATTGATCAATATATTGTTACTATTTGGCTTACCTAATGCTATAGTTTTTTATAATCCATCATATTTTTATGGAAATGATATTATTGAATTTTTCCTAAAAAGTGGATTTAAACTCAAATATTCTGCTAATTACTACCCACAAGGTAATGGACTAGTAGAATCAACTAACAAAAATGTCTTAAGGATAATCAAGAGAAATGTTGATTAGAAACAAAATAGCTGGTACAAATCTCTAATATTTTCCCTATGGGCTAATAGAATCATTGATAAAGCTTCATTGGCAACTTCCACTTACCAATTAGTATATGGGAAAGAAGCAATTTTACCCCCAAATTTAGCTTTTCCTTCACTTGTTTTAGTCCAATTTATAGGAGAACAATTTTGTTCTACTTTGTAACTAAGGATGGCTCAAATTTTAAAATTGGAAGAAGAAAGATATAAGGCTAAACAAACCCACATTCAACATCAGAAAACAATAAAATATTGGTTTGATACAAATCTAGTTAAAAACAAACAATTTGAAATAGGGTGATTTAGTTTTGAAATGGGATAAATCACATGAAGAAAAGGGTAAACACACCAAATTCCAAAAGCTATGGCTTGGCCCATTTCAAATAGTTAAAAAAATTTCCCATCAACCTTTATTCTGCAAGATTTGTAAGGGTATATTGGTTTTCTCCCTGTTACTGGGCTAATCGTGAAGAAATATTTTGCTTGAAATTTTTTAGGTTTGGATAAACTTGTACATAGATTTATATTTACTATGTAGTAATTTTAGTTAATTTTTTCTATTTTTATTCTTTTTAATAAAGTGTGAGTTATATTAATATTGACTTCATATTGGCATATGTCTACAATAATATGAAATTTAATCAATTAAGGGTAAAATTATCGAAAGATAATAATAGAAATTGAAACTTTATATTGTTTTCCTTCAACTTCTGAAAAGTAAATTTATAAATCCTTCTTTACATGAAATGATAAAAGGTCTAAATGGTCTTTTGATCAGTCATGAAAAGTATATTACAAAATAATAAACATTGTTTTGAATTTTTAGCATCTTTTTACTTAAATTATCATCCAAATTCTGAAAAGAAAAATATTACCTCCCCATCCACTAAAATTGCATTTTTAGAATGAAATTAAAAAATATCTAAAATAAAATATATCTCTCAAACTTGAAAGATAAGAGGTCTCATCATGAGCCAACTTACCATTACCATAGAAAACTAATGTTTTTTGCATTATCACAACTTGCCATGAAACCTGGATAATGGATTATAGCTTTAAAAACTTTAAGACAAAGGTCTTATAACAAGTCAGTTTGTTCAATCTCGTTATAACTTGTGAATAACATTGTCAATATTTGGTCACCAAACGAGGACAATGGTTTTTAAGACACAAGAAATAAAAATAAAATAAAAAAGTTTAATACCTCTAAAATGCTATTATAAGTGGATGAGATTCTGGCATTATTTGGTTAAAAGGTAACCATGTTGAGGCTATGAATGCCTGATGGCAGTAGTGGCTCTACCAATGATAAATAAGTCTATCTTTAATGCTAAAATTCTATAGTGTTTCATTTTTATCTGTATAACTGATTAAATGACTAACAGAGGATAACAAACATTTTTATCAATAACAATTTTTAGAGATGTATAAATAGTTGAGTGCTTTTAATCAGAATAGTTGTAAATCAATATATATTTTAAGAAATAATAAATCTTTTCATAAATGTTTCTCTCAACTAATCAAAATTTCATCCCATTTTACAGAGATAACTGCTTCACCCAATGTGTCGCCAATTTTTGTAATACTCAACACTCCCCATGATTTATTGGTTATCAACCAAAAAATAATGGTGACCCTCTTAGAAAAATATTTTTAAAATATTTTTTTTAATTGTAATAAATTAGGAAATTTATTAGCTTTATTGTTGAAACATTTGATAATAAATGAATATCCAAAAAGGGTCTTTATAAATGAAGAAAATGTTAATGGTTTTCCTTTTTCAATTATTGAAAAATAAAAAAATCAGAGTTTACTCATATCAGAAGGTCTCATGTAATGATCCATGCTATAAAATCCCCAATAACAGACTTCCCAATACCTTTCTTGTTTAAGGACTTTAAAAACGTAATTTTAAAAGGAATAAAACTTTAAAAGTAGTGGACCCACATTTATATACTTCAAATCGGAAACTATCATATCGGAACAATTAAAAGGAAGAACCATTGTAATACCTTTGATACCCGATCCTCGATATTAAAGAACCTTAGACATATTTCATCCTTTGATCTATAATATTTTACCTTTAATCATATCATAGTTTCCAATTGGAATTATTCTTTAATATTTCAATAAAAAGGTTCTAGTATTATGGATCCCTGCCGCTTATATTATAACAGTTACATATTCAAACGTATCGAGAGGAATATATATCAGAGTAAATCATATCAGATTTTTTAAGCTATTAAATATTATGGATATTCCAATATCTTCTTGCCGATATGCTAATTGTACCACATCCATGTGCTAGCATGCTTTTTCGCTTAATTACCAAATGAGGTGAATTTATGGTGTTCTAGAATTTAAAACGAAATAATAATAGAAACTTCACATCTCTGTGATTTTTTCATTAATACAATTATCATTATAGGAATTCATTTATTTCCTTAGAAAACCTCTGGTACCATATTTACATACGTTTACTGTGTTTTATATTTCAGGTCAATCCTAAAAGACATAATTCACCAAAATTTCGGAGGAAGCCAAAGGAAGCAAAATGCCAGTAGCCCAATAACCATCTATTGCACATGCAACATGTTGGGGTTCCTATGTTTTGGTAGGTTTGGCTCTACCAAAATATAAGACAACATCAAAACCATTTTGGGACCTCAGGATCTAGCCCTCCTGGGTCTGGAGAGGGATATCTCTATAAAGGCAAAGATAGATGTATCTTCGAAGCTCAGTTTTAAGATATTAGGCTAGTTATAGGCACAGGGGTTGTTGTTTGTTTTGTTTGTTTGGTTGTTGGGAAACATGAAATAAGGGTTCAATATAATACAAAGGATGAGCAAAGAGGATTCTAGGCAAAGGGGGATAATTCAAATAACACTCGAGACCATTGGGCAATGGAGTCATAAAAGGGTTTACTTGCTATTCAGTATCCAAGGCTTTCAATTGGGCTAGTCATCTAAAACAAAGTATATTTAAATATGATAGTATGGTATGAAATGGTAAGGAAAGAAGGTGAATGACAAGGAAACCACCAAGGTGACCACTTAGGAATCAGATCTAGGGATAGGGCATGCCATTAAACACCTATGATCCAACCCCCAAAAGTTTAACTATTCAGACAACAAGAAACACTTAAGATTTAAACAAAAAGGTGAAGCCTGAGATCAGAGAAAGGCTTTGAACTTTCAATGCTTCGAAATTCAACTTAAGGGAACTTAGAAAGGTTCAATTGATTGAAAAATACCCTAGTGAGACAGAATCAGTATTCTAAACTCCTAGTATCCCAATTATTTCAATTAAAACCAGACCAAAACATCTAAGAATAGATTCATAAATTCATACATCAATTAGCAGTGAATAACAGCTACTACACTGGTTAAATTATCTTGAATTAGTTCTTAGATAGCACAGTCCATAGAAAACATCAAAGATAAGAAGAGCAGGAGCATTAGGGTACCATGCAAGGGTATATCCTAAGCCAGATTTTTGATTCTTACGAGAGAAATGAAATGTAATGAATTACAGAAGGAAAACAGAGACAAAGGTAGAACACATCACCGCTGCTTTAAATTAGGATCCAAAGAAATGTGCTTGTCATATTAAAGAGCAACACCAGTCATATACAACATTATCCAACAACTTGATATTCAGTCTGAAATCATCTCCTCAGCCTATTTTACAACTTTACATACAGAACTATATCTCAAGAGAAACAGCTTACGATTCACAGATATCTGATCAACAACCTTTACAGTGTGTTTCCTCATGCGTTTTATAGATAAAGAGAGGTAGAGGAAGCAGATAGAACTTTTAATGAAACATTAAAACAGAGGAAGAAGAGTTGCTCGAGGCCCATTCTATTTTAATATCCATGCATTGATTTTCAATCCTCTTTGGATGAAAGAGTGGTCTTCGACAGGCTGATAGTAACTCCAGGTATGTTCTTTGATGTACTTACTGGCTGTAGTACTCTGTAGTACTCTGGTGAATAGAAAAAGGTAGATAAATTACTTTTAGGTCTGCCATACCACATAAAAAATTCTCTGGTAGCAGTAGGACCTTCTGTCAGGGTGGAGATCTTCTCTGAAGCTCGATGTAGAATAAAAATAGTATGGGAAATTGTCCTTTCACAGAAAGAACCTTCTGTTGATGTGAGACAATGATAAGATTGTTTCTATGCTTTAGGCCTCATTAGGCCTTCTGTGTTAATCATAAGGTCTTCAATTTGGTAAACTCACCCTTTAAACATTGAATTAAAGCTAAAAATCTTCAACAATGGGCATTAAACCTCTTTAATTCTTCGTTGATACTCTTTGCCGCTTCTGAGACTGTCTCTGTCTGTGAATTTGCAGGGCTTATGGTGCTGGAGTCTTAAACGGAGTTGATACCCCTGATTTGGATAAAATATACATTTAAAACCCTTCTCATGAGTCTTCCCTGCAATATTTGGCTCTGATAAAACTTCATCGGTGCTACTATGTCACTAATAGTGACGATGTAGAAAAGAATCGCTTTCACTGTCTGCAACCCTGAACAAAGACACAAACAATGTTAATAAATCCATGCGGGAGGGAGGATGGATGCAGTGGAAGGCTGTGAGAATTGGCGCAGCAGAGATGAACGCGGTGGATGTAGTGGAAAACAGTTGAAAAATGTTGTGAAATGGTGGAAAACTAATCTAATGAAGGTCTGATGGAGGAATGGTTGTGGACCGTCCGATCGGATCTGGTGGTGATGATCGACGATTGTGATTTACTGGGAGGGTTTCCTTTAGGAGGTTAGGCAATATAAATAAACCTTTACTGTAAATACTAAAGTTTTACCTTTGGGCGGATTACAAAGAAAAATGCATAAATCATACGAAATGGGCTTTGAATGGTGGGACCAGCATGGGCGGAGGGTGATTGATTGTGGGCCGTTAGATCTCAGGAGGAGATCAACAGTTGAGATTCTACGATGAAGCTCTATGGTAGCTCGATGGAAAAATATGAATGAAATGCGCGATAGCATGAGGGTCGTAGATCTATGTAGATCAACGGTTGAGATCTTCTGATGGAATTTCAGAGGTATAAAGGCAGAAGTGGTTTTATGGAGAAAAACCATTGTTTTCACACGGAAAAAGCCTGGTTTGGAAATTTGCCCAAAATCACGTGATATGGTCCGTCGCCCGACACGTGGCAAAATGAAACCACCCATATCGTGTGATTTCAAACCGTTAAACTTCGGACGAAGAAAAAGCATGATATGTATGCTATCCGTTGGATCTAGGACTGTGAGATCTGACCGTGATGGATGGAGCGCGATACGGAAAGCTGCACGGTTGGTAATGTGGGGACAGGCCAATGGTGGTTTTAACGTGGGCCGTCCGATCAACGGAATGAACGACTAAGATCTAAAGAGGGGAAACAAAGGTGGAGGAGTTGGTTAATGGGTGGGAATAATATGAGCCGTTGGATCCATGGGGATGGATGGTAGAGATTTAAAGATGAGACGGAGGCCAAAGGGCTAAATGAATGAGTGGGAGAAAGGTGGACCATCAGATCAAATGGGATGGATGGCTAAGATTCCATTAGAATCGGAGGAGCCAGGGGCCAAAACTCCGATGGGACGATGTTGTGATTGCATATGGACCATCGGAACGGCGGAGGATCGACGGTTGGGATTGGATCAGGAATGGCCAATCGGGGAATACAGGGCAGAGCGTGAGAAAATCCTGGCCGTTGGTTCTTGTGGATTCAACAGCCAAGATTGAATCAGAGATCGACCAATTGAGGATACAAAAGGTGGTGCATTAAGAACTTCGGATTCGCGATTGGCGTGGTGGTGCGATGGTCATTAGATCTATACAGATCAACGGTTGACATTGCATTGGAGAGGTAATGTAAAAGGTTGATGGGCGTGATGTGATTTTCATTGGACCGTTAGATCTTGACAGATCAATGGTGGATATTACATCTGCGGCCTGTAGAACAAACAACCATCACATCGGAAGATTTTGATTTAACAAAGGAAAAGGTGCTCTTAACAACTTTCGATTCTGATAAGCGCTCAAGGGTTTAGCGCTTGGTCTTAGCACTGGGTTTCATGGAGGGGAAGTGGTTAGGGGCTTAGCCAAAAGGGGCTAAAGCCTGTAATGAAAAATAAGTGTTTTTAAGCCAAAAAGAGGGTTTTTGAGGCTTAGAGAAGGGTTCCAGTAAGGGGAAAAAATGGTTTTTTCACCAAATGAAGGGATTTCACATGGTTTGCGAAGGGGAATTAGATGGTTTAGAAGACTTAGGAAGGGATTTTTGGGGTTCAAGGGGAAACTTTGAGAAGGGAAAAAAAGAGGTTAAAATGGGGAATTTTGTGGGGATACAAAGGGGAAAATGGAGGATTTTCTGAGCATAATTTTTTCATAGACAATGAGGATTTCTTGATGGAAACAGCAGTGAAGATATTTTTCAAAATAAAAGAGCACACATAGGCTTCAAGAATGAGATATTTTCATAGGAAATGTGTCTCTTGAAGGCTCAGAAAAATATTTAGCCACCTGTTTGCTTGAAAAAAAATTATAGTTGGCTAACACAGCAGAAACTACCGAGATGTCTCCGATGTTCACAAACACAACTTGTACTGATGATTCTGACAGTTCTTCTTAGGAATCCATGTAAAAGTTAATCGAAGATGAGGAACCGAAAGAAGTGGTCAAAATAGCTACAACCTGTGATGCCTCTTTGAGTTCAGAAGCTACATACATTGATGTAGCTAACTCATTCTACATAGAATAGCAACTCAACCAAAAATATTTCCTTATACAAACCTAATCAAATGGGTAATAGAAAATGTAAATATTTAATAGAGGAACTTCTTGACTCGGAAGAAGAAAATTATTGGATCATTTACCAGTAATGACTTGGTAAGAATGCACCATTTAAATCCTCCCCAAAATAAATATGATAGATAGTTTATCGAGAATTTCGCAAAGAAAAATGGTCATCGAGCTAACTCTATCAAATATTGTTGGAGAGATGAAAACAAGCACAAACGGTATGATAAAGGTATGTATTCTATTAGAGTCAGCCTTTGCAGCCTTCCTCCAGTGATCAAACATGCTCTTACAAAGTGATTTTAAGGTGTCAAGGTCAAATTTTGTCATTTCAATGAGTCTTCAAGCAAAATTTGCTCACTAGGCATTAGGTCTAAGGGTTTGTTTTCACTCTTTTCAAAGTTGTCCAAATGTCGGTCCATGTCACCATTCAGCTGAGTGTATCATCATTCAAAGGGTTTTCATCATCATGTCAAGTTCCATTGGGTCATTTTACAGCTTGTTCATGCTTCAGTTGTGCCTAGGTAAGGTCCATTTCCCTCTCCTAGGGTTTTGGAGGTAATTTCTCTTGGATGGTCAAATCATCGAAAAAACTTGTATCCCGATGTTCACACACCTTCCCCTATCCTTAATATACCTTATTAAACACTTCCCATCACTGAGATCCCCCAAATTCCTCATTTTTCCACAAACCCTAGTTTCTTGCCACAACTTGGCAATTTTCTAGGCTAGGCCTGTGTTTTGCCCTTTTGGACCCCTTCCCCTCACTCAATCTCTAAGATTCCACTTTCCCCTGCTTCCTAACATCCCTCCCTACTTCCCAAAATTTCCCCAAGAATTTAGAAGCCCCCTATCCCCTTCATTTCGTCTATTTTATTAAAAACCCTGCTTCCACATCGGGATAAGTTTCACTCAAATGATGTTTCAGAGCAATCAAAGATGAATTTTGGAAAACTAAGAGAGGTTTTTTTCCACCACATGCCAAGGAAGAAAAACCTCCCTCACGTTTTACACAGGTATCATGGTTTTAGAGAAATGTCAAAAATACCGTTGCCTCAGGAGAATTGAATGCACCTCTGAAGTGACCTTGGGAAAATCAAGATTTCTCCTAGCATGGTTGGCCAAATGACTTTCTTGATGAGTCAAAGGATAACTAGACACCACGATATTTCCAATGAGCTATCATGAGCTCAATTTGGAGTTGAGGAAGACCTTCAAAAGTTGACTACAACAGCGCTCTGCCTTGAGGCAGCCTCATTCTGCTCATTTTGACAAGTTTTGGGAGATTTAATTTTTGACAGGGTAAATGAAATCCAACTTGAAAAATTCTACTTGTTTTGGAAATTAGACTCCAAGAGCTTTCCAACGAGCTATCACACGCCCGATTTGGACACCGGGAAGGCCTCCAAAAGCTTCCTACAAAATGCACTATGTAGCTACTCATAGAAAAGTGCGCGCTACCCATACAGGAGGGGCGCTACCCACTTGAGCGCCACGGCCTGTGTAAAATTGAACGGGCGCTACCCACTTTGTGCACGCTACCCACTTGGGCAGGGGCGCTACCCACTTAGCAACAGAGCCCAGAAATTTGTGTTTTGCGCCCAGTTTTGATTCAAATCGACTCCAGCAAATTGCAAACATGTTTTTATCATTGCTCAGTAGATTTTTATCATGCTTGTGATGAATTTGATGTTGGGAAAGAGGCCATGTTTGGAGAAGAATATATAAACCCTACATTCACATGAAAAATAATTCCTCAAGGGTTTTTGGAAATATATGGACAGTTTTGTGAAAAGTTTGAAAACTCTTGAATGGTAAATGTGCTCATGCCTTGGCACGTTATGTACATGATCCTCACGCTCTCTCATTTCCATTACATCACTGCTCTCATTGTTATTGCCATTGTCATTTTCACACTATTCATCATTCATGTTATGACATAGTCCCATTTTCACTTGTCCACATCCTCCATTGACATTGTCAAACGTTGCAAGGGCTATTTCTATTGACCTACACTACACTCATTCTTTTTCATGTGTCAAATCCCCATGTAGTCAAAAAGTGGCTATTTTCCATTCAAACTCCTTGTGACAGTCCTTTTCCCATTGTGATATTTCCTATAGCACCTTGACATATATGTGACACATCTGACATTGGAGCATACACCAAACTCTTGTTTTCATCATAACCATATCAGCATACTTTCATACACATTGTGACACCATGATAGAGACCGACACATACAACCGAGACAGTGTTTTCACCACAGGAACTCCATGCACCAGGAGAGCACTAAAACGGCGGAAAAGGCCTGATCCACTCTGGATTTTGGCTGAGGCTTCGTTAGCTGGGCAAGATACATGATGAAGGGTCTTTGCTCCGAATTTGAGCAAATTCGGAGAAATTTTTGTCATTTTGAAATATTTTGGTCTAAAAACAGGTTTTTCAGTTAAGCGGGTAGCGCGTCCATATGCTCACTTTTTTTCGGGACACTTGCTGAAGGAAATATTTGCATTTTTGGATTTTTCATGGTAATTTATGCATCCTCAGGCATTTCCGAAGCATTTCATCAGATTCTGGATGGTCAAAAAGCTCAAAAACACCATGAAAACCACCTTGCTGCCACCTTTTGCACCAACAGGAAGTACTTCTGGGAGAATGAAGTTTTGGAGGGGCACATGAACTCCAAATTGAGAAATTCCACTTGGGTTGGATAGCAAACATTCAAATCTTTCCAACGAGCTATCATGAGCTCAATTTGGATGCCGGGAAGTGCCTCAAAACCAGGTTTAAAAGCGCGCTACCCACTCAGCTCAGGGGCGCTACCCACTTAAATTTTTGGCTGAATTTTCAACTTCCAGCTCAGAATTTCGGCCAGTTGGGACCAGTTTTTCTTGTGGATGAAATTTTTGGGTTTTCATGATGTAAATTGATGGTTAGCATGTAACTTTAGCTCATTTTTACCTATTCTAGAAGATTCACTCTCAAAAAAGTGAAAATCATGTAAATGAATCAGTTTCCACTCTTTTAGAGGCAAGTTGTTAGCTGCCTAGATTTTAGCTCCTTGATTAGAATTTGTTGGAACTACTCCTAGAAGGAGAATTTCGACCCCTAGAGGTGTGGGGAGGGGTTAGAGTGATCTATATATTGTAATTTCTGAGACATTCTATGGGTTGGACTCTTGGGAAACTTTTGGCACACATTGTACATATTTTTCATATTTTGGCTAAGGAAAGATGAGAGGTTTTGCAACACCTGTTGGGATTCTTGTGGATTTCAGTTCTTAATGGTGTTTTCTCTTAGTTTATTGTAAGTTCCTTCATGTTTAATGTATGCCATTCCTCACTTATGATTCTTAAATTAAATGAATGAGTAGATGAGGTTGAATCCATTGTTCACAGTGCTCTGCCTTTGAATTCATTTAGTTTTTCATTTTTTCGCCTGTTTGAAAAGGATCCATGTTCATCCTTACCCTTTTCAGCCCCTTTTCTTTCTGATCCATCCATATATCCAATCAAAAGCATTAAGACTATTGCCTACCTCGCCCCAACTCGAAATCTGCAAAGATCTGACCTTATCCCCGGACCCAAAATTGTTTTTTCCCATTTCTCCAACGAAAACCCAAAAAAATCAAAATCAAACATTCCTATCTCTTTACTAGCCTAAAATCAGTTTTCATTGTTCCTTATAAGTCATCTCAGCCCCTCTGAAAACATTTGCCGAGATAGACTCCGAGAGAGCCCTCTCCTGTCCTCGTAGGGCTAGCTACGAGGCTGAGTGTGGTTTGATGTAGCCTTGAGTTTTACCTTATTTCAGCCTAGGGTAGATTTGAGCGCTAACATAGTGGCGACCATACTGGGGAAGAAATTGGTTTGCTGGTTAGTGTTGATTGATTTATAGCTACAGACGGAGCCTGAAGTCACGCCAGGTAGCTTTCGAACTGCTCTTGCTCTGCGAGTGCATAGTAGATAAACACTGATTCAGTCGATCTCCGGTCTAGCTTGTAATCGCAACACTTAACTTATAAATTGCCCCAGTACATGTATCGATTTCAGATCTGATGGTTGATGGTGGACAATGATCAGACATAAGAAGGTTGAAATCATTCACCTGGTGACTCCAATTCAAAGTCTGGAGGACTGACTCCTTCTCTGAGAAAATGGAAGGATCTTACACAAAGTTCAGGTATCTAAAGTGGAATGGTATTCAAGATCTAATCTACTTTCTTGTAAATTACTTCTTTGCTGTCCTTGAAGCTGTCCTGAAAGTTTTTCAAAATTTTTTGTATGAGAAAGGTGATCAAAATCTTCACTCGACCCATTCAAAAAGTGTAAATGCTGAGTTTCCCTTTGATCCTGGTCTCCTTACTTTTCCCACATATTATGATGACTTTCTTCAGAGTGATGAGCTAGAAAACAAAACTGATCCCACGGCTCTTGTACATGCCCCTACACCTTGTAAAATTCCAGATCGGTACAAACCTCTTGTTTTACCTTCTGTTCTTCATGCTTTCCCTCAAAATTATGACCTATACCTACCAAGATTTGACGGTGAATGTAACAATGTCAACGTTGAGCAACATGTGCAGAATGTTGAGACTTTTCTAGATCTTTTTGAAGTTGATGATGAAGATGTTAGTATTAGGATTTTTGCTCTTTCTTTGCAAGGCCAAGTGAAGAGTTGGTTCAAAGCCCTGCCTGATGCGAGCATCACATATTTCCAGCAGTTTGTCAAAGTTTTCCTTGACAGGTGGATGATCGGACAGAACTTTTTGTTGATTATAGAGGAGTATAATCAGCTAAAAAGATTGCCAGGGGAGACAGTACAACAATTTTCTGCTAGATTTAACCAAGTATATTTTTCGATGCCAGCTGATATAAGACCTTCTCCTAGATCTTCTCTCTTGCACTACCCGGGTGCCTTTGATCCGGAAATGGAGTTTCAGCTGAGAGAAAAGAATATTGCAACACTTCACGAGATGCAAAACAAGGCAGTGAATGTAGAGGCTCATTTGCTGATCTTGAGGGCAAGGTTGAAGGAAGAAGAAAAGAAGAATGTTTCAGAGCAGCTGACACCTTCAGAGGAAAAGCTTGATCTTTTCGTAAATGCAGTAGAAGAGATGGTGTGGAAAATGACTACAAAAAATGAAAATGACATTTAAGAACAAGTTGCTGATCCAAAACATTTTGTTTCTGATCCCAGTAGTCATAGTGATTGTTTTATAGATCATTGTGAAGAAGAGAGAGCTGTTGATATGATGTGTATGTTTGATGATGAATTGCCTCAGTTTGATCAGTATGATGATGATTATGTTCTCCAAAAAGAAGCTAATCTTGCAGACGAATCAGCAGCTAGTTTGTGCGAGGAGGAGGTTCACTTTCAGCAGCTCGAGTACAGTGATCAACCGATGCATATCAGCTATGGCAATGATGAGGAAAGTGCAGTAAATTTTGAAGTAAGTGAAGGATATTTGCCTTTTTTTTTTTATTCATTTCAGTTCATCAGAGACAACTACCATGCAATCAGAAATCAAATGTCAACAAGCCTTGATCTGGACCATCTTGAGCGCAATGAAAACCTTGTTCAAGATGTCTCATATTCAGATTTTCAGCCCCCAAAATCCATTGATTGTCAAGTTGCAGATGAGGACATGGAAGCTGGTACATGTGATCAAATGATACAAGGTGACTCCGTACCATTCTGTTTTGAATCATTTCAGTTTTTGAGAGAAAATTTGCATAGTAAATCTTCAAATGTGCAGCCTATAAGAAATCAGCAATCTTTCAATTTCAATGTTGAGGATGAGACAGATAACGAAATTCTTGAGCATCCTGTAGCATTAGATTTGCAGCCACCAAATGAAATTGAAGGTCAGATTACAGATGAAGATGTGGAAGATGAAATACATGATTTGATGATGCAGGAAAATTCTATACCCTTTTGTTTCGAGGCATTTCAGTTTATAAGGCAGAATCTTCGTAATATATCTCAAGAAAAAGAGGAACAGCCAGTAGGATGTCATACAGTTTCAAGGGATACAGTGCAGCAGTCTTCTCAAGTTTTTGATGATCCTATTGCTCGTGTGTTGGATGATGTTTGCTGTAAAAGTTTTCCTTCATTAGCTAACCATGTGCCGAAAAAGAATGTTGATGATAATCTTATTCAAAAGTTGCCTTCATTGTCTTGTCTAACAGATTTTTCATTACAAAGCTCTCATCAGGGTTTGCAGTCATATGAGGAGATTAATAAAGGAGACTTTTGCTCTGTCTGGAATCAGCAACGGAGTTTGGTATTTCATGAATTTCAGGATCCTTTTGATAGCTTGCTGCAATCACCAAAGAAAATCACCGCAGATGTGAGGAAAATTTTAAGATCAAGGTATG
Organism: Pinus albicaulis; assembly: GCA_034641835.2. Taxonomy (NCBI): domain Eukaryota; kingdom Viridiplantae; phylum Streptophyta; class Pinopsida; order Pinales; family Pinaceae; genus Pinus; species Pinus albicaulis. Next base: position 201,798 of record JAXQQM020059153.1, read on the forward strand.
GAGATTATCTTGACCAGAGCTATGTTTATGAAGATCCTTTCGCAGTATTCTTGCAGTCATCCAGTCAATTCATGCTTTGCAAGTTTATCAGCAGTCAGCTTGAGTTCAAATTTCCATGGGAGTTGCCTTTCGATTCTTTCATTTTCCTGCGCATCAGTAAGCATGTGGGAAGAAATCAAACAGCAGCCAGCATGCTTACATGGTTGCATTGGCTATTCCATTTTACTTGATCAGGTGGTGAAATGAAATTGTTAGAGTAGGTTGTATTGAATAAGCTCTACTTTGAGCATCTTTTCTAGTTTGTCAGTTGTGTTTAAGTATCAAGTCAGTTCTTAGTTAAGTGAGAGTCAATTTTTGTCATCAATTCATCAGTTTTCAGTCATGCATTTTAGTTTTGAGTTTTTGATTCCATTGCCCAATGGATAAGGCACTGGTCTGCTCTCCCAAAGATCTGTCGTTCTTGGCACCTCCAAGGAGCTACCATCCCCATTGGAGCCAATGTTAGAGTCAGCCTTTGCAGCCTTCCTCCAGTGACCAAACATGCTCTTACAAAGTGATTTTAAGGTGTCAAGGTCAAATTTTGTCATTTCAATGAGTCTTCAAGCAAAATTTGCTCACTAGGCATTAGGTCTAAGGGTTTGTTTTCACTCTTTTCAAAGTTGTCCAAATGTCGGTCCATGTCACCTTTCAGCTGAGTGTATCATCATTCAAAGGGTTTTCATCATCATGTCAAGTTCCGTTGGGTCATTTTACACCTTGTTCATGCTTCAGTTGTGCCTAGGTAAGGTCCATTTCCCTCTCCTAGGGTTTTGGAGGTAATTTCTCTTGGATGGTCAAATCATTAGAAAAACTTGTATCCTGATGTTCATACACCTTCCCCTATCATTAATGTACCTTATTAAACACTTCCCATCACCGAGATCCCCCAAATTCCTCATTTTTCCACAAACCCTAGTTTCTTGCCACAACTTGGCAATTTTCTAGGCTAGGCCTGTGTTTTGCCCTTTTGGACCCCTTCCCCTCACTCAATCTCTGAGATTCCACTTTCCCCTGCTTCCTAACATCCCCCCCTACTTCCCAAAATTTCCCCAAGAATTTAGAAGCCCCTTACCCCCTTCGTTTCGCTTCATTTCGACAAAATCCCTTGTTCCACACATCGGGATAAGTTTCACTTAAATGATGTTTCAGAGCAATAAAAGATGAATTTTGGAAAAATGAGAGAGGTTTTTGTCCAAAACATGCCAAGGAAGAAAAACCTCCCTCACTGCTTACACAAGTATCATGGTTTTAGAGAAATTTCAAAAATACCGTTGCCTCAGGAGAATTGAATGCACCTCTGAAGTGACCTTGGGAAAATCAAGATTTCTCCTAGCATGGTTGGCCAAATGACTTGGTTGATGAGTCAAAGGATCACTAGACACCAATATATTTCCAATGAGCTATCATGAGCTCAATTTGGAGTTGAGGAAGACCTTCAAAAGTTGACTGCAACAGCGCTCTGCCTTGAGGCAGCCTCATTCTGCTCATTTTGACAAGTTTTGGGAGATTTGATTTTTGATAAGGGTAAATGAAATCCAAATTGAAAAATTATACTTTTTTTGGAAAGTAGACTCCAAGAGCTTTCCAACGAGCTATCACACGCCCAATTTGGACACTGGGAAGGCCTCCAAAAGCTTCCTACAAAATGCACTATGTAGCTACTCATAGAAAAGTGCGCGCTACCCATACAGGAGGGGCGCTACCCACTTAAGGTGCGCTACCCACTTAACCTCCTCAGCCTGTGTAAAATAACAAGGGTGCTACCCACTTGAGGGGCGCTACCCACTTAGCAACAGAGCCCAGAAATTTGTGTTTTGCGCCCAGTTTTGATTCAAATCGACTCCAGCAAATTGCAAACAGGTTTTTATCATTGCTCAGTAGATTTTTATCATGCTTGTGATGAATTTGATGTTGGGAAAGAGGCCATGTTTGGAGAAGAATATATAACCCCTAAATTCACATGCAAAATAATTCCTCAAGGGTTTTTGGAAATATATAGATAGTTTTGTGAAAAGTTTGAAAACTCTTGAATGGTAAATGTGCTCATGCCTTGGCACGTTATGTACATGATCCTCACGCTCTCTCATTGCCATTACATCACTGCTCTCATTGTTATTTCCATTGTCATTTTCACACTATTCATCATTCATGTTATGACATAGTCCCATTTTCACTTGTCCACATCCTCCATTGACATTGTCAAACGTTGCAAGGGCTATTTCTATTGACCTACACTACACTCATTCCTATTCATGTGTCAAATCCCCATGTAGTCAAAGAGTGGCTATTTTCCATTCAAACTCCTTGAGACAGTCATTTTCCCATTGTCATATTTCCTATAGCACCTTGACATATATGTGACACATCTGACATTGGAGCATACACCAAACTCTTGTTTTCATCATAACCATATCAGCATACTTTCATACACATTGTGACACCATGATAGAGACCGACACATACAACCAAGACAGTGTTTTCACCACAGGAACTGCATGCACCAGGAGAGCACTAAAACGGCGGAAAATGCCTGATCCACTCCGGATTTTGGCCGAGGCTTCATTAGCTGGGAAAGATACATGATGGAGGGTCTTCGCTCCGAATTTGAGCAAATTCGGAGAAATTTTTGTCATTTCGAAATATTTTGGTCTAAAAACAGGTTTTTCAGTTAAGCGGGTAGCGCGTCCATATGCTCACTTTTTTTCGGGACACTTGCTGAAGGAAATCTTTGCATTTTTGGATTTTTCATGGTAAGTTATGCATCCTCAGGCATTGCCGAAGCATTTCATCAGATTCTGGATGGTCAAAAAGCTCAAAAACACCATGAAAACCACCTTGCTGCCACCTTTTGCACCAGCAGGAAGTACTTCTGGGAGAATGAAGTTTTGGAGGGGCAAATGAGCTCCAAATTGCGAAATTCCACTTGGGTTGGATAGCCAACATCCAGGGATTTCCAATGAGATATCATGAGCTCAATTTGGATGTCGGGAAGTGCCTCAAAATCAGGTTGAAAGTCGTGCTACCCACTCAATTCAGGCACGCTACCCACTTAAATTTTTGGCTGAATTTTCAACTTCCAGCTCAGAATTTCGGCCAGTCTGGACCAGTTTTGCTTGTGGATGAAATTTTTGGGTTTTCATGATGTAAATTGATGGTTGGCATGTAACTTTAGCTCATTTTTACCTATTCTAGAAGATTCACTCTCAAAAAAGTGAAAATCATGTAAATGAATCAGTTTCCACTCTTTTAGAGGCAAGTTGTTAGCTGCCTAGATTTTAGCTCCTTGATTAGAATTTGTTGGAACTACTCCTAGAAGGAGGATTTCGACCCCTAGAGGCATGGGAAGGGGTTAGGATGCTCTATATGATGTAATTTCTCAATCACTTTCAGAGGTTGGAGAGGTTGGACTCTTGGGAAACTTTGGCACACATTGTACATATTTTTCATATTTTGGCTAAGGAAAGATCAGAGGTTTTGCGGCACTTGTTGGGATTCTTGTGGCTTTCTGTTCTTAATGGTGTTTTCTCTCAGTTTATTGTAAGTTACTTCATGTTTAATGTATGCCATTTCTCACTTATGCTTCTTAAATTAAATGAATGAGTAGATGAGGTTGAATCCATTGTTCACAGTGCTCTGCCTTTGAATTCATTTAGTTTTTCATGTTTTCGCCTGTTTGAAAAGGATCCATGTTCATCCTTGCCCTTTTCAGCTCCTTTTCATTCTGATCCATCCATATATCCAATCAAAAGCATTAAGACTATTGCCTACCTCGCCCCAACTCGAAATCTGCAAAGATCTGACCTTATCCCCGGACCCAAAATTGTTTTTTCCCATTTCTCCAACGAAAACCCAAAAAAATCAAAATCAAACATTCCTATCTCTTTACTAGCCTAAAATCAGTTTTCATTGTTCCTTATAAGTCATCTCAGCCCCTCTGAAAACATTTGCCGAGATAGACTCGGAGAGAACCCTCTCCTGTCCTCGTAGGGCTAGCTACGAGGCTGAGCGTGGTTTGATGTAGCCTTGAGTTTTACCTTATTTCAGCCTAGGGTAGATTTGAGCGCTAACATATTCTATTTTCTCCCTCATATTGTTATGCAGCTTCCATGCTCTATAGAATTTATAGCCATGCAAATGCTCAAAAGTTGCTTGATGATGCTTTTAAAATCGAGATTATGAATTTGGGTAATATCTTATCTTATAGTATTGCTACTCAAATAAGAAACCACATAAAGAAGCACAATTTCGCTTAGAATATAGTTCCTCCTTTCTTTATGAGTGCTTATATCATGGATGCTATTTGTTTCTATTATGATTTTTCCTCCTTATGATGGAAATGGACCATTCAATACCCGAATTTTATTCACATCTACCACGACCTAATTTTGGAAACCAAGTAAAAGCCCCATTTATAAAACTCCTGTCATAATATTGCTACATATTTACAAGATTATTTTTTATTCCAAAGCCCCTAGAATATCACTCAATGCCAATAATGATTTATTACCAATTGGGGACTGGTTCAGAGATGAATCCTTTACCTATGTCATAGTATATGGAAGTATAGCTAGTCCCCATGTCTTACCCCTTTATGTCCCTCACAACTTACTGACCCAAGATATTTCTTATTAGAATGCAGGATAAGGACTGTCAAAAGTCCTAAATCATTCCGAAAAGGAAATGTGGACACCTTTTCCCATCCGATGTGGAGTCTATGCACTAGATAAATACAAACATGCTATTATGGAGATAGAGGAGATATGAACACTAAACTTTCCAATAATTCCTAATATATAGTATGACCCTAATGTAATTTCCAAAAATTTACAGCCCAATCTAGTATCAATCCATTCATACATGAAGAAGATAAGTTTGATGATCTATTTTTTATAGCTCATACATTCCTAGATTACCAACTTGGCAAATATAAGATTAACTCCTGATGAATTAATTCAATTTAACCAATACATATAAAGGAGGATAACTCATTTACTTGTGACTATATTGGAAATACTTCCACCAAATGTAGACATAAACACAAAAATGACTAATGCTGAACAATTCAGCACTGAAAAACAAATATAGGAACCAAGTACTTCTTTCACAACACATGATAAAGAGAATATAGGTGACACCCATATAGATCAAATCGACAAATTATTAAGCCAGGTAATCCAAGAGAAGACAACACAAATTTTTTAGAGCCCAGCACAAAACAAAGCAGTGAAAATCACTCAAACCACTGACAGAAAATCACTTACTATAGGGAATTCAGGGAAACCCCTTGAGGTCAAATATATAGATATAATACTAGCGTTTGTTCTAAAAGTTGAATAAATCCCAACTCTTGATATATTTTACATTTAAGAGCATAATTTTTTCATGAAAAGAAAAAGGAAAAGAAACAGAATTGAATATTCCCAAACCATATTCCCTGGAAACACTTCATTTCAAGTAGGTTGGAAAAATACCCAAGCCACTCCGGACGAAGATCTGGGTAGATTTTCACAATATGTAGGAGCATATGCCTCTGCAACTATTGATAAAGTTACATAGGTACAATATTTGCTAATAGAAAAATATCAAAGGATTGTACAATTGGATAAAAGTCTCGAGAATGAGAAATTATCAATTTCACAACATTGGAAATCACAACTATCATAAATTCAAATAAATTTTGATGAATTGAAGCTTCAAAGTGAAGCTAATAGAAACAATAAGATTCCCAGATTGCATAATTACAGCAAGAAATCGAGAGACTAAGAATAAATCTAGAAATAACACAATTCAAGAGGGAAGCAGGGGAATTAAATATTCTCCTAGTTCAACAACAAATTATTTTTTTTCAGAAGCTAGCTGACATCCATGACTTGTGTAAATTTGTTGATACTTAAGTTAAAAAGTTGTATGATATAAAGACACATTATAAGGAAATGGATGATAAAATTTCAAATTATATATTTGTGTAGGATAGAGTTGAGGGGATATTATCTAATCTCCCTAGAATTGAAAGGTAAAATAAATATATTGTCTTTAGAAATTTGGATATTAGACTTAAAAATTCCGAAGCTTCTATATCCAGTGTAAAATCAATTTCCTGAATTATCACTGAATATTTCAGTGACAATTTACTACAATCAAATCTCATTTCTGACTGTCCACGAGATGCATTACCTGATATCAAATTATTGACAAAAACATGGCAATAACTGTCTAAAAAGAAGGCCAAAGATGTAGAGAAAATAAAAAATATTGACCTAGAATGATATTCACATTTATTAGCGAAGCCCCAGAGCTAATGGTTACTATTAAGGTGCTTGTCAAATACTACTTCTCATATGCTACCGCCACTCCAAGATGGCATGTTTACTGGTCAAATGCGTACACAACCACGATCACCGCCAAAGCTACAACTGATGTTGGAGATTTGGGGTACGAAGGAACGAATGAATGCACAGCTATCAACATGATTTCAGCCAGTTGTTCCAACATAATTTCCTATTTTTATCTTTACTTTATCATAACTTATTTTTTTGAAACTTTTTTTAGATCTTTATTTTTGTTACTATTTTAGTAATCTTTGTGTATTATAAAACCCTCCTCATGTCTTTATAGAAAGGGTTCTAAATTTTTGCGAGAAGCATTAGTTTATACTATTGTAACTAAATTTCTCTTAATAGAAGGTTGAACCAAAGCTATGTCTTCATGAGAAAAGTATTAATATATCTGGTACTATTACCTTTACGTTACTATTGTGTATCAATGAAATTGATAGTTAAATTTTTTCTAATTTGTTTTCATTATATGTATTTTTTTTGCAAACAATCAAGTATTGTCACTATTGATATGTGAGATTACATTTTTTTAAAGATATATGAAAAAAACGATATCATATATGTGATGAGTTTCAATTAATTACTTTAACTAACTATTTAATTAAATTAATTATCTTTATTTGTTTTGACTCTTAAAGGTGTTTAATGATCTATATTATTTTATGTTGTATGGAAATCTTTCCTAATTACATATAAATGAAATACTATCCCAGGAAATACATATATCAAGTTTAGTTGTTATTTTCATAGATATCACACATATTATCTCTCTCTATTTTCATAGCACATTCATTCACTCATACATTTCTTAAAGGGAAATTTGTCTCGTTATATCCAGTCAGATCTGCCATTTCAACGGAAAAGGAGTTGTCCTAAGTTCCAAACCAAGTGGTTTTCCTCAATGTTGAGGGAAAAATTATCAACCCTCAACATATTTTGGTTCTAGGTGGGCCTTAAGGCTGTGAATGGAAAGGATATCAACCCCTAAATCCACAAGTCATTCAAAGAGTCAACCCCGCTCAAAATCACCACCAACTTCTATATCACATTCGAAATCTCTGAATCTAAGATATTAGGCTGCTCATACAACCACTAATCCTCCTAACACACTTCCTCTTTTTTAACTCCCTAAAGTATATTCTTTAATTAAAAAATTAGAAATATTTTCTATTTCTGAAGAAAGGCCTGTTCAATCGGATATATGAAAGGGAAGTGTTTCAACTTATTTTTAGTCTTTTGGTGTGTAAAAATATCTTAGAGTGAGAAAATCAGAGTTAAACCTTTTAAATTTCCTCTAGTCACTCATCTAAGGAAGAAGAACACACCAGAATCTTCCTCTTCTCTACCGAGCTTACATCATCATCTCCTCCTCAAACCTCTACCCTCAATCCGATTTCTTCTTCTCATTTTTATTCTTCTCAAATTATCACCCCTTCTAATTCATAATCACAAAGCTCTGGCGAAATTATAATTACAACTTTTACAACATCATCTTCAAATACTCAATATTCTCCAAATCCTTCATCTTCTTCAACTCCTTCATCTTCCACAAACCCTATGATAATAATTCCCGCAATGGCACAAATAACATGAGAAACTCCTGTAGTAGTCCAAATGGAAGCACCATTACATCCTCTTCCTAAACATCCAGAAATATGGCTACCAAAATTTAATCCTAATGATGGCCTTATTGCAGAGGAACACCTTCATAAGTTTATGTTAGCCATTCATATAAACAAAGTTTCAGAAGAAGACTGTGTTTTTAGGCTATCTGCATATACATTCGAAGGATCTACAGGGTCTTGGTATTTTTCATTACCATCTGGTTAAATAACTAGTTGAAATATCTTCGAAGAAAAAATTTTAATGCAATTTGGAGATTATAGAACAAATTCAACCTTGATTAATGATTTATCGAATCTTCGGATTAATTCAAATGAAAAAATAAAATATTTTAATTCAAGATTTAACAAGTTTTTGAATAAAATCCCACAAAATTCCAGACCCAATGCTGATGTCCAAATAGAATGGTACATTACCGCTCTTCCTTCAAATATTTCCATGTGTGTAGATAGAGCTAATAAAGTTACATTTTTAGATAATATGAAAGAAGCTATGTATTTAGAAAAGAGATTCATAGCCCTTGAAAAGAAAACTACCACTGATGAAGGAAAACAAACCAAGAAAGCTACTTTTAATGATGAAAAAAAAATCCAAAGATCCTTTTGATTTAGAAGGATTGCAGAAATTTCTCAATACTATGTCTAATGAGATGGTAGAGTTTAAGAAACAATTAGCAGATTATTCTAAAAAATCATATAGGCCTTATATAAGAAATCATCCATCTCAATCTCAACCTCCTACCATAATGTCTAATACAAAATTTGATTTGGCAGAAGAAGAAGGGGAAAGACTCCTATAGGCAGAAGAAACAAAATTGAAGAAATAGTTGAAGCACATGGCTTATGGGATTTCATTATGACTAATTCATAAAATGAAGAAGAAGCCCTACCAGTAATAACTAGAATTAAGGGGCCTGTTGAAACAAATCCATTAAATAAAAAAGAGAAAACCCTTGCTCCTTCTACTAAAGAAAATAATAGTACTAAAAATATCGATTCTATTCTTTTAGATCCTATTCAAAAATCTGCTAAACCTTACTCTTCATCAAAAACTCTCATAATATATGATATTATCGAATACGATATTGTAGAAGACATGAAAAAAGTGAAGGCTAAAATCTCTTTATATGATGTTAGTAAACTAAAACAACAACAAACATTTATATTCCTTCATCCCCATTACCTACTATTGTCACTACTAAAGCCTTTAAAGGGAAAGGTAATCCTCCAAATAATTATGTTGATAAATTAGATTCATTAGATGCAATCTTAATCAAAGACGGATATAATTCTCATACTCTCCCATTTTTATTGACTTTTGAAATTTTCTATAAGAATTTTCATAATTGCCTAGTAGATTCAAGTGCATCATCTAATGGAATGCCATATTGAGTTCGTTTGAAATTGAATATTTCACCTCAGAAATGTTCTACTAAAATTGTTCAATTAGATTGAACAAAATTCAAAGTTTTGGGGGAAATAAATTATGTCTTAATATAACTGGATTCTAATCCAAAAGTTTCCAGATAATCGATATTTTGGTAGCAAACATCGTTGAATTCTATGGTTTAATTTTAATTTAGTGATTGGTTTGAGGAATTACATGGTTATTTTGCAATCGATTGGTCACATATGTGGATCCATCATAATGGAAAACCCAATCAGTTTCATATTGATAGGGAAAAACATATGAAGTTCTCAGTCACTAACTTGGATGAGAATAATGAACTAGTAACTTTCACAAATAATATTCTTGGAAATTACTGATATGAATCATTATTTGGTAACTTCAGGGCCCAACATTCTACTTTCTTTCATGAATATTCTCTATCTCAAATTGAAAATTTCTCTCAAACAGATTCATCCAAATGTATTAACATTGTAGAAAAATTTGTAAATAATATTTTATTTTGGAATCTTTATTTTTATGGATCAAAATATAATGATGGTGCAGGAGAAAATTGTGTATTAATAAATCCAAAAGGAGAAAAAACTATGTTGTAATGTAGACTTGAATTTGATTGCACTAATAACATTTCAGAATATCAAGCATTGGTGCAAGGAATATTGCAGAAATCAATTAGTCTAGATGTAAAATTTCTTAATTTTTTTGGTGATTCATAGATTGTTATTTAAAAAGTTACAAATAGCATTCGTTGTGTTTCTAACCATCTCAAATATTATCAATATTTAATCCAATATTTGACTTCTCATTTCATTGAATTTGATATATCACCAATCCCAAGATTAAAAAATGCTAGCAAAATCCTCCTAGCTAATGTTGCTTCTAAACTTATCCCACCAGAAGATTTCAGTGCAGATAGGTTTTCTATTGAGTCAATTTTCCTTCCCTCCATTATAGATAACATAACCAACTAGCGATTTTTTAACGATGATAATCATATTTTGAGTTTTCTAGCTTCATAAATTTCTTATGTTGATCAAGTCATTGATTAAGACGAGCATGATAAGAAACAAAAGCAGTCCTCTATGGAGAATAATTTTCTTAAACCTGTAGTCAAATTAAAATATTTGTACGACTTGAAATATAGGTTATAAAATGAAACCAATAGAAAATTGCAACGTTCTACTTTAAGGTTCGAATTGGTAAACCTTGGATCTGATCAAAGCCCCCATAACATCAATTTAGGCCTTGATCTTTCATCTAAAGAAAGATTTGTTTTCATTCAATTGTTAAAAATATACAAAGATGTGTTTTCCTAGAGTTATAGCGATCTAAAACCTTATGATACATCTATCATTCAACATATTATTGCTATGTTTCCAGAACTTAGACAAATTCGACAAAAGCTCAGAAAAATTCATCCAAATTTAGAAGCTCAGATTAAGACTGAATTAAACAAGCTACTTAAATCCAAAATCATATTTCGGGTGAGACATTCCAAATGGGTTTCTAATCTCGTAAAAGTCATGGAAAAGAATGGAGATATTAGGATTTGCGTATATTTTAGAAATTTAAACAAAGCATGTGATAATTATAACTTTCCTCTTCCACCAATGGAACAAATTTTACGTTGTGTTGTAGGTTCGGAGCTAATGTCATTTCTAGATGGTATTTCAGGCTATAACCAAATTCTAATAAATTTTGAAGATAGGTTGAAGACTACATTCAAAACCAAATGGGGAACATATGCCTACCAAAAATTGCCCTTTGAATTAATCAATGGAGGAGCTAATTTTCAGAGAGAAATGTACATTTCTTTCAAAGGGTTGATTAATAAATAATGTTATATATCTATATGATATTTAATCTATTCAAAGAAAATGAATAATCACCTTCATGATTTAAAGCAGGTTTTTGAAAGATAATTTTTTTTTTTGGATTTATTTATATAGTAAAAAATCCTTCCTTGCTCTAAGTCAAGGTAAGCTTCTGGGTTTTATTGTATTTAAATAAGGAATTTATATTTATCTTGATAGATTCAAAGCATTTTTAGAAATTACTTTACCACATAATAAAAAATCCTTGCAATCATTTCTTGGTCAAATTATTTTTTTTAAAAGGTTTGTTCTAGATTTCTCACAATTTGTTTTACCTTTGTGGGCCATGATAAAGAAAAAAATGTCTATTGGAAATGAATATTTTAAATCAATAAATAAATCCATTGTATATGCTCCATCATTATCAACTCCTAATTATTCTAAGGAATTTGTGTTATATACTTTTGCTTCTAAAAAATCCTATGCAGCATTTCTGACTCAAATGAATGAAGAACAGGTCGAAGACCCTACTTTTTTCTTTAGTTCTAACTTACAAGGAGCCGAATTAAATAATTCTAATGTTGAAAAACAAGATTTTGTAGTATTTAAATCTTTAAAGCAATTCAAATCTTTCCTCCTCAAAACAAATACAAAAATAATTGTTCATTTCCCAGCTATTAGGAAATTATTATTTCAAAATGAGTTAGGAGAGAAAAGAGTCAATTGGGTTACTAATTTTCAAGAATATGACTTGGAAATAAAACCATCTAACATAGTTAAAGGTCAAGCTTTTTTCAAACTAATAACTGAAGCATTGGATAGTATAGAAAATGAAGAAAAAGAAAGTAATATTCAAATCATGGATGTATGTACTATCGACACTGAATCTCAATATGATGATTTGATTTATTATCTGACAAATGTTCATGCTCCAACAGAACTAAATTATAACAATATAAGAGCTTTAAGACTTAAAGCTAATCAATATCAGCTTGTGGATAATGTCTTATTCAAAATCAATTATGATTCTATTCTACTAAGATACCTTGAAAACTTTGAAGTTAAATTTTTTTTACAGGAAATGCATGATGTACCAGTTGGAGGACATTATAACAGAGATACTACTTCCCATAATATACTCTATGTAGGGTATTATTGGCCAACCTTGTTCAAATAAACTCACACTTATGTAAAAAAATGAAAGGTTTTCCAAACAAATTCATGAAGGGAAAAAATTCTAGAACTGCCTTTACAACTTGTCAATATTGAACAACCATTTAAACAATGGGGATTCGATGTTATAGGTGATATTGTTACAAACTCTTCAAAGAAACATAGGTACATTTTAACTCCTACATATTACTTTACCATGTGGGTAGAAGCTATTTCTTTAAAGGTAGTCAACTCTAAGAATGTTATTGATTTCATTGATCAGTATATTGTTACTATATTTGGCTTACCTAATGATATAATCTTTTATAATGAATTGTATTTTTCTGGAAATGCTATTACTAAATTTTCCCTACAAATATGCTTTAAACTCAAATATTGTGCTAATTACCACCTGTGGTAGTGTTTTTGGCACAAGGTTGTACGAAATACACTTATTTATAAATTTGGGTGCCACCTGCACAAGGTCACAGAGAAAAATGATTTCCCACTATTAGTGGAACAGATTCAACACAATGTAAACTAAGTTTGAGGCAAAACTAAGCATATAACACTATAAAAAAAGAAAAACACAAGATACAAAATAGAAAAGCTTGATGGAGCAAAAAACCTAATAACACAAGTGGAGAGTTCTCCATTTATTAGGTACTGGTGGTAAAAAGGATACAATGCTAAACACTTGAAGAGGGTCCTTTGAGCTATGCAACTCAATTACCCAAAACAAGGATGTCACTTTCCCTCGAGTTCCTGCAAGTGTCTCTTCCCTCTCTCAAAGTATGGTAGATCAAGATCAAGTGGTGAACCTCTCTCTCTTGGACTGAGATGTTGGTTGGCGAACATATGAGTGCTCCCAATCCCTCTGTTGCTAGACTATGCAAGATGGTTTTCTATGAAGAAATTTGGCTAGCATAACAATGTGTCTCCAATTATTCTTCCAAAGGTTGGATTATATACACATATTTTGAATTCTCTCCTCTTATCTTGGCCTAAAATGGATAGTGACACAAGAGTGGAGGAAGGATTCCTTTGTGGGTTGCATTTACTCCTCAAGGTAGCTCAAATCCGGTTGTCCTTGATAGTAATGGGCAGAGAATCATCTTAACCAAGCATGCCAAGTGGTCCCTGATGGTGACATTTCACCATATTCAAGACCGCATGGCTATCAAAGGGATACCCATGTTGTGTGCAAAATTCCTTTGATGTAGGCACGATGTCATTTAATTTGCTTTCTGAACCTTAGGAAAAATAAAATATTAGTGTGATCCAATTTATTTATTCTTTGAAAATATTCATTTGTACCTTATGCTTGACATATTTAATGTCTTTTTCCTGTATGATTTTCTCGTGTTAACACTACCCACAAGGTAATGGGCTAGCAAAATCAACTAAAAAAAAACTATTAAGGATAATCAAGAGAACTATTGATGAAAAAAAAAAGAACTAGCACAAATCTCTATTATTTTCCCCGTGGGATGATAGAATCACTGATAAATCTTCATTGGGAACTTCCCCTTACCAATTGGTATATGGGAAAGAAGCAAATTTTCCCCCAAATTTAGATTTTCCTTCACTTGCTTTAGTCCAATTTATAGGAGAACAACCGTGTGCTACTTTTCAATTAAGGAAGGCTCAAATTTTAAATTTCGAAGAAGAAAGAGATAAGGCTAAACAAACCCACATTCAACATTAGAAAACAATAAAATCTTGGTTTGATAAAACATCAGTTAAAAACAAAAAAATTGAAATAGGTGATTTAGTTTTGAAATAGGACAAAGCCCATGAAGAAAAGAGTAAACAGAACCAATTTCAAAAGCTATGGCTTAGCCCATTTCGAATAGTTGAAAATATTATCGCATCAACCTTTATTCTTCAATATTTGCAAGGGAAGAGTGATTCTCTCCCTGTTAATGGGCTAATGCTCAAGAAATATTTTGCTTGAATTTTTTTATGTTTTTATAAACTTGTACATAGATTTATATTTACTATGATGTAATTTTAATTTATTTTTTATATTTTTATTCTTTTTAATAAAGTGTGAGTTATATTACCATTGAATTCATATTGGAATATCTTGTCAATAATATGAACTTTAATCAATTAAGGTTAAAATTATTGAAAGAGAATAATATAAGTTTAAACTTTATATTATGTTCCTTCAACTTCTGAAAATATTTTATCCAGTAAATTTATAAATGCTTCTTTACTTGAAACGTTAAAAGGTCTAAATTATCTTTTGATCGGTCTTGAAATGTACCTTACAAAAGAATAAAGACAATTTTGAAGTTTTAGTATATTTTGACTCTAATTATCATCCAAATTCTTAAAAGAAAAATATTACCTCCCCATCTACTAAAATTTCATTTTTAGAACATAATTAAAAAATATCTAAAAGAAAATATATCTCTCAAACTTGAAAGATAAGAGGTCTCATCATGAGCCAACTTACCGTGATCATAGGAAACTAATGTTTTTAACATTATCATAACTCACCACCAAACTAGGATAATGACTTATAGATTTAAAACGTGTAAGACAAGAGGTCTTATAACAAGCTGACTTGCTCAATCTCATTATAACCTTTGAATGACATTGTCAATATCTGCTCACCAAATCTGGACAATGGCTTTTAAGTAACAAAATAAATAAAAATAAAATAAAAAAAGGTTAATACCTCTAAAATTTTATTATAAGTGGATGGGATTATGGTATTATTTTGTTAAAAGGTAACCATGTCGAGGCTATGAATGCTGGCTGGTAGCAATAGCTCTACCAATGATAAATAATTCTATCTTTAACGCTAAACTTCTATATTTCTGCATTTTAATCTTTATAACTAATTAAATGACTCACAAAGTGTAACAAATATTTTTATCAATAAAAAATTTAAGATATTTATAACAAGTTGAGAGCTTTTATTCAGAATAGTTGTAAATAAATATAGATTTCAAGAAATAATAAATCTTTTGATAATTTTTTCTCTCAATTAATCAATATTTTATTCCAATTTTACAGAGATAACTGCTTCGCCCAGTGTGTCACCAATTGTTGTACTACTCAACAACTCCTCCTGATTTATTGGTTATCAACCAATAAATAATGGGGACATTTTTAGAAAAAAAATTTAAATAATTTTTTTGATTTTAATCAATTAGGAAATTTATTAGCTTTATTGTTAAAACATTTGATAATAAACTAAATCCTTTTTATAAGCAATCATATATCCAAAAAAAGGTCTTCAAAGAAGTAAATATTACTTCTTTTTCCATTTCAACTATCGAAAAATTAAAAAAATCAAAGTTTACTCATATCAGAACGTCTCACGTAATGACCCATCCAATAAAATCCTCGATATTCGACTTCGTGATACTTGTCTTTTCTAAAGACTTAAGAAACATAATTATGAAAGGAATAGAAAGGAAAATTTAGTGGACCCACAATCATATACTTCATATCAAAAAATATCATACCAGAACAATTAAAATGAAGAACCATTGTAATACCTATGATACCCAATTCTCGATATTAAAACTCCTTCGACACATTCCATCCTTCGATCTCAGCTATTTTCCGATTAATCATATCGGATTTACAATTGAAAGTATTATTTAATTCCGATAAAAAGGTTCTGGTATTATGAATAAGTCCTGCTTATATTATAACCATTACACATTCAAACGTATCAGGAGGAAGATATGTCAGGGTAAATAATATCAGAAGTTTTAAGGAATTAACTATTATGGACCTTCCAATATCTGCATGCTGATATGTTGACTATACCATGTGCTAGCATGAATTTCCATTTATTTACTGAATGCGATGAATTTATGGTGTTATATATTTTTAAATGAAATAATAATTTAAACTTTACATTACCATGATTTGTTCATTAATATGGATATCATTATAGGAATTCATTTATTGCCTTAAAAAAATCTCTGGTACCGTATTTACGTATGTTTACTATTTTTTCTATTTCAAATTGATTCTAAAAGGCATAGTTCACCAAAATGTCTAAGGAAGCCAAAGGAAGTAAAATTTCAGTATCCAATAACCATTTATTACACTTGCAGTAGAAACTTACCAAGAGATCTCCTCTGTTCACAGACACAACTTTACTAATGATTTAGGCAATTCTTCTTGGGAATCCATGTACAATTTATTCGAAGATGAGGAACAAAAAGAAGTGGCCAGAACAAATACAACCTCTGATACCTCTTCGAGTTCAAAAACTACATACAATGATGTAGCTAAATAATTTCTACATAGAATAGCATCCCAACCAAAAATGTTTCCTTACACACACCTAATCAAATGGGTAATAGACAATGTGAATATTTCACAGAGGAACTTCTTGACTCAGAAGAAGACAATAATTGGATCGTTTACCAGCAACAACTTGGCCAAAATGTACCATTTACCTACTCCCCATAAGAAATATGATAGACAGTTTATCAAGAATTTCATAAAGAAAAATCAACATCCAACTAACTTTATAAAATATTGGAGGAGAGATGAAAATAAGCACAAGTGGGATGATAAAGGTAATTATTCTATTGCCTCCCTTCCAAGTCCATATTGTTATGCAACTGCCATTCTCTGTATAATTTATGACCATGCAAATACTCCAAATGTTTCCAGACTAATGGGTGATATTAATTGATGTTGCTTCTAATAGCGAAATTATGGATTGGGGTAATATCTTGTCCAATAGTATTGATACTCAAATCATCAACTACGGAAATAAGCACAATTTCTCTTGGAATAGATTTCCTCCCTTCTTTATGAGTGCTTATATCATGGATGCCATGTGTTTCTCTTATTATTTTTCCTCCTTAGGATGTACAAGGGCCATTCAATACCCGACTCCTATTCACATCTACCTCGACCTACTTTTGGAAACCAATTACATGCCCCATTTCTAAAAAATCTGTCATAAAATTATGCTGCCTATTTACCAGAGTATTTTTTATGCCAAAGCCCCTAGAATCTCACCCGAGGCAAAGAATTATTTATTACCAATTGGGGACTGATTCAAAGAGGAATCCTTTACCTATGTCTGACTATATGGAATTATATCTAGTCCCCATGTCTTATCCCTTTACGTTCCTAACAAGTTACTGGCCTGAGAGATTTCTTATCAAAATATTGGATAAGGACTGTCAAAAGTACTAAATCATGCCAAACACACAATGTGGCCACCGTTTCCCATACGATGTGGATTCTGTGCATTAGATAACTACAAAAAAGCTATTTTGGAGATAGAGGAGATTCGAACACTAAAATTTCCAACAATTTCTAATAGACAGTGTGACCCTGATGAAATTTCCAAGAAAGTGACAACCCAATCTAGTATCAGGAAATTCATACATGAAGAAGATAAGTTTGATGATATATTTTTTACAGCCCCTACATCTAAGATGTTACCAAGTTGGATACTATAATATTAACTCCTGATGATTTAATTGTGTTTACTCAATACATAGAAAGAAGGATAGATCATTTATCTATGACTATCTCATAAACACTTGCACCAAATGTAGACACAGACATAGAAATGACCGATGCAGGACAATTCAACACCAAAAAACAAATACAGGAACCAAGTACTTATTCTACAACACAAGATAAAGAGAATACACATGACACCCAGCTAAATCCAATCTGGAAGCGATTCAACTGAGTAATCCAAGAGAATACAACACAAAGTTTGAGACCAAAATTCAAAACAAAGCAGTGAAAATCCCTCATATCACTGAGGGGAAATCACTCAGTATAGGGAATTATGAGAAACCCCTTGAGTCGAAGGTATATAGATAATACTAGCATTTCTAACTTTAGAAATTGTTCTAAAAGTTGAATAAATCACACATCTTGATATATTTTATAGTCCACAGAATAACATTGTCGTGAAAAGAAAAAAAGAAGAAGTAGGATTGAACAGTCCCAAGCCATGATCCATCACAACATTGCATTTCAAGTAGTTTGGAAAAATACCCAATCCACTCCTGACAAACATCTGGGTAGATTATCATAATATGAAGGAGCATATGCATCTACATCTATTGATAAAGTTACAGAGGTACAACAGTTGCTAATAGAAAAATATCAAAGGAGTGTACAATTGGAGAAGAGTCTCAAGAATGAGAAATTAGCAATTTCACAGCATCAACAATGACAACTATCAGAGAGCAGTGCATTGTGTAGTAAAGGAAGCAGAGAAGGAGGATGCCTAGGGTTTCGATGTGCATCATAGCAGATATTCTGAGTGACCTCACTTCGCCGTTTAGCTCGAATGGCTCTCAAGGGTGCCACAGACTTGTCCTGTTCCTGGATATGTTTAGGAGCGGCGAGAAAATGATTCAAAGGTAGATTCCCTACCCTCCCTTTGCTGCAGGAGAGACATCGAACAATATGGAAGGAGGGACACTGGATGTAGTGGAGGATTATTCCTCTGTCTCTGATACTGCACAGAATTTGATCAGATCGGAAGGTGAGTCGTCAGCTACAATGGAAAATTATTCCTCTAGTGTGATTCCTAAAGAGGGTTTGTGTTTTCAGTTGTCGAATCAGGATTCACTCATCTATTTAAGGGAGCTGGGCAAGAAAAAATGCAGATCAACTCAACTCTCACTCAGGGGGGAGCTTCGAGCGATAGCAATGCTAGGGTTATTTTTTTCTGCTGGCACAAAAGGTAGGAGAAGCAGTGATGACACGAGATTTGAAGTAGAAGGATGATCCTCACACTCCGTGGAAGTAGTCCTCACCTTTGTATCTTAATCAGGAACAGCGAAAATGTTTGTTACCACATGCATATATCCAGCAACAGGTAACCCCCAATCATTTTCAGATTTTTATTAAACCCCCTGTGGGAAAATCCCTCTTAGTTTGGGTACAAGAAGACTACACTATTTTGTAGCTGAAACAAAAAATATGGGGACTGATGGGGTACCCAGTCTCGATTTAATACCTGGTCAGTGGTTGTCGCTCTCTATAGGATAGCAGGTCTCTAAAGGATCATGTTATTAGTTCAGAAGTGGTTATCTCCCTAAAACCTTGTCTGAGAGGGGGCACTGCGAACCAGGGCACATCTAGATCTGTAGAGGGAGAAAAGGGGGAAAAACCCACAAACCAGCAACAATCAAATGGGGGCCCATCCTACAAAAACATTCTACAGGGGAACAAAGCCACAAGATTACCTCCACAACAAGTAGGAAATGCCCCGAGGCCATATATAGTAGAACATCTTGGACAAACTCTAGCACTAAAGATCGATGTCCCAGAAACAGAGGTATACGTCAAGACATATGAAGCCCAGACGTTAATATGATGGTTTAACTATTTTTGGCCCAAACCAATGGACCTCTTCCATTGGATCTTCACTCAATGGACCATATAATGTGAAATCCACCTTTGCTCCAAAGGGTTTTTTATTGTCAAATTTCAATCCTCGAAGGACAGAGATCTTATTATCAGAGAAGGGCCTTGGTTTTAGGGAACCACGGGTCTTTTTATCACTCCATGGTTTCCATACTTTGATGCAAACTCTATAATAGTCTCTAAAATGCCGGTATGGGTTAGATTATATAACCTCCCCCTTCATTTCTGGAATGATCAGGTCTTAGAGGGTATAGGGAATAACATCGGGTGTTATATCCAAATAGACATGGAGAGAATAAAGGAGAGGATATATAATTTTGCAAAAATCTGCGTGGAATTAGATCTAATAAAATGATTACCGGAAAAGATTATGATGATCTACAAGCAACAAAACTGGCTGTAATCACTAGACTATGAAAATACTGCATTTAGATGCAGAATTTGTAGGATGACAGGACATTTACAAAATACATGTCCAGATGCCAAGAAAGAAAACAGAAAAAAGAAAAAGAATGGGAAATAAAAAAATCTTGGCAATTACCCCCTCTAGATTCAGAGGAGGATGAGCCTGAAGAAGAGGATGAAATAAATCCTATGGGGAGAAACCAGTCTACACAGGAACCAGAGGTATAAAGGAAGGATAAAATAGTACACATGGGTCCTCAAACTCATCTGAATCATACAAAAAGGAATCCAGAGGATACATGAAATGGAGGGATCAAACGAAACCATCCATCAAATACTCCAAGCTCAGACAAGGACACCAGAACCCAGATAACAGATAATAAGATTTTCCTTGCAACCTGCGAGCCATCTCAGGGTGAGTGGCACAAGGTCGAGAAGAAGAAAGGGAGGAAAACCTGATTTTTCGGATATCTACCCACATCCTGGCAATTGGGGATAACTCAGGGCCTTCATTTTATTTTCTCTATTATTTCCTCTATATTTTCCTATTCTTTTTCCATTTTACTTTTATTTTTACTGAATTCTTTGGTAGCCACGCTATGATGCATTGTGTGTGAGAGCACACGAGCCTATGGGCACTTTCTGAATGCTTAATTGCATATACTACATGTAACTATTCATTTTTTAAATAGAAAGTTGTTGATTTTTTCCTTGGAAAAAAAAACAATGACAACTATCAAAGCTTCAAAGAAATTTTGATGAATTGAAGCTTCAAAGTGACGTTAATATGAAACAATGAGATGCCCAAATTGAAAAATTACAACAAGAAATATAGAGACTGAGAATAAATCCAGAAATAACTCAATTTAATAAGGAAGCACAGGAATTAAATACTCTCCTAGTTCAACAAAAAATCATTTTCTGTAAGAAATTGGCCGAAATCCATGACTTGTGTAAATCTGCTGATACTTTGGTTAAGAATTTTTACGATATAAAGACAAATTATAAGGAAATGGATGATAAAATTTCAAATTATATACTGTGGTAGGATAGCGTTGAGGGGAGATTAGCCAATATACCTAGAATTGAAAGGTCAAAGAAAGATATAGTATTTAGAGATTGGGATATCAGACTTAAAAATGATGAAGCTACTATATCCAGTGAAAAAGATATTTCTCAAAATATCACTAAATTTTTTAGGGACAATTTACTTCAATAAATCCTCATTTCTGATTGTCAACATGAAGAATTACCTGATATCAATTTATTGACAAAAACATGGCAAGAACTGTCTAAAAATAAGGCCAAAGATATAGATAAAATAAAAAATATTGACTTAGAATGTTATTCGCATTTCTTAGTGAAGCCCTAGAGCCAATGGTTACTGTTAAGGTGCTTGTCAAATACTACTTCCCATATGCTTCCAACACTCCAAGATGTCGTGTTTATAGGTCAAAAGTGTAGACAACCACATCCACTGCCAGAGTTACAACCGATGTTGGATATTTGGGAGCTGAAGGAACAAATGAATGCACAACCATCAACATGATTTTAGCTAGTCGTTCCAACAGAATTGCCTATTTTTATCTTTAATTTATCATAGCGTAGTTTGTTGAATTTTTTTTTAGATCTTTATTTTTGTTAATATTTTTGTAATCTTAATAGAGTATAAAACCCTACTCATGTCTTTAGAGAAAGGGTTCTAAATTTTTGCAAGAAGCCTTAGTTTACACTGTTGTAACTAAATTTCTCTTAATGGAAGGTTGAACCGGATCTATATTTTCATGAGAAAAGTTTTAATATATTTGGTACTATTATCTTTATGTTACTACTCGGTATGAATGAAATTAGTTGTTAATTTTTTTTCTAAACCGTTTTCATTATGTATATGTTTTCTGAAAATAGTCAATCATTGTCACTATTGATATGTGAGATTGCATTTCTTTAAATTTATATGACAACAATGATATCATATATGTTGTGTAACCAGCTCCAAAAAGAGAAGAAAAGAGATATCAACGCCTTAGAAATGAGCCACTTCGAGGGGGAAACCTCCAATACATTACATAAATGAACAATTCTTGGATGATACAATTTACAAAACCTCCTTTCTATATATAGGAGTCCATGGGGCCATAATGTAACCCTAGTGGGCCACAATGTAATCCTAGCCGACCTAACAATAATAATTTAAGGGCACAATAATAACAAAATGGGGGTTACAAGGGTACAATAATAACAATAAGGGGTTTACACTAACAATAATAAGGGACTATACTAGTGACATAGGGACCTAACATGCCCCTCTCCTTCAAAAAAGTGTTGTCCTCAACGCTTGAGTAGCTCCGGGTGCTTCTGTATAAAATTCTCATCCTCCCATATAGAATCTTCAGTGGGTAAGTTCTTCCACTTGATGAGAACTCTGAAATTGATCGCTTCCGTAGCTGTCGAGTTCTCATTTCTGTAACCGCTTCAGGTTCCAATATGATTTTTCTTTCCTCATCAAGTTCTAGCAATATTGTTTGAACTGGAAGATTTTCACCTATAACCTTCTTTAAGCATGAAACATGGAAAATTGAATGCACTCGTGAAGAAGCAGGAAGCTCCAATTTGTATGCCATAGTACCAATATTTTGCAACACCTTGTAAGGACCATAGTACTTTGGAGATAATTTATTATTCTTCTTAGCTTGCTTGAGGGACATTTGCTTATATGGCTGTAGCCGTAAAAATACTCAGTCTCCTACATCAAAACTTCTCTCACTGCGATGTTGATCTAGCTGTTGTTTCATTCGATTTTGTACCAAATTCAAGTTGTCCTTTAAGAGTTGGAGAACTTCTTGTTGATGCTCGATGTGATCTTCCACTGCTTGAACCTTCGAATTTTCTCTTAAAGATGATGTCATGGATGGTGGATGATATCCATAAATTGCCATAAATGTCTATTCTTGCCACATGGAAGGAAGTGTTATACTACCATTCAAAGAGAGGTTAACCATCGACCTATCGTGTTTGTTTATCGTATACAAAACAACAAAGATATCCTTCCAAACATTTATTTACGATCTCGCTTTGACCATCGTATTGAGTATGATAATATGAGCTATGAGCTAATTGAGTACCCAAACATGAAAATAACTCCGTCCAAAAATTTCCAGTAAAAATGGGATCTCTGTCGCTCCCAATGACCCTTGGGCTTCCATGTATCTTTTGAATTCTATCCATAAATGTAGTAGCAATTGTACTTGCTTTAAATGGATGAGATAATGCACAAAAGTGTGCATACTTGGTAAGTCTATCAACTACCACCATGATGACACTCTTTCCTTCGGACTTAGGTAAACCTGTGATAAAATCCATTGAAATCTCCTCCCAACGTTGACTTGGAATGGATAAGGGTTGTAGAAGTCTCGGGGTCTTAATTGTCTCAACTTTATTTTGCTGGCAAACCAAACATTCCGCCACAAACTTTTGAATATCAGATTTAAGGCCATCCCAAAAAAATTCTTTCTTCACCCTGTGGTAAGTTTTTAAAAATCCTGAGTGTCCTCCTAAAGGAGAAGTGTGCAATTCCAGAAGAATCTTTTGTTTTATTTGGGAATTCTTGCAAAGATATAAGCGATCTTTGTACCATAAGGAATCATTTTTCCAACTAAATGTATCAGATGTACTAGGATCTTGCTGCAACTTTTGAATGAGTGTCTATACATCTTTTTCCTTCTTCCATTCATCTCTTGCTTCAGTTATCCAATCTGGTTGGATAATAGAAATGGCACAAAGAAATGCTTCCACCTCTACATTCTTTCTTGAGAGTGCATCTGCAACAACATTAAGCTTTCCTTTTTTGTAGATTATTTCAAAGTCATAACCCAACATCTTTGTGACCATTTTTGCTGCTCTTCTGAAGATAGTCTTTGTTCCAAAAAGTGTTTAAGACTATCATGATCAGTTTTTACCTTGAAGTGTCTTCCCATTAGGTAAGTTCTTCATTTCTTTAGTGCATGCAGTATTGCTAACATTTCCTTCTCATAAATAGGTTTCTGTAAATACTTTCCTTTGATTGGACGACTTTCAAAAGCAATGGGTCTTCCTTCCTGCATTAAAACCGCACCAATTCCATTTCCTGAAGCATCACATTCCACAATAAAGGTTTTTGTGAAGTCTGGCATAGCTAAGACCGGTGCTAGGCACATTGCCTCTTTAAGATGTTCAAAGGCCTTAGTTGCTTTAGGAGTCCATGAAAATGCATCTTTCTTAAATAATGTTGTTAGAGGTGCTTCTATTCTCCCATAATTCTTAACAAACTTGCGATAATACCCTGTTAACCTGAGAAATCCTCGCAACTGCTTTATGGTTGTGGGGACTTTCCATTCCTTAATGGATTTAATTTTGTTAGGGTCTACCTTAACACCCTCGTGAGATACAATATGATCCAAATATTCCACCTCTTGTACTCCAAAGAAACATTTGGATGTTTTTGCATATAATTGTTTCTCCTCCAATAGTTTGAGCACCCTGTCAACATGTTGAACATGATCCTTCCAAGACCTGCTATAGATTAGTATATCATCAAAAATACTAGCACAAATTTTCTAAGGAAGGGTTTGAAAATGGAATTCATCAACCCTTGAAATGTAGAAGGTGCATTGGTAAGGAAAAAAGGCATGACCAAAAATTCATAATGACCCTCATGAGTTCGAAATGCTGTTTTTGGAATATCTTCAGTCTTCATTCTAATTTGATGATATCCTGAACGAAGATCCAACTTGGTAAAATAAATTGCTCCATGTAGTTCATCCAATAATTCATCAATCATAGGAATGAGAAATTTGTCTTTAATGGTGAGCTTATTGAGCTCCCTATAATCCGGACACATTCGCCATGATCCATCCTTCTTGTGTACCAAAACTATAGGAGCAGAGAAAGAACTTTGACTAGGTTGAATTATACCCGCCTCTAACATTTCTGCAATCATACGTTCAATTTCACTCTTTTGGAAGTAAGGATATCTATAAGGCCTGATGTTTGGAGGAACACTTCCTGGAATCAAATGAATAGCATGATCATGATCATGAATAGGTGGGAGTCCTTTGGGAGTTTCAAACACCTTGGAATGATTGTCCAAGACTTGTTGGAGATCTGCAGAAATAGATGATTTTGATGTCGGAACTTCTAGTGAGCATAATTGTGCAATTACGCCTAGTTGTTCTTTCTTTAGAAGCTTTGTCATGACATTAGAGCTTATTATCCTTCCCGGCTTCCCTTCAATACCCCGTAATTCGACTTCCTTTCCTTCTGAAAAAAATTTCAAGAAAAGTTCTTGAAAATTAAAGCTACCGTCCCCAAAGATTGTAACCATTGTACTCCTAGTACAACATCAGCACCTCCCATAGGAATGGAAAGCATTGGACTAGTCAATACATGTTCCCCCATGGTTAGCTTGATATTATGGCATTTCCCAGAGCAATTTATAGTTCCTCCATTTGCAACCATCACTTGACATTCTGGTGCTGGGTATAGGAAACAATTTAATTCCTTGGCTACCTTATAATGAATAAATTATGGGTGCTACCTGAATCAATCAACACTATTACCCTTTTCTTCTTTATATGTCCTTCTATCTTGAGAGTTTGAGGAGTGGTAATTCCTGCCAGTGCATTACACGATATGGTCGGATTCATTTCTTCCTCTTCTAGGGGTGGTTCCTGGTGTATATCGTCTTCTTGTTCATTTTATTCTTCTTCTTCACAATCTATGTAAAATAATTTCTTCTCAGCACACTTATGACCTTTAGTGTATTTGCTATCACAACTGTAGCAAAGCCCTTTTGCTCTTTTTTCTTCAAATTGTTGTGGTGTCAACCTTGTAGGTTGTGGAAATCTAGGTGTAGAAACACTTCCTTCTTTATAGAATTGAGTGGTAGGCTTCCTTGTCGCCATAATTTTACATTCAACTTTTCTTGCCAACCTGAATGCCTTCTCCAATGAATCAGGTTCCAAAAAACGAACTTCATGTTGGATGTTATCCTTTAGAGTACCTATGAAGAGATCAATCATGTGTTCCTCTGGAATATCAGTTACCCTTATATTCAATTTTTGGAAGTCCTCAATGTGCTGCCCCACTAAACCCTTTTGTTTGAGATTTATCAATTGGCTAAAGACGGTGTTGCTCTTTGTATCCTCATAATGTGCTATCATTTCCTCCGTAAAAATTGACCAAGTGACAATTTTTTTACGGGAGCAAAGCCATTGATACCATACAAATGTGTTTTGTTCTAAATGTAAAGTTGCAATGCGTACCTTTTGTGTGTTTTGCACGTTATGGAGATCAAAATATTGCTCCATCTGTAGTATCCATGTTACAGGATCCTTTCCATCAAACTTCCTCATATCCATTTGTGGAATATGGTGGTTCTTCCCGCCAACATTAGAGTTTATGAAATCACGATTAACATTTATTTTGTTCTCATCATGAGGTTCTTCTACTATATTTTCACCATTAGGAAACCTTTCTTGTATCAACTTTGTCAAACCTTCGATATCTGCTTTGAGATCATTCTTCATGCTTTCCATGTTGTCTTTCATGTCATCCATCTTAGCTTCCATGCCCACTTCCATGCCATCCATCTTAGATTCCAAACCATTCATCTTAGCTTCCATGCCTTTCTTCAAAAATTCCATTTCATTTTTTGTTGTTCCTTGCGAGAGCGAAATTTTTTGCACTTGCTCTTGTAATTTTGATATGTCATGTCGCCATTCTTCGTCTTCATGAGTCATAGTAGAACCTTCTAAAGGCCTAATGGGTGTTGAATTCTTTCTTGGGGCCATTATTTAGAACCCAATACTGATATATATTCTACAATATTCCCTTGGAATCAATTCAAATTGATTCTTCAAACAAGAATTATGAAATTTGGAAAACAAATACACACCTTTTTCTTTCTTTTGAGGAGCTCGATATTGAAATTGGATTATCTCTATGATTTCGGATCTTCAATATCTAAATTTCGGTACCAACGTAGCCCTCTGAATTATCTTATGAATGCCATAGGTTTTACCTGATTTGGATTCTCCAAGACAAAGTTGTGTCCAATCTCCCACAATTACCTAATTATGGACTGGTTCAGTAGAGCGAAGTTGTACGACTTGCCACGTGCCACTGTTTTGTCCTTTGTCTCTAAAATTGATAGCCAAGAAACTACAGTCTGTGTAATTGATACCACTATTTACGGCACTCCAATCCAATGCCCAGAGAGAGTGTTATTGAACTTTTCCCACGATCACCTCTTTGAGATGCAATTCAGGAGCCTGAAAAAGCATTACCTTCCACAGATCATATCTCCAAAAACATTGCGAACCAAGCTATGAAATATTTTGACGAATTTCCTCAGGATTTCAGCTTCGCACCATACGAATTTCAGATTCTGAACCTTCATAGAAAAGCAGTTATAGTGAAAATGCCGACTTTGTTTAGGTTTACGAAAAAGACTATTTTGAATCGTATCTCCGAAAATATTGCGAACCAAGCTCTAAAATTTTTAGACAATATTCCTCGGGATTTCTGATTCACACCTTAAACATTTCAACTTCTGAAACTTCGTAGAAAAATACTTATAGCGAAAATTCCACGATGACCTGTTTGGAGCAGCGAAACCCTAGAATCCAAAGCTCTGATACCAAATGTTGTGTAACCAGCTCCAAAAATAGGAGAAAAGAGATATCAACGCCTTAGAAATAAGCCACTTCGAGGGGGCAACCTCCAATACATTACATAAATGAACAATTCTTGGATGATACAATTTACAAAACCTCCTTTCTATATATAGGAGTCATGGGGCCATAATGTAATCCTAGTGGGCCACAATGTAATCCTAGCCGACCTAACAATAATAATTTAAGGGCACAATAATAACAAAATGGGGGTTACAAGGGTTCAATAATAACAATAAGGGGGTTACACTAACAATAATAAGGGACTATATTAGTGATATAGGGACCTAACAATATATGTGATGAGTTTCAATTAATTAATTTAATTAACTATTAAATTAAATAATTATCTTTATTTGTTTTCACTCCTTAAGGGTTTTAATGATTTATATTGTTTTATACTTTATGGAAATCTTTCCTAATCACATACAAAGGAAATAATATCCTGAGAAATACACATATTAAGTTTAGTTTTTATTTTCATAGATATCACACATACTATCACTCTATTTTCATAGCATGTTCATTCACTCATATATTTTTTAAAGGGAAACGATTCCTGTTATATCTAGTTAGATCCACCATTTCAATGGAAAATGAGTTTTTCTAAGGTCCCAACCAGGTGGTTTTCCCCAATGTTGAGGTAGACATTTTTAGGCCTCAACACTACCCCAAAAGTGCTTCCCAAAAACTACTTGCAAAATATGCTAATAGAAGCATCTAAAGTAGTGCCAATAGATTTAATATCAACATGATTCTTCTGAAAATTTTGATTAAAATTATTCATTTCAATGAGAAAATATGAAATTATATGGATGAAAAATTGCACTTGAAATATTGTTCCCAACCCATAAAATTTTTCTCCCCTAACCCCCAATCCTTTGTAATATTCCAAATATGGAATGGCTAGCAATCCATGGCTGGAAAACGCATTTTCTAAAAATTGAGGCAGCAGGATTTGATACCAAGGCCTAGACACCTTAGGCCAATGTGTCTAAGACCAAAATCCAAGAATTGGGACCAAAGGAATCCTTCTAGGGTGGTGAGACAAGCCTCCCACACCTAGTTCCCTTCATAAATTTCCCAAAGAATGGGGCTGCAACAATATATGAACATACAATGGATTCTCTAAGTTATTTTTATGAGATTGCTTGTGAGAAGAAGTAAATAGCCAAAATATATGATTATAGCAGTAAAATGAATGCAATTACTTGAGGAATCAGTCATTCAATCGATAAAATACAAGCCTCACACTACATGCATGATAAATATGAAGCACACTGTTATAGATAAGAAACTGTAGGTTATGACTATGCAGTCTATTATAGTGAACTGCTGCAAAATGATAAAAATAAAAATATATGACAATATGAAGCTCAAATAAAGTAGGGGAGCAAGATCTCAACCCCTGAAAATAAAATACATCAATCCTCTAGGACGATTGGCTGAAATACAAGAAAAATGGCATTCCTGCAGAAATGCCGGAGCTGCTGGGTAGTAGCAGCAACTCAAGAACTAGAAATAGATGGAGAAGGATGAAATGGCTGCATCAAATGAATAACCCTCCTCCAATGGAAATCTGAAGTGAAAGGTTGATCCCTTCACCTAAGATCTCACCCTTCAAACTATTTGCTAATCCCTCACAACAAATGCTCTCCAAGAATAACTCTATCTAAGAGAGGGACTACGCTGCATATGGTGTCAAGTGGTTGGCCTGGTGAAAAAAATGGTGGAATAAGCTCATGCACCTCCTTTTCTAATCTCCCAAAGGGATGGAAGCTCCATCCTCTGAAAAACTAACCAAGAATGGTGTTGTAGAAAACCTCCCCAGCAACACCCAGCAACACTGCATAATCTCTAGCTAAAATTGCATTGATGAATGAAGATGATGCTTGAAATCAATGTTTGGATATGGGGAATCGAGTGCAATCCTACAAGATCTACTCAAGAAGGAGAGGAAATCCTAAACAGGAATTTCCCCGCAATTCTTGCTAAGCAGCAAGAAGTTGCAGCAAGTCCAAAGGACCAAAGATGAATAATACTCAAGATGTTTTACAATGGCTACCTTGCCTTCCTTTTAACCAATGTGAGCTCCCTCTCAATGGACCCCACTCATTAGTTTTTCCTACCTATAGAAGCTTCCCTCCTCTTTCATTGCGCTAGCCCACAAGATACCTTTCCATCTCCTAACACTGCGCAGTTTGACTTGGTCAAACTTGACCTAGCCTTCTTGCAAAAGTCCCCTTTCACACATGGAGGTGTGAAATCCAGCTCTATAAGTGATCCTCTTTCATACTAAGAGGATTTTTATCCTTTATTCATGAAATGAATGGGTCTCCTACCCATTTTATTCATCTCCTAGGTGAAAATGGAAAAAATAAATATTCCACAAAATTTGGAATATTACAGTCCTCCCCTCTGAAAGATTGCTTGTCCTGAAGCAAGTACAAGGATAGACTGATTTATCTCCCCTTAATTTCCCTATAGCACCCATGGATGATAAAATTCTCCAAGAAAAAGATGCCATATCATCAATCAAGTGTCCAAGTTGTCCCTCCAACATATGCAATCTAGCTTTTGGTGAACATTCCAAAATAGCTATCATGTAGAAACAAATATCCATGAAGGAAACAATGGGTTGTCTAAGGGCCTACTTGAGGCATGAGATCTGATATATAATGGGAATCATCATCCCCATATGAATCTCTCATCCCCAAGAAATCATCCATACAACATAAGTTGCCTCCCAACATGGCAACTCACAGAAATCTCCCTCCACCTTGAGCTCTGGAAATGAAGGTGGGATGAAAATCTAAATATGGAAAGCCTCATAGCTTGCCCCATGCTGTCCTTCTCTCCAGTTGTGATAAGTGTAGAGTGTGTGCTGATCATGGGCTGCAAAAATATTGCCCTCAAGAGGAAAAATGAAGAGCAATCCTCCAATGGTCTCTACTCCATCAATGATACTCCAGTTGGCCCAAGACATTTCATCCATGATGAGTAGGACATGATCATCATAGAATACCCCAATGACATGTTTGTTGTAGGTTATACCATATGCAGCAAGGTACAAACATTGTCTCATAAG
Source organism: Pinus albicaulis (assembly GCA_034641835.2). Taxonomy (NCBI): domain Eukaryota; kingdom Viridiplantae; phylum Streptophyta; class Pinopsida; order Pinales; family Pinaceae; genus Pinus; species Pinus albicaulis. Next base: position 232,765 of record JAXQQM020059153.1, read on the forward strand.
GTTACAACGCAACCTCATCCACTGCAGTTGCAGAAAATAACATTGCAAGTATTATACAAAAAATATCACCTCTACTACTGAATAGTAAATAGATGAGTGAATAAGCAATAAACAATAAAAAACATGCCCATATAAATACAATTGATGGATAGAATCATCAAATTCATAGCCCACCTCAAAAGAAGGAAAAGAGGTGGTTGTGGTGGCCATGTCTCCCGCAGGCAAATTCTCGCGCAAAGTCTATTTTTAGACTATGTCTATTTTTAGACATACGGAGCATAATTTGGGAATTCTACTTGGAGATTCTTAAAGTATGCGACATGTCGGTAAAAATAGATGAGACCCTTATTTTTTAGGACCCGGGCTATTTTTAGACTGATCTCCTAAAAATATGGAAGTCAAATATTATTTACCCTTAATAATATTTTGACTATAAACAGCAGTTTACTCTCTTGGCGCACTTCAGTTTGAGTCATGGAGGTGACTCATGCAACTGATACAAGGAATCACGTGGTTCCTAGGGTTTGATGGCATCTTGCATGGTTGGCTTCAGTTAGACTTCAGTGGCAGGAGTTTTGGAGGAGTTAACGGGACAAGTAGTGGAGTTGTGTTATGCTTGTTTTAGTTGAACTAGTTGGGATTAGTTAACTAACTAATCAACTAGATATGAGTGGAGTAAATTAAATAATATTTAATTTACTAAATATTAACTCATTAGTCAACTCAAGAACACTCCAGTTCACTACAGTGCATGATCAGTTCAGTGGAGACCAGTGGAAGAGGTAGATGAAAGGGTGAGTAAAGCTATCAGTTGGTAGATTTGTTTTGCATGAGATTTGCATTACACTTGGAGGAATTGTCCATGACAATTGCGCAATCAAGGCAAGGGGATTCGAACCTTGAACCTCTTCATATACAGGCCATGATTGCGCAATAGAGGCAAGGCAATTGGCGGGGAGTTTTGAACCTCAGACTTGTTCAAAACTGAGTCAGATTGTGAGTAACTTCATGAGAGAGTACTGAGTACTTGTGAGGAGTATTGTACTTGTTCGGTTACTTGATTTCTCCATTATAATATACACAATAGCTGCGGGGTTTTCAGCTATAGGCTTTCCCCATACATACTGAGTTAATGTGTGATTGATTTGATGTGAGATTGCTTCTGTTATTTCCGCATGTGACAATTAATTGTAGAAGAAGGTTATGTGTTATGTATGCAATTCGAAATTGATATATGACCGGGTTAATATTCAGTGAATAAGTGATTTATTCAGCTAATTTCTACATGGTATCAGAGCGAGATTAATTGTCGAAGTCTATTACGGTGATTGCAAACTTATTTCCTCGGACAGAGTCTGCATGCGGGCCAGGTAGCCTCCGGAATATTCATCCTTCTTTGTAAGGTGAAAGATCCGGTGAATGCCCTTTGCAGTCAATCTCTGATTTGGAAATAATTTGTTTTCAAGTATAGATCGGAAGCGATAGAGCTTGGAGTTTGGAATTCGAATTTTGCAGAAGGTTGTTCTTCTTGGTGCCGGTGTTGAAAGATGTCTTCTTTCAATGGTTTGCGACTCGAATATGCTCTTGAAGGCAGTTCGAACTATGTTGCATGGAAAGATCGAATGGAAGAAGTGTTAGAAGATAATGGTCTGAAGGAGTTCGTGGATGCGGATGTCCCAAAGCCCACTGATGCAGCTCTGGTCGATGCATGGCAAAAGAAGATCGCGAAATGTCGAAGGATCCCGTTGGAGGGCGTCAAGGATCATATTGTATCCAGCCTGCATGGAAAGGCTACTCCATATTTAATGTGGAAAGCTTTGACGGATCTATTCCAGAGTAAGAGTGACCAAAGGAAGCCGGCGCTCAAAGACAAGCTCAGGAACATCAAGATGGAGAAGGGCGACAGTATCGCTAAATACCTCACGAAGTTCACTCAATGCAGAGATGAACTGGGAAGTGTGGGAGTTACTGTCGATGAAGAGGATATGGTCGACCTGGCTCTCCTTGGTCTTCCGAAGGCTTAGCACTCATATCAAGATAGTGTCAATGGTCGGGAGAAGCTGCCGGGATGGGAGCGCCTTTGGGCGGATCTCATGCAGGAGGAGATAAGGAGGACTACTGGAGATGGATCTTCATCAAAGGGAGCTGATGAAGAAAACTGCGCTTTGGTGTCCAAAGCTAAGAAAGGGAAGGGTAAGAAAACCTCTCATTCTGGAGCTAAGGGCAAGAAGCAGGATATGGAGAAAGTGAAATGTTTTCACTGCCATGATCACTGACATTATGCTACCAATTGTCCAAAGAAGAAGAAGAACAAGCAAGCGGGAAGATCTGCAGATGGAGAAGCTTTGGCTTCACAGTTCGAGCTTGACTTTTCACTGATTGCATGCTTAGTTTCAAGTATGATGGGATCGGTGTGGTTCTTGGACAACGGTGCGTCATTTCATATGACGGGAGATCGGGAGTTGTTCTCAGATCTGGAGGACAAGGATTTGGGCATGCACATCGAGATGGGCGATGACGGTAGATACAGTGCGACTGGTATCGGTACCGTATCCTTTCAGAGGGAGTCTGGTAAACCCTTTGTCTTGAAGGATGTCATGCATGTACCCGGATTGAAGAAGAACCTGATTTCAGTAGCGATGTTGGAGGATAAGGGTTATGATGTGGTCTTCAGCGAAGGAAAAGCTTTCCTGCGCAGTAAGACTACTGGAGAGACCCGGAAGATAGGGGTTCGAACTCAGAACCTTTATCAGTTGCAGGTAGATGACTGCGCAGCTATGGCATGCAAGGCCGGAGATGTGGTGAGCCGGGATGATGAGGGCGAACTATGGCACAGGAGATTGGGCCATCTTCACCATGGAGCTTTGAAGATTCTGCAGCAGATTTCTACCGGACTTCCTAAGGGCACCCTTGCGCAGTCAGATCAGTGCAAGGGGTGTACTTTAGGGAAGTATGTGAAAGCCACCTTTCACGAGAAGGATAGTCGCGCCACGACGATCCTTGAGAGAGTTCACACAGACGTGTGTGGTCCTTTCTCAGTTGCTTTGACAGCAAAGCAAAAGTATTATGTGATCTTTGTTGATGATTTCTCTCGAAAGTGCTGGATCTTCTTCATGCAGAAGAAGAGCGATACATTCGCGAAGTTCTGTGAGTTTAAAGCACTGGTCGAGAAGGAGTCGGGGAAGAAGGTGATTGCTCTAAGGAGTGATATCGGTGGTGAATTCATCTCGGCTGAATTCAAGGAGTTCTGCAGCGCAGAAGGGATTCGGAGAGAGCTCATCGCACCCCATAACCCACAGCAGAACGGGGTGGCTGAGCGGAAGAACAGAACGATCGTGGGTGTCGCACGGCGATGTTGTACGATCGTGGCCTACCCTTCACTGTGGGCCGAGGCATGGGTCACGTCAGGGCTAGAGCAAAGTGTTAACCGTTGTCCTCACAAGGTTCTTGGCATGAGTACACCAGAGGATGCTTATTCTGGCAAGAGGCCTGATATTTCCCATTTGCGGATTTTCGGATCTCCTGTCTACATGCATGTGACGAAGGATGCGAGAAGGAAGCTGGATCCAACTGCCGAAGTTGGAATATTTGTGGGGTACACTGATACACCTCACAACTATCGGGTGTATGTGCCAGACAGTCGCAAGACTGTTGTGCGACGGGATATAAAATTTCAGGAGGAGAAAGCCATGCAGTGTTCGCTTGAGAGGGAGCTATACTTGCATGCAGATGAGGAGCTGTTAGTTCCTAAGGAGGAGCTTCCGGATGTGGATCAGCCACAAGAGGAAGTTCAGGAGGTGGAAGAAACCACCCATGCAGCGCCAACCATCAGAGGGCGCATGCGCACTACAGAGGCTGAGCGACTGGCTCGGGATGCAGAGAAGGTTGTAGGACCACCTACAGCACAGCGCAGACAGAGACAGTCACCGGATCGGTACACTGGATACATGGCTCTTATGAGTCAATGTGTTGTGACAGAGCCATCCTCTTTTGAGGAAGCTGTGGAGGAACCCGCATGGGCTGATGCCATGATCGAAGAATATGATTCGATCATCAGGAACAGTGCATGGGAGATTGTCCCAAGACCGGTTGGGAAATCAGTTGTAGGTTCGCGATGGATCTACAAGGTGAAGCAGGCGGCTGAGGGGAGTGTGGAGAAGTACAAGGCGAGATTTGTCGCCCGTGGCTTCTCACAGATCGAGGGGATTGACTATGAGGAGACTTTTGCACCTGTCGCAAGGTACTCTTCCATACCGACGATCCTTGCTCTCTCAGCGCAGATGGGGTGGCACATTCATCAGATGGATGTGAAGACTGCGTTCCTCAATGGAGTTATTGAGGAGGAGGTGTACATAGAGCAGCCTGAAGGTTTTGAGATCTTCTGCAGTGAGTCGCATGTGTGCCGACTCAAGAGAGCACTGTACGGGCTGAAGCAAGCACCTCGTGCTTGGTACACTCGGATAGACAGCTACTTCACGGGCTTGGATTCTCCAAGAGTGAGGCAGATCCAAACCTGTACCAGATTGTGGTGGAGGGGAAGCTGTTGATCATCGTACTGTATGTAGATGATCTGATTTTGACTGGCGATGAGCAGTTGATACTTTCATGCAAGGATGATCTTGCACGAGAGTTTGAGATGAAGGACCTGGGCATCCTTCATTATTTCCTGGGATTGGAGATTTGGCAGCGCAGTGGAGGACTGTTTGTTTCTCAGGGCAAGTATGCCCGGGAGATTCTGGAGAGGTTCAACATGCAAGGCCGCAAGCCTGTTGATACCCCTCTTCCTGGAGGTTGGAGGAAGGGAGATGCTACTTCGGAGGAGGTAGTGGATGCCACTGTCTATCGACAGTTGGTGGGGTCGTTGATGTATTTGGTCAATACTCGACCCGATATATGCTATGCAGTTAACCAGCTTTCGCAAGCTATGGTTAAGCCTACCAAGCTCTTTTTGAAGGCGGGCAAGCATGTATTGCGCTATATCAGAGGCACATCGGGATATGGTCTATGGTACAGACAGGAGGATGGAGTGAAGCTTTCTGGTTTCACTGATGCAGATTGGGCAGGGAGCCCAACAGACCGGAAGAGCACTTCTCGAGGAGTTTTCAGCATTGGGTCGACAGCAGTTTCCTGGTACAGCAGGAAGCAGAGATCCGTGGCACTCAGTTCAGCAGAGGCCGAGTACATGGCAGCAAGCTTGGCTGCATGTGAGGCTATTTGGATGAGGAAGATCCTCGCAGGTTTGTTCAGGTTGCATTTGGAGCCTACAGTGATCTACTGTGATAACCATAGCTGCATCAAGCTCTCGGCTAATCCAGTATTTCATGATAGGTCCAAACATATCGACATCAGGTACCATCACATCAGAGATTGTGTTCAGCGGAGGATCATGATGTTTTCATATGTTCCCACGGAGGATCAGGATGCCGACATCCTGACGAAGGCGCTCACCAGGAGCAAGTTCGAATTCCACAGAGGCAGGATAGGGATTGCAGATAATCCATATCTTGCTGAGAGGGAGTGTTGAGAATGCAGCAAGATGATGGAGCTAGTGAAATGAAGTCGCCTTCACTAAGTGGGCCCGCAGGCAAATTCTGGCGCAAAGTCTATTTTTAGACTATGTCTATTTTTAGACATACGGAGCATAATTTGGGAATTCTACTTGGAGATTCTTGATGGATGCGACATGTCGGTAAAAATAGATGAGACCTTATTTTTAGGACCCAGGCTATTTTTAGACTGATCTCCTAAAAATATGGAAGTCAAATATTATTTACCCTTAATAATATTTTGACTATAAACAGCAGTTTACTCTCTTGGCGCACTTCAGTTTGAGTCATGGAGGTGGCTCATGCAACTGACACAAGGAATCACGTGGTTCCTAGGTTTTGATGGCATCTTGCATGGTTGGCTTCAGTTAGACTTCAGTGGCAGGAGTTTTGGAGGAGTTAACGGGACAGATAGTGGAGTTGTGTTCTGTTTGCTTTAGTTGAACTAGTTGGGATTAGTTAACTAGCTAATCAACTAGATATGAGTGGAGTAAATTAAATAATATTTAATTTAATAAATATTAACTCATTAGTCAACTCAAGAACACTTCAGTTCACTACAGTGCATGATCAGTTCAGTGGAGACCAGTGGAAGAGGTAGATGAAAGGGTGAGTAAAGCTATCAGTTGGTAGATTTGTTTTGCATGAGATTTGCATTACACTTGGAGGAATTGTCCATGGCAATTACGCAATCAAGGGAAGGGGATTCGAACCTTGAACCTCTTCATATACAGGCCATGATTGCGCAATAGAGGCAAGGCAATTGGCGGGGAGTTTTGAACCTCAGACTTGTTCAAAACTGAGTCAGATTGTGAGTAACTTCATGAGAGAGTACCGAGTACTTGT
>JAXQQM020086780.1:0-31546 GCA_034641835.2 Pinus albicaulis
CTGTTGGGAAAAATACTTAGAGGGGGGGTGAATCAGTATTTAGAGCTGACTGAAAACTTTTTATCAGAAATCTTTTTATGCATTTAATTCTTTACATAAATTATTGCATCATTCATTCATCAAAAGATTAGTAGGCAGGATTGTTTATGATGTCGCTATAATAATTATCACATAAATAACACCTGGTGCAGTGTTGGTGAAGCAATTTGGAAAACCACCATTTCTTTGTAAATACTAACTCTTCAATATTTATTATAAAAACTTCTTTAATTTAATCTTGTGGAGTACTTATGCAATATGACACCCATGAAGGCAACAACCTTCTCTATAGTTCTCTAGTCGCTACTGAACTCGACCTGATTTTAACGGTTTGTAAGCTTTTAGCACCATGACAAAAAAATTCTATAGTGGCTCTACCAACTTTCTCTTAATTTCTTCATCAGATTTGCGTCAGATATTCATGACTTCATTTTCAAATCTTCCTAGAGATTCATCATTTCTAGATCTAGAGATCATATCCATAGGTGCATCATAGATTCAGATTCATCAGAGACAGAGTTCGATCATGCAGATATCTCTTAAAAAGATTTATTCATTAACAACCCCTCAATCTGCACACCATGAACCATGATACACTTCTCCTTATATAGTTTTGCCTTTATTAATACCATGAGTCAAAACCACTCAACCGCTAATGGTATTCCTGGACGGGATCTAAATAGGTAATCCAGCGGGGTCTACCCAAGCCCCAAACAACTTTTCATTGTTTTATTTTCTTGATCTGGCAATTAATTAATCTAAGGCTTTTTAATATCTCAATCTGAGATTGAGATATTAATCCAATTCCCCCTTTATTTGTTACAAACATTAACGTGCCGCTGACTTATATGAAAACCCAAAAGTAATAGATATCCATATAACCTTTCGGGCCCTTCAATAATATTTAATCTTCGACTTGGGGGTGAAGATCTCGGCATAACACAACAACGTATATTGAACCAATAATGTGAAGGGAAATTGGGTACCACACCCTTAATACAGGACATAATACTTTGGGTTAAACTCGCAAACCTCAATACATGCGTATGGGCCCCAACGTTAACGGTTGTCTCCATTTGACGGTTGTTATCACGTCGCGCAGCCTCATTTGATCGGACGGATATCGCTTGGCGAAGACGCGCGAACAATAACGCGCGATGGCCGCCGTACTTTGGTTAACCTTCGCGCATCTTCCTCATACGACCACCGTCCGATGACTCCTTCCCAGATCAACGGTGCTCAACAATTTCGTTGGGCATCCTGGGTCGAACAATAACGCGCGATGGCGCGCAGTGACAAGCGGTTTTGTGGAGTCGTACAGGGACGCGTGTCGCCTGTTCTATGTAATCGCTCCCCAACTCGGAGATATCGCTTATCACCGAAAGGCGGTGCGATATGGACAATCCGGCCTCGCAAATTCGCTCGTGGTTTTGGAACAGTGACCAACCCATGGTTAAGTCGGGTTACGCTATTCCTTTTGGTCCCTTAACTCAGGTTCACAACTCGGATTTATTTCAATAGAGTTCGGTCCAATCATGTGGTAGGGAGTTTCATAGAAATACTCCTTCGCATACTATAATGCGCAGCTTCATCAGGTTATACATTCCCCATTGCTCACTGTATCATGACCTTATATAGATTCACGAATCTACTCCTTCCACAAAGCTTATGATGTTTACAGACCATGCTTTCACAATGATTCATAATTGTCCACAGGGACTCAACTATCCTTCCTACTGAATTCTATCAAGAATATACATATAATTCACAGAGAATTTAGAACCTTTTTCTGTTCGATGGCCTTTTTCTTCCTACATTGTCTCTGGAAAACTCTGCTTCAATTCACTGCTTGTCCCTGCTCCTTGACTGATACTTCTCTCTGTAAATGCACTCTTCCTGTGTTCTTCTCTGCTACTGCCTAGTTACTGTTTCAGATGCTCCTTCTTTGCCAATTCCTTTGCCATCAATGACAATATTTCCAACAATCTCCCCCTTTGGCATTGATGGCAATACTCTTCCTCTATTTGTCTTATAGAAACCCCTCTTTGTTTTTCCTCCCCCCTTGACATCAATGGCAAAGGGTTGATTAATATCCTTTGTACCGACAATACCATGCTCCCCCTGAGATCATGATGCATCTTTAAACATAATAGTTAATGAAAGAACATAAATGACTTATACAATCAAGATCGGAAATTCTCAAGCATGAGATCAGACTACAAAAAATAATTAGAATGCCAACAGTGCATCCTTTCCACATGACCAATGCTCCCCCTTAACCTGTGCATCCAGAGATACCCATCAGCACCGCAGCTGTGCTGAAGAATGCTGACCCAGAAAAAATTTGTCAGCAAATGCCCATACGCGGTTTTCCTACAGGAATTCTGCATATCCAATTTAATCTTCTATATTTAAGTAGATCTGATCTTTTGCATGGCAGAGACTACTCCCAGCTTTTGTCTGAGAAATTCGAATGCTTCCCTGGGTAATGGTTTGGTAAATATATCAACAACTTGTTCTTTGGAGGGAACATACTCCAACTTCACCTTTTGTTCAAGCACTTGTTCACGTAAGAAGTGATACTTGATGGGAATGTGCTTGGTCTTGGAATGCATAACAGGATTCTTTGAGATACTGATGGCACTTTTATTATCACACATAATGGAAATAGGAAGTGAACATTTGATTTGAATGTCTTGTAAGGTTTGCATCATCCAAAGAAGTTGAGTGCAACATGATGCGGCAGCCACATATTCTGCTTCTGCTGTAGATAAGGCAATAGAGCTTTGCTTCTTGTTGAACCAAGATACTAACCGGGGCCCCATATAGAATGCACCACCACTAGTGCTTTTCCAATCATCAACATTTCCAGCCCAATCTGCATCAGTATAAGCATGAAGAGTGAGATTAGCATTCTTTGGATACCATAGTCCAAAGTCTTGAGTTCCTTGCAAATATTTGAATATTCTTTTGACAGCCTGAAGATGAGAATCTTTTGGATTAGCTTGGAATCGTCCCACAATCCCAACTGCATGCATAATGTCTGGTCTAGTCCCTGTGAGATCAAGTAGACTTCCTATCATAGATCTGTATTATGGTTGATTCACCATGGGAGAATCATCATGAGAACTGAGATTACATCCGGTTATCATTGGTGTACTTACATGTTTGCACTCTTCCATGCCATACTTCTTCAGAATTTTCTTAAGATATTTTGCTTGTGATAAGAATATGCCATATGTTGCTTGTTGCACTTGCAAGCCAAGAAAGAATGTTAGTTCCCCAAGTAAAGACATTTCAAATTCTTGCTGCATAACAGAAGCAAATTTCTGACTCATAGACTCTTCATTACTTCCAAAAATGATATCATCAACATATACAACCACAATCAATAGTTTATCATTTTCAGTTTTTGCGTATAAGTTGCTATCAGCAGACCCCTTTGAAAATCCTTGTTGATGAAGATATTTGTCAAGACGATAATACCATGCCCTTGGAGCTTGTTTGAGACCATATAGAGCCTTTTAAGTCTACAAACAAGTTTTTCATCATTTCCCAAAATGAATCCTTCTGGTTGTTCTATATAAACTTCTTCTTCTAGATCACCATTGAGAAAAGTAGATTTAACATCCATTTGATAAACTTTGATTTGTTGGAAGCTTGAAAAAGCAAGAAACACTCTTATGGCTTCAAGTCTAGCTACAGGGGCAAAAGTTTCTTCAAAGTCTATACCTTCTTGTTGAGCATACCCCTTGCAAACAAGTCTAGCTTTATTTCTTATAACATCCCCATTCTCATTTAACTTATTTTTGAATATCCATTTAGTTCCAATGACATTTTTGTCATGAGGTCTTGGTACTAATTCCCAAGTGTGATTCTTTTCAAATTGATCAAGTTCTTCATTCATGGCTTGAATCCAACATTCATCTTTGCTGGCTTGATTTACATTTTGTGGTTCAATAGTGGATAGAAATGCCAGGTAACTAGAAGATCCCACAAGATTCCTTCTTGTTTGTACACCTGATCCCTTTTCTCCCAAAATTTGAGATTCTTGGATGATTCTTTTGAACATATCTAGATGGAGATTTTCAGATAAATCACCTTTGGGTTCTTCATTGGGTTCACTGTCTATATCATTTCTATTTGATGTAGAAGGATATATGTCACTATCATAATGCCAACAATGCGTTACTCTCAGCAAGGCTAATGCTCCCCCTGAAACTGTGCTCATGTTCTTGAGCCATCTCACTGTTTTCCTTAACAGAAAAACATACGCTTCTGTCTCCATTGGAACTCGCGTGCATACGCGGCCTTAGTTCATGAAACCCGCGTATGGAAAGTGAAATACTGAAAATTTCACATTCCTTGTTCTCCCCCTGAATTTGTACCACCTGTACCTGTCTTCTCTTGTCACATCAGATGCACTGTTAGAAATAAACACAACCAGAATTACCAACCAACCATGGGAATCACCATATATTTCTCCCCTTGTGATGATACATTACTGATTCCTATAATGTATCTCACATCACTCCTGCAGTCATTATGAGAAGTAAGCTTTAGAAGCGGAAGACTGCAATAGGATTATTATCCCTTACGTTTTTGACCGGTCCTCCTTTTTCCAACTTTGCTTGAAATTTCTTATTGTGTGCTGGAAATTATCCAATTTCTCAGATCTATTCATCCTGCATTCCTTTTCTACATGTCCATACTTGTTACAAGCATAACATCTTGAGTGACCAGGAAAATAAGCATAGGGATCATAATGTGTTTTTCTATTCTTTCTTCTATTGCAATCAACTGCTTTATGACCAAACTTGCTGCATGAAAAACAATATCCCTTAAAGAAACCTGAGTACCTTTCTGTGTAGAATCTGTTTGTCAATCTGCTTCTGCAATTGGCTGCAACATGCCCATAATTATGACATTTAAAGCATTCAACATTATTGATCAAAGAAGAGAATCAATTGATGCTTCTATAGTTAGGAGGGAATGATTTCTTTTGAGAGTTCATGATTGTCGGTTGACCTTTTGTTTCTTTCAACACTTCAGGTTTTGCATTGATATCCTTTGAATTTTTAGCACTTTCTTGTGAACTAGATTCTCCTTTAACCGTTTCATGAAAACCAAGACCAAATTTAACAGAAGGAGACCTTTGACTACTAAGAATATTGTCCAGAATATTAGTACTATCTTGAAACCTCAAGAGTTTATCTTTTTCTTCTAATTTACCTTTTAAAATGTTTACCTCAACCTCCAATCTTTGGCATTTCTTCTTCATACTTTCTTTGACCCTTCTTCCTTCTTCTACTTGATCATTCAATTTTAAAATCTCTTCTTTCAACCCATTTTCTTGTTCTTCAAATGATTGTAGAATTTCTTCATTCTTCTTATTTGATGCTTCGAGATCTGCTTTCAGAGAGATGATTTTTGCTTAAAGTCCTTCACTGTGATTGGTTACTTCATCGTACAACCTTTGATACTTGTTTATCTGTCCATTCATTCTAGAGATCATATCTTTGTAGATAGATTCTCTCTCATTAAATAATCTTTGTTGATCTTCAACTTTAATCTTGAGAACTTCTTCTAGATCCATAACATTACTTTCACTATCTTCACCATTGCATGCACATGAAAGTGAATCACAAGAACAACAATCAATACATGTTTCATCTTCTTCATTTTCTGCTGCACATGTTTTCTGAGATATCTCCTTTCTTTGAGTAGCCTTCTTCTTTTGCTTCCTTCCCATTGAGATGGATCTCCTTCAAGTGATCAAGCTCCTTCAGAAGGACCTGGCTCTGATACCAATTGTTGGGAAAAATACTGAGAGGGGGGGTGAATCAATATTTAGAGCTGAATGAAATTTTTTTATCAGAAATCTTTTTATGCATTTAATTCTTTACATAAATTATTGCATCATTCATTCATCAAAAGATTAGTAGGCCGTAAGCATGTACAGTAATAACAGAATGAACCATCACACATAAGCAACACACATGAACACCAGTATTTAAGGTGGAAACCCAATTTGGGAGAAAACCACCGCTGTTGTCGTCTCTGTCTTCAATATTTATTATAAAGAAAACTTCTTACAATTTTAGTGTTGGCGCAGACTTATACCAGCACGCAGGCACCCACCTGCAAAAGGCTACAACCTTCTCTCGTTCTCCAGTCACTGCTGGAAGGGAGCTCCAACCCCCTGATTTTAACACCAGTTTGTAGAAAGCTTTTAATTTCGCACTGAAGGCTTCAACCCTCAGATCTACCAACTTTCTCTTAATTTCTTCATCAGATTTGCATCAAATCTTCATGACTTCATTTTCAGAATTCCAAGAGATTCATCATTTCTAGATCTAGAGATCATATCCATAGGTGCATCATAGATTCAGATTCATCAGAGACAGAGTTCGATCATGCAGATATCTCTTAAAAAGATTTATTCATTAACAACCCCTCAATATGCACACCATGAACCATGATACACTTCTCCTTATATAGTTTTGCCTTTATTAATACCATGAGTCAAAACCACTCAACCGTTAATGGTATTCCTGTAAATGCACTCTTCCTCTGTTCTTCTCTGCTACTGCCTAGTTACTGTTTCAGATGCTCCTTCTTTGCCAATTCCTTTGCCATCAATGACAATATTTCCAACATAAACAAACCTTGCGCTCATACCTAGCTTAAAACCCTAATTCATCCAACCCTCTTGGTTGTGATTTTGTGGAGAAAGCCCTCTCCGATTTGGTAAGGCTAGCTACCAAACTAAAAGATTGGTCTGTGGTTACCTCTATTTGGACTCTTTCTCACCCTTAGAGATACGACAAAGTGATAACAGGATCATAGAGAAAATTCCATTGCATTGTAAATCCTGAGTGTCATGAGATTGCAAAGCACAAATGCAATGAGTTTGTTGAGGAATGGCTTTGAGATCACTAAGAATTGTGTCGAGCGAGGGAAGAGGTTAATGGCATGAGATCCTAGTGGGATCATAAACGCATGATAGTGATATTGTAGCGGGCTACCCTATACTGCAAGATCACAAAAGGGATATGATGTGATTCTAGTATTAAAACCATATCACAAGGAAACAGTGTAACCAAATAATGGTAGCATGTAAACCAAAGTAATTAAGGGTTTAACAAGATCACAGAAAATATTTGATTCCCTACTCAATGGATCTTTATAAGATTCAGAGCCTTTGAAATATATGGGAGTGTTACACCTTTGTGGAATTTCTTTTTCTTGGAAGCTCATGCGAATTTTTTTCCTTGGGTAATAAAAGATGGAGGTCACTATGAATAGTAAGAATAAGTGCTTTCATGATTCCATGAATTTCATCATTTTCGTTTAAGTGTATGTGTTTTATTAACATCAGTCATATTCTTATTCTTATTCATTCTTATTCATTGTGTTTCATCATATTCTTATTCTTATTTATTAACATCAGGCACCCACCTGCAGAAGGCTACAACCTTCTCTCGTTCTCCAGTCACTGCTGGAAGGGAGATCCAACCCCCCGATTTTAACACCATTTTGTAGAAAGATTTTAATTTCGCACTGAAGGCTTCAACCCTCAGATCTACCAACTTTCTCTTAATTTCTTCATCAGATTTGCATCAGATCTTCATGACTTCATTTTCAGATCTTCCTAGAGATTCATCATTTCTAGATCTAGAGATCATATCCATAGGTGCATCATAGATTCAGATTCATCAGAGACAGAGTTCGATCATGCAGATATCTCTTAAAAAGATTTATTCATTAACAACCCCTCAATCTGCACACCATGAACCATGATACACTTCTCCTTATATAGTTTTTCCTTTATTAATACCATGAGTCAAAACCACTCAACCGCTAATGGTATTCCTGTAAATGCACTCTTCCTCTGTTCTTCTCTGCTATTGCCTAGTTACTGTTTCAAATGCTCCTTCTTTGCCAATTCCTTTGCCATCAATGACAATATTTCCAACATAAACAAACCTTGCAATCATACCTAGCTTAAAACCCTAATTCATCCAACCCTCTTAGTTGTGATTTTGTGGAGAAAGCCCTCTCCGATTTGGTAAGGCTAGCTACCAAACTAAAAGATTGGTCTATGGTTACCTCTGTTTGGACTCTTTCTCACCCTTAGAGATACAACAAAGTGATAACAGGATCATAGAGAAAATTCCATTGCATTGTAAATCCTGAGTGTCATGAGATTGCAAAGCACAGATGCAATGAGTTCATTGATGAATGGCTTTGAGATCACTAAGAATTGTGTCGAGCGAGGGAAAAGGTTAATGGCATGAGATCCTAGTGGGATCATAAACGCATGATAGTGATATTGTAGCGGGCTACCCTATACTGCAAGATCACAAAAGGGATGTGATGTGATTCTAGTATTAAAACCATATCACAAGGAAACAGTGTAACCAAATAATGGATCTTTATAAGATTCAGAGCCTTTGAAATATATGGGAGTGTTACACCTTTGTGGACTTTCTTTTTCTTGGAAGCTCATGCGAATTTTTTTCCTTGGGTAATAAAAGATGGAGGTCACTATGAATAGTAAGAATAAGTGTTTTCATGATTCCATGAATTTCATCATTTTCATTTAAGTGTATGTGTTTTATTAACATCAGTCATATTCTTATTCATTGTGAATTTTTTCCGTGTTTTTATGAATCGGGTTACTATTAGTAATCCCTTGATTCACTTTTCCTGAAAATAGCCCTTCATTGTTAATTTCATTCATCAATTTCTTGTCCTTGTTTGATTAAATGTGACTTTCCTATGGTTCATTTGCTTGTATGTTGTGAATTTGTTTCCCACATTTCAATGAATGAGTTGTTTGTCTACGTTCAACTAATTTAGATACATTCCTAGGGTAGAATAGATATATTAATTAGTTTTATTTTCATATATTAACCTAAGATTACATTTATGATTTTAGTTTATTCTATTATTTGATTTTAAACAAAACATTAGTTGATAGCATTCAGAATTTTAAATCAACAAACATTTCCATACCAAATGAGAGTTAGTCTAATTGAAACTCGTCGTTCAACAATTCTTCCTATTGTTAACCTAGGATTCTCAACAAAACCATTACATATTTATGCATAGCAACACATTTTTAAACATTATGTTTGTGAAACTACCATATATTAAAATTCTAATAGACATTCTAATAAACCATTATAATTTTGGTTTGGTTCCAAAAATCATCACATAAAAACTCAACTATCTTATAATTATAAAGAAAATACTAAACAGCTTATTAATATATATTTTATAATATCAATTTAAATAATTTAAGACCTAGCATCAAAATAAACTACTTAAGTCTATAATTATTAATGTAATTTTGAAATTTAACTATTTTAGAATTTTATTTTTTTTTAATTTTAAAAAATATATACATTTCTCATTAAATAATTTACTAAATATATAATGTTCTCACAATTTTATATATAATTTTACAATTAAAAAAAAAAAAAAAAATATATATATATATATATATATATATATATATATATATATATATATATATAATAAAGAAAATAATAATAGAAAATTAAAACACAATTTCATATAAATTTATATAACATTTAAACTACATCATCATCCAAGCTCAATTTAAATTTATAATAATTTGTTTTAAAATTAACTTAATACTTTTGAAGTGCATGTTTCTTTCAAAATATTTTTATATATTTAAAAAAATAGCTGGCTCAAAATAATTTAATTATATACTTCAATTATATATTTTTGAAATATGTGTTTTTTCAACAAAAACATTATTTTTATAAATTTAAAAAATAGCTAGTTCAAAATAATTTTATTATGAAAATAAAAATAATTAAAAATAATATCAAAATGAATTACTCTACATTTTAACAAAGAAAATGAAAAATTAAATTGAACACAAAAAAAATAAACAAAATCGAACTTGGTATGCATCCATAAGAATTTTTCTCAAACCAAAAACTATTTAGTGTTTAATTTCATAAATAATCCTTAAAGTGGTATCAGAGCCAGAAGTGTCATCTGGTTCGTGAAGGTTAGTACTAAAAAACGTTACTCTTTGTTGATAAATGGATCGAGTCAGAAGATTTGTTTCTTTCCGAGAATTAGATGAGAAAGATAAAGCTGAAGAAAATTCCCTTAGGGATATGTTTGCATCTGCTTCTAGTCATGTGATTAATTCTGCTGAATTAGAATATGAAGAATCACAACCCTCTGCTAGATGGAAGCTCCCTAGTATTGATGCTTCTCATGTGTATTCAGATCTTATTGTTTTCCATCTAAAGGTCGCTACTAGAATTTCCATTAAGGAATCTATTAGTCAAATACAAGAAAACTCCGAATGTGTACAGTCCATTCCTCTTCTAAACTCCAAGCAACTTCAGGCCAAAGCCAAAAGGCTAAAAACTCAGTACTTGCATTTGGGATGTATTAGAATCGGCATTAATGCTTTGACACATTAGGGACTAAATAACTTTTTCCTAGCCACTGTTAGAGATCTTACACATAATAAGTATATCGATTCCTTGATTGGAGGAATAGTCGCCCCTTTGTCGAATGGCCCAGTCTATTTCGATTGTTATCCAAACTTTTTAGTATATGTTTTTGATGAAACAATTGATAATATTCTCCAGTTACAGATCCAGACCACTGGATTTGATATGTCAAGAAAAAGACATAATATCGCCATTCAGACTAGAGGATGTTTCCGTCATACCAATACCCTCTATCCTGCAGTCCTCCACACACCCAACAAAGAATCAAAGTCAAGTGTTGTTGTTCTAACAGATTCCAAAAATCAAAAGGTAGCACATCAAACTATCAGATGGGAAGACCTCACTTTCCCTGAGCACTGGGTTGTATCAAATCCCAAACCTCCAAGTATGAGAAATATTACTTCTACAAATATCTGAGAAGACCAATCCTCTGCTATTCTCTCTTTTCCCCGAAGATCTATCATAGACAGGAAAAGGATTGACCAAGCCAGCAAAATCTCCCCATTGTACAGAGATCCTCTTGAAGTTGATACTGCTTGTTCCAGTTTTGTCTCAAACTCTTGTAAACATATTTATTTGTTTGAGTTTGCCCAAATTGTTAATTTTTCCTCTGTTGAAGTTATTTTCCCTGAATGCAAAATACCTGTAAATTTGAGCAGTCTTGCAAAATTTGTCATTCATGCCAACCATCATCCCAGGACAGAAGAAGCCCCAGCTTCTACATCTATAAATCCTTGTCCAAATCCAAAGTGTTCATATATTCCCTTCCCACATGAAAATGATCATGTTCTGATGATGCACTTGTTGCCCTCTCTGGAGGAAGATCCGAGGTTAACAGAAATGTTCAGCCAAATGAGACCACCAAATATGCCAAGATATGGTCTAGGGTACTTAGAACAACTGAATGACTTAATTACAGAATCTAGATTTGGTATTTTTCCAGAAGATTGTAAGAATCCGTCAGTCACAGAAATGCACAAATTCTTCACCCTGATGGATGGCTGTAAGAAACATAAAGTAGATACCCAGTGGATGAAAGAGATGTTAAACTGGGATATTTACACCCATCCGGAGGCAGAATATTTTGGCCTCACTCATTCCAGTGAGAAAAACTCAGACTATCCCAAGAATGGAAATAATTCGAACAAATCTCATTCTTGGATATCTTTTTATGTCTGGAAAAAATTTAAACATTATGAGAATGTTTTAATGACTGACACTGCATCCTCTTCATCTGCTCAGCATTCTTGGTCTACATTAGATGGTAGCAAGATTGAAACCTCATCCACATTTCCTCCTTACAAAGGAATCATCCTCGAAGAAGCTCAAAACTCAGCAAAAGCTATTCCTCTAGTTTTGAAGGATGACAATGCTTTAGGCATTGATGGCAGAATCCAAAAAGCCAGTGAACAATTAAACTGGACTAATACTGCCATTAAGGGATTGGAAATGAACTCTGCTAAAACTTCAGTTGTGAAGGAACAGTTTGACAGCTTACAGGTTTCAGTCAATAGTGTAAATAATTGTTTGAATGATATTCATTTTTCTTCTTCTGTTTTAAAAAGTTATGCAAGAGAGTCCTTAACCAAATTAGATGAAGTAGAGGGAAAAGTTATACAAGAAATATGCTCTACAAAAGGACTCATAACAGACTTGTCTGAGAAATTTGATAAAATGGATATATCCAAATCTGACAAGCCTGTTCCTACTTCATTCTTGCATAAAAGAAATGTACAGATTCAGAACCCTGTCAAACCAATTCACAGATTTTCCCATTTGTTACCTAGAGAACTTGCCCAACCTTCTCAGGAAGAATCTTGAGGAAAAAATGAATCAACAGAAAATATTTCTATTTCTTCCTTATTTAAGGAACCTGAAAAAGATTCAGAATCACAGATATTCCCCATCTATGAGCCTCTAGAGAGCCAGTTTACCAGATACTCTGCTCTTGATCTTAGTGGAAAAGGAAAACTTCCAGAGACCCATACTTTCTATCCAGACTCTCATCGAGAATGGAATATTGATAATCTAAGTACAGGACAAATAAGACAAATGATTGACATGATGTTTACATAATACAAGCTTATGTGTCTAAGAGGCAAAAATGAAGTTGAAGCTTGTAAAACTCTTATCCAATGTTTTACTGGCACTCTCTTACGATGGTGGGAAACTAAAACATCTCCAGCTTTAATTACAAAAATGGAAAGTGAACTTTTGAAGGATGAAGTTGGAGACATAATTCGCAATGCTGATGGCACACCCCAGAATAATATGATTGGAGCACTCACCTCCATGATTCAAGAACATTGGTGTGGTTCTGAAACATAAATAGCAGATAAGCACGAAACGATTTTGATGAATCTTAACTGCAATAAATTATCTCAGTATGAAGATTTCCATAGAGACTGGATGTAACGTATCTATGAGGTAAAAGATTATAAATATCTTCTTTGGAAACAAGTATATCTAGGAGCCCTTCTGTCTAGATTTGTAGACCTCCTGCGTTTGCAAGATGCTTTCCAGTTGCCTTTTGAATCATTTACCCGGGGAGAAATATATTCTATAGTTACTAAGACACTGGTTGGTCTGTGTACAAGTTCTAAAGTTAACAAATCTTTAGAAAAGCATTCTAGATTGCCTGACAGTAAATCAATTTGCAGCAAATATGGCCTAAACATTGATGATCCCCTTGTGAAGAGAAGGAAAGCTAAAAGAAAGGCAAAGAAAGCTAGTAAACAATCCAGAAATACTCCAACCAGCAGGAAAAGAAGAGTCACCTCTGGACTCAGAAAAGAAAGAAAGGGATATTACAAGTATGTCCCTAAAACATATTACTATAAGCCATCTGATATTCATCTTCATTCCCACAAACAAGAGAAGTGGAACCAGCTAACCTGTTGGTTATGTGGTAAAGTAGGCCACACTTCAAACAAATGCCCAGATGGTGAAGAATCCAAAAAGAATAGGGGCAAGAAATCTCAGCCTCAGAATAAACTAAGAAAAGTTGTTAAGATAGAAACCCCAATGCTATGTATGAGATGCGGGTCTAAAAATCACAAATCTGATCATTGTCCAAATGTTGTGATCCGTGAACAAATTCAACAACAACAGCGTGAAGAATCATCCAATGATTCTTGTAGTTCCTCTTCTTCTGATTCATCAATAGAAGAATTAAATACTCATATGCAACAACGTTTCTGATCAGATTCAGATGATTGCCATTGCAGCTATTCCACTGATTCTGATTGTTCCAGTGACATTTCTTTTGAAGAACAGCCAAATACCATCCAAAATCATCGGAAACAAAAAGTATTGATGGCTCAAACTGCTGATGAAGAAGAACTAAAAATGTTGTCACAAATTCATGCCATGGAAGAAGAAGAGATGAAAGATAAACTTCTTAAAGCTTTTCTCCATCAGATTCATTCCTCCAGCTCCAGCAAAGGATTTTCCAAAAATCTTATCTTTGTGGATGCCTCTTATGAGCGAAACACAAAAAACTTCCAGCGTAATCAACTACAATCTAAAGTTCGCGCACTCACTTTGGGGGAGGTAAGTAGAGAAATTCATAATCTCAAAGCAGAAATCTCTACTCTTAAACATCAAGTAGCTCAGTTAGAAAAAGGCAAGCAACCTTTGGCACAAAATATTTCTGCATGCACAACTGCATACACTCTGCATTCTGCACCAAAATCTACTGAATCTCAAATTGAAATAATTGATGGAAAAATAGATCCTATAGTAGGTTTCAGGGAAATGAGGATATTAGCAATTGAATACCAACAACATCATGTCCTCATTAATGTATGCATTAAAGGGGAAATGTTTTCCCTAACAACCCTAATTGATTCGGGTTCAGATATCGACATTTTCAATACAAAGGTAATCCCAGCCAAATATTGGGTTGCAGCTACTAGAAAAGTAGTTGGACTAGGAGATAAAACCCTTAAATATGAAGTTCCCAAAGCTGCCATATGTTTTGACCAACATTTTATAAAGCTAAAGTTTGCAGTAGCAGACATTCTTGTTGATTGTATATTAGGAAATGTCTTTCTTGCAGCTGTGGAACCACATGTTTCAGTCAGGTTAAAAGGAAATAGAGCTAGATATTTTATTACTGTCCCTACTTCTGACGGGAGTCAAAGACGGATTGAAATTCCATTTACTTCAAATCCTAGAATCTCTACAATGGTTCACGCTATGAAAGAATTAGACAGAGCTGAAAGCAAACTGACTGAATTAAAAGATTTAAAATCTACTATCCAAATAGGGGAACAATTAAAAACCCCTACAGTCCTTAGTAAAATCTTTGGACTAAGAAGAAAGGTTGAAGAAGAATGTTGCTCTGAAGAGCCCAATGCTTTTTGGCACAGAAAGCAGCATAGTGTTGATCTGCCATACAAAACAGGATATGAAGGAAAGCCTTGCAAGAGCAGAGCCATTCCTATGAACAAGGAATATAGAGATCTCTATGAAAAAGAGATCAAACAGCTATTGGATATAAAGCTAATAAGAGAATCTGATAGTCCATGGAACTATTATGGATTCTATGTGAATAAAAGGTCTGAACAGATTAGGGGTATTCCAAGATTGGTCATAAACTACAAACCCTTAAATTCAGTTTTAGATGACAATACCTATCCAATACCCCACAAGGGTGATTTGTTAACCAGAATTGCAGGAGCAAAAATATTTTCAAAGTTTGATCTCAAATCAGGATTCTGGCAAGTGGCCATTGCAAAAAAAGATAAATTCAAAACTGCTTTCAGTATTCCTGCAGGTCACTACGAATGGAATGTTATGTCATTTGGTCTGAAACATGCCCCTTCAAAGTTTCAAAAAGTAATGGACTCAATTTTTAAACCTTATTTTGACTAGTTGATGGTGTATATAGATGATATCCTTATATTCTCTAAGAATATTCATGACCACTTCAAACATGTACAGACTTTCCTACAAGTGGTCAAAAGAAATGGTCTTGTTTTGAGTAAGAAGAAGATTGAATTATTGCAAACTTCCATCAAGTTCCTCGGTCATACAATCCAAAATGGCCAGATATCTCTCCAAAAGCATGCCCTTGAATTTGTAGAAAAATTTCCTGATGTCATTATGGAAAAAACCCAGCTTCAGAGATTTCTGGGATGTCTAAATTATGTCAGCAAATTTTATCAGGATTGTGCAAAAGACAGAACCCTTTTGAATCAAAGAATAAGAAAGAATCCTTCGCCTTGGACTAGTGCTCAAACAAATGATGTAAAAAATATAAATGCCAAGGTAAAATCTCTTCCGATTCTATATGTTGCTGATGATAGTTCTTCTAAAATCGTTGAAACAGATGCCAGCGATTTGGGATGGGGATAAGTGCTCAAACAAAAGAAAGATGACGAGGAACAAATAATTTAGTTTTATAGGAACATGAAACGAAAAACAGAAGAAATTATTCATCATTGAAATGATGGTTATTGATTCTGTTTCTTCTATTGCAAAATTTGAAATTCATTTGGTCAATAGAAAATTTCTATTAATGTTCAATGCTTCTGCTTTAAAGAAAGTTTTAACAAAGTACATTAAAAAGCCTAGTGAAGCCAAGTTCGCCAGATGGTAGGCCTTATTTGCCAATTTTGACTTTGATGTGGAACACATTAAAGGATCTGAAAATTGTCTGCCATAATTTCTTAGTAGAGAGCATATCCAACAACAAGAACATATTATGGTGATTATAATAGAATGGGACTCTAATGTTGATGAAGAAAATATGGGTCATTCACGTAGATAAAGTTGGGCAAAAATATGACGGTGGTAACCAGAAGCTTAAACACTAAAATTTTAGTTATCAATCTTTATGGTACATGCATTACCTATCTCTGAAAAAGTATATCAAAACTATCAAAATTAGCAGATGGATCCATGACATGGTGTATTCCAAAATCATAGCAACAGCTCATCAAGCAGAAGAAACATTAAGAACCGACTTCCATGAAATCACCATGATATGGTCTAAAGGAAGTGACAGACACAGAGTCTATCACAAATAATTTTGTATAAAGAGCAATCTATGGCAACGGAGCCATAGAAACAATTGCTACGTTGGCGAGAGGAGATCAGAATCTTCACCGACACAACATATAATTTCTGCAGTTATAGCTATGATGGGATCTGCTAAATATGAACAAACAAAACCATTATAAAAAAGGCTGGAAATATTTGGTCAACTTGAATCGTAACAGATGTGATGTGATTGGCTACAAAATGATGAAATGATTTAACTCAACAAAAACAACCATGCTGTTGTATAAAATCATATTTTAGGTTACTATGACAAACATTTAATAATATTGGTACTTTCATGCTACATTATGAGCGTAGTGATCTTAACAAAATCAAATCATGCCAATATATGACGGACACTATGAATGAACAATCGCAGCTAAAGATCACTCAAATTGTATTAAGCAAACCCATGATGATAGGAAAGATTTGCTAAAAAAGCGGAGGATGGGCTTATTTTGTATAAAATAAGTTCACTGGCATTACTAGATAATAAACGCAAAATGTTTCTAATGAACTCCCCATACAATATCCACATTATTTTATTTCTAATCCATGAGTAGTGTATTTGGTTTTCTTTCAAAAAGACTTTAAAAAGTATATAATCTTTTTAGTTTTCTCGTGGGCTTTTTGTACAAAAAAGTATCCACTATGCTTTGTTTTACTTTGGTCCCCACATGTCTTTGTCCGGACTTGGAATCTCTGTGCAGGATGTCACCTTGGCATTACCCGAAAGCAATGATTCCATTTCCAAGTCACGGGTCCTACAAGAATGTTTGTCCACTCTCCTTCGCTATATAAGGAGGGTAAGGCTCATTGAGAGGGCATCAGAGTTTAGAGTTAGAGAGTCCAAGAGTCTTTTGTGTGTCAAGGGAGTCTGAGTTATTTCCTACTCTGCATCTGTGGGCTGGTAAGTCTGATCTCCTTGCATCACGAAGTAAACCAAGATTCTTGTCAATAAGTCATTCCGAGAAGCCTGCGTATCAGTGTGTGAGCACTGGTAAGAACCTAAAGTGGCTGGAATATATAGGTTTGTCTATTTGTGTGTGTGTCTTTGTTCGAAAGATTGAGTCTGTGAATCGGCCAGGTAGCCTCCAGAAAAGTTATCTTATTTATTAAGAAGCAGATCGTGGTAAATGCCATCACAGTCTATCTCACGAAAGAACAGCAGCGTCTGTAACAAAAACTTATGTAATTTGAAATCTTCTAATCAATAAAGAGTGAGAATTATTCCGCATTTTTTTGAGTACTGAAAACTCTGAGCTTATTTTAAAGTCTGTTGAGGTAGTATTTGTGTTATTTATTTACACCAAAATTTCTCCAGAGGTTCGCCAAAGGGTAGAAGGGACACCAAGGCCGTTAAAAGGCGAGGGAAGCCGTAGAGAAAGGCCGCCAGAGTATGAAATACCTTAGTAGATTCGTGTATGGGTTCATATACGGGTGAATAAATATACACAAAGAAGAGACTCAACAAGGCCAGTCAGCGTGTGTTGTTGTTGCAAGCTTCAGTTGAAGCCCCTGTGTAAACTGGATGCAACGTATCTATGAGGTAAAATATTCTAAAAATCTTCTCTGGAAACAAGTATATCTAGCAGCACTTCCGTCTAGATTTGTAGACCTCCTGCGTCTGCAAGACGCTTTCCAGTTTCCTTTTGAATCATTTACCTGGGGAGAAATATATTCTATAGTTACTAAGACACTGGTTGGTCTGTGTACAAGTTATAAAGTTAACAAACCTTTAGAAAAGCTTTCTAGATTGCCTGATAGTAAATCAATTTGCAGAAAATATGGCCTAAACATTGATGATCCTCTTGTCAAGAGAAGGAAAGCTAAAAGAAAGGCAAAGAAAGCTAGTAAACAATCCAGAAATACTCCAACCAGCAGGAAAATAAGAGTCAACAGAAAAATGAATCAACAGAAAATATTTATATTGCTTCCTTATTTAAGGAACTTGAAAAGGATTCAAAATCACAGATATTTCCCATCTATGAGCCTCTAGAGAGCCAGTTTACCAGATACTTTTCTCCTGATCTTAGTGGAAAAGGAAAACTTCCAGAGACCCATACTTTCCATCCAGACTCTCATCGAGAATGGAATATTGATAATCTAAGTACAGGACATATAAGACAAATGATTGACATGATGTTTACATAATACAAGCTTATGTGTCTAAGAGGCAAAAATGAAGTTGAAGCTTGTAAAACTCTTATCCAATGTTTTACTGGCACTCTCTTACGATGGTGGGAAACTGAAACATCTCCAGCTTTAATTACAAAAATGGAAAGTGAACTTTTGAAGGATAAAGTTGGAGACATAATTCACAATGCTGATGGCACACCCCAGAATAATATGATTGGAGCACTCACCTCCATGATTCAAGAACATTGGTGTGGTTCTGAAACAGAAATACTAGATAAGCACGAAATGATTTTGATGAATCTTAAGTGCAATAAATCATCTCAGTCTGAGAATTTCCATAGAGACTGGATGCAACGTATCTATGAGGTAAAATATTCTAAAAATATTCTCTGGAAACAAGTATATCTAGCACCCCTTCCATCTAGATTTGTAGACCTCTTGCGTCTGCAAGATGCTTTCCAGTTGCCTTTTGAATCATTTACCCGGGGAGAAATATATTCTATAGTTACTAAGACACTGGTTGGTCTGTGTACAATATCTAAAGTTAACAAATCTTTAGAAAAGCTTTCTAGATTGCCTGACAGTAAATCAATTTGCAGCAAATATGGCCTAAACATTGATGATCCTCTTGTCAAGAGAAGGAAAGCAAAAAGAAAGGCAAAGAAAGCTAGTAAACAATCCAGAAATACTCCAACCAGCAGGAAAAGAAGAGTCAACTCTGGACTCAGAAAAGAAAGAAAGGGATATTACAAGTATGTCCCTAAAACACATTACTACAAGCCATCTGATATTCATCTCCATTCCCACAAACAAGAGAAGTGGAACCAGCTAACCTGTTGGTTATGTGGTAAAGTACGCCACACTTCAAACAAATGCCCAGATGGTGAAGAATCCAAAAAGAATAGGGGCAAGAAATCTCAGCCTCAGAATAAACAAAGAAAAGTTGTTAAGATAGAGACCCCAATGCTATGTATGAGATGCGGGTCTAAAAATCAAAAATCTGATCATTGTCCAAATGTTGTGATCCGTGAACAGATTCAACAACAACAGCTTGAAGAATCATCCTATGATTCTTGTAGTTCCTCTTCTTCTGATTCATCAATAGAAGAATTAAATACTCATATGCAACAACGTTTCTACTCAGATTTAGATGATTGTCATTCCAGCTATTCCACTGATTTTGATTGTTCCTGTGACATTTCTTTTGAAGAACAACCAAATACCATCCAGAATCATCAGAAACAAAAAGTATTGATGGCTCAAACTGCTGATGAAGAAGAACTAAAAATTTTGTCACAAATTCGTGCCATAAAAGAAGGAGAGATGAAAGATAAACTTCTTGAAGCTTTTCTACATCAGATTCATTCCTCCAGCTCCAACAAAGGATCTGCCAAAAAGCCTATCTTTGTGGATGCCTCCTATGAGCGAAACACAAAAGCCTTCCAGCGTAATCAACTGCAATTTAAAGTTCGCACACTCACTTTGGGGGAGGTAAGTAGAGAAATTCATAATCTCAAAGCAGAAATATCTACTCTTAAACATCAAGTAGCTCAGTTAGAAAAATGCAAGCAACCTTTGGCACAAAATATTTCTGCATACACAACTGCATACACTCTGCATTCTGCACCAAAATCTATTGAATCTCAAATTGAAATAATTGAGGGAAAAAGAGATCCTACAGTAGGTTTCAGGGAAATAAGGATATTAGCAATTGAATACCAACATCATCATGTCCTCATTAATGTATGCATTAGAGGGGAAATGTTTTCCCTAACAGCCCTAATTGATTCAGGTGCAGATATCAACATTTTCAATACAAAGGTAATCCCAGCCAAATATTGGGTTGCAGCTACTAGAAAAGTAGTTGGACTAGGAGATAAAACTCTTAAATATGAAGTTCCCAAAGCTGCCATATGTTTTGACCAACATTGTATAAAGCTAAAGTTTGCAGTAGCAGACATTCCTGTTGATTGTATATTAAGAAATTTCTTTCTTGCAGTTGTGGAACCACATGGTTCAGTCTGGTTAAAAGGAAATAGAGCTGGATATTTTATCATTGCCCTACTTCTGACAGGAGTCAAAGACGGATTGAAATGCCATATACTTCAAATCCTAGAGTCTCTCCAGTGGTTTAGGCTATGAAAGAATTAGACAGAGCTGAAACCAAACTGACTGAATTAAAATATTTAAAATCTATTATCCAAATAGGGGAAAAATTAAAAACCCCTACAGTCCTTAATAAAATCTCTGGACTAAGAAGAAAGGTTGAAGAAGAATGTTGTTTTGAAGAGCCCAATGCTTTCTGGCACAGAAAGCAACATAGTGTTGATCTGCCATACAAAACAGGATAGAAGGAAGGCCTTGCAAGAGCAAAGCCATTCCTATGAACAAGGAATATAGAGATCTCTATGAAAAAGAGATCAAACAGCTATTGGATAGAAAGCTAATAAGAGAATCTGACAGTCCATGGAACTGTTATGGATTCTATGTGAATAAAAGGCCTGAATAGATTTGGAGTATCCCAAGATTGGTCATAAACTACAAACCCTTAAATTCAATTTCTTCAGTATTAATACCTATCCAGCTACCCTGGTATGATTTTTAACAAAGTTAAAGGAGCAAAAATATTTTCAAAGTTTGATCTCAAATCAGGATTCTGGCAAGTGGCCATTGCAAAAAAAGATAAATTCAAAACTGCTTTCAGTATTCCTGCAGGTCACTACGAATGGAATTTTATGCCATTTGGTCTGAAACATGCCCCTTCAAAGTTTCAAAAAGTAATGGACTCAATTTTTAAACCTTATTTTGATTGGTTGATGGTGTATATAGATGATATCCTTATATTCTCTAAGAATATTCATGACCACTTCAAACATGTACAGACTTTCCAGCAAGTGGTCAAAAGAAATGGTCTTGTTTTGAGTAAGAAGAAGATTGAATTATTTCAAACTTCCATCAAGTTCCTCGGTCATACAATCCAAAATGGCCAGATATCTCTCCAAAAGCATGCCCTTGAATTTGTAGAAAAATTTCCTGATGTCATTATGGAAAAAACCCAGCTTCAGAGATTTCTGGGATGTCTAAATTATGTCAGCAATTTTTATCAGGATTGTGCAAAAGACAGATTCCTTTTGAATCAAAGAATAAGAAAGAATCCTTCGCCTTGGACTAGTGCTCAAACAAATGCTGTAAAAAATATAAATGCCAAGGTAAAATCTCTTCCGATTCTATATGTTGCTGATGATAGTTCTTCTAAAATCGTTGAAACAGATGCCAGCGATTTGGGATGGGGATAAGTGCTCAAACAAAAGAAAGATGACGAGGAACAAATAATTTAGTTTGCCTCCGGAACATGGAGCCCGACAGAAAGAAATTATTCTGTCATTGAAATAGAGGTAAAAGTTGTGTGGAATTCTATTGCAAAATTTGAAATTCATTTGGTCAATAGAAAATTTCTATTAATGTTCAATGCTTCTGCTTTAAAGAAAGTTTTAACAAAGTACATTAAAAAGCCTAGTGAAGCCAAGTTCGCCAGATGGTAGGCCTTATTTGCCAATTTTGACTTTGATGTGGAACACATTAAAGGATCTGAAAATTGTCTGCCATAATTTCTTAGTAGAGAGCATATCCAACAACAAGAACATATTATGGTGATTATAATAGAATGGGACTCTAATCAGCAGAAGGATATACTTAGGTCCATTCCTGAAGAGAAGAGTTGGCGAGAATATTATGACCAGTGAAAGCCAACTTGGCAGCTTAGAAACACTAAAGTTTTGGATGCCAATATGCAGAATCACACAGACATTCTACACCTACTTCCTGAAAGAAAGGTATATCCAAAAGGTAGCAGATGGATCCATGACATGGTGTATTCTAGAAGCATGGCAGCAGCTCATCAAGCAGAAGAAACATTAAGAACCGACTTCCATGACATCACCATGATATGGTCTGAAGGAAGTGACAGACACAGAGTCTATCACAAATACTTTTGTATAAATAGAACCAGAAATCCTGCAGGGACCCATAGAAACAATTTTGCCCAGTGGCCAGGAGG
Organism: Pinus albicaulis; assembly: GCA_034641835.2. Lineage (NCBI taxonomy): Eukaryota > Viridiplantae > Streptophyta > Pinopsida > Pinales > Pinaceae > Pinus > Pinus albicaulis. Next base: position 22,798 of record JAXQQM020086780.1, read on the forward strand.
AGATCCAAGTCTTATTTTTCTTGACACAATATATAATTTTGCAGGTTATAAAAAGCTCTAGTGGGATCTGCTAAATGTAGATGGGAAAAATGAAACCCATTATACAAAGCTGAAATTCGGTCCAACTTGGATCATGCAACAAATTCAACAGTGTGATTGGCTACAAGACTGGTGGAGTGATTTCGGCATCAACAAAATAGCCATTGACCCTGTTTATTATGAATCATATTTTCAGTTGCACTGTGACTGGTGTTTAGCAAATAATATTCCTAAGTGCTTTCATACTCCTTGCAGAACTGTTAGTGATCTTCAACTAGTAGAGAATCAAATCCTGCACCAATATATGACCAGACACTATGAATGGCTGGTCATGACTAAGATTAAACACCAGATTGTATTAAAAAAACCCATGATAGTAAGAAGGATTTACACTAAAGTATGGGATGAGCCTTTGTATAAAAAATAATGATTCCCTGGCATTACTATTTTACATAATCCAACATAAATGGTTCTCGTGGACTCCATCTAAAAGTATCCACATTGTTCATGACACCTAGTCACGGGTAAATTGTGACCGGTTTTCTCGAGGACTTTCCGGTAAAAATTCTCCTCTTTATAATCTTTTTAGTTTTCTCGTGGGCTTTCTGTACAAAAAAGTATCCACTATGCTTTGTTTTACTTTGGTCCCAACGTGTCTTTGTCCGGACTTGGAATCTCTATGCGGATGTCGCCTCAACGTTCCCGAAAGCAATGATTCCATTTCCAAGTCACGGGTCCTACAGGAATGTTTGTCCCCTCTCCTTTGCTATATAAGGAGGGTAAGGCTCATTCAGAGGACATCAGAGTTTAGAGTTAGAGAATCCAAGAGTCTTTTGTGTGTCAAGGGAGTCTGAGTTATTTCTTGCTCTGCATCTGCGGGCTGGTAAGCCTGATCTGCTTGCATCACGAAGTAAACCAAGATTATTGTTAATAAGTCATTCTGAGAAGCCTGCATATCACTATGCGAGCACTGGTAAGAACCTAAAGTGGCCAGAATATATAGGTTTGTCTATGTGTGTGTGTGTCTTTGTTCGAAAGACTGAGTCTGTGAATCAGCCAAGTAGACTCCAGAAAAGCTATCTTATTTATTAAGAAGCAGATCCTCGTAAATGCCATCACAGTCTATCTCAGGAAAGAACAGCAGAGTCTGTAACAAAAACTTATGTAATTTGAAATCTTCTGATCAATAAAAAGTGAGAATTATTACGCATTTTTTTGAGTACTGAAAACTCTGAGCTTATTTTAAAGTTTCTTGAGGTAGCATTTGTGTTATTTCTTTACACCAAAAGTTCGCTGAAGGATAGAAGGGACACCAAGGCCATTAAAAGGTGAGGGAAGCCGCAGAGAAAGGCCGCTAGAGTGTGAAATACCCGAGTAGGTTCGTGTATGGGTTCATGTACAGGTGAATAAATATACACAAAGAAGAGACTCAGCAAGGCCATTCAGCCTGTGTCGTTGTTCCAAGATTCAGTTGAAGCCCCTGTATGGGTTCATGTACGAGTGAATAAATATACACAAAGAAGGGACTCAGCAAGGCTGGTCAGCCTGTGTTGCTGTTTCAAGCTTCAGTTGAAGCCCCTGCGTAAAAGTGGTATCAAAGCCAGAAGTTTCATCTGGTTCGTGAAGGTTAGTACTCAAAAACGTTACTCTTTGTTGATAAATGGATCCAGTCAGAAGATCTGTTTCTTTCCGAGAATTAGATGAAAAAGATAAAGCTGAAGAGAATCCCCTTAGGGATATGTTTGCATCTGCTTCTAGTCGTGTGATTAATTCTGCTGAATTAGAATATGAAGAATCACAACCATCTGCTAGATGTAAGCTCCCTAGTATTGATGCTTCTCATGTATATTCAGATCTTACTGTTTTCCATTTAAAGGCCGCTACTAGAATTTCCATTAAGGAATCTATTAGACAAATACAAGAAAACTCCAAATGTGTACAGTCCATTCCTCTTCTAAACTCCAAGCAACTTCAGGCCAAAGCCAAAAGGATAAAAACTCAGTACTTGCATTTGGGATGTATTAGTATTGGCATTAATGCTTTGACACATCAGGGACTAAATACCTTTGTCCTAGCCACTGTCAGAGATATTACACATAATAAGTATAGTGATTCCTTGATTGGAGGAATAGTCGCACCTTTGTCGAATGGCCCAGTCTATTTCGATTGTTATCCAAACTTTTCAGTATATGTCTTTGATGAAACAATCGATAATATTCTCTAGTTACAGATTCAGACCACTGGATTTGATATGTCAAGAAAAAGACATAATATCGCCATTCAGACTAGAGGATGTTTCCGTCATACCAATACCCTCTATCCTACAGTCCTCCACACACCCAGAAAAGAATCAAAGTCAAGTGTTGTTGTTCTAACAGATTCCAAAAATCAAAAGGTAGAACATCTAACTATCAGATTGGAAGACCTCACTTTCCCTGAGCACTGGGTTGTATCAAATCCCAAACCTCCAAGTATGAGAAATATTACTTCTGCAAATATCCGAGAAGACCAATCCTCTTCTATTCTCTCTTTTCCCCGAAGATCTACCATAGACAGGAAAAGGATTGACCAAGCCTGCAGAAGCTCCCCATTGTACAGAGATCCTCCTGAAGTTGATACTGCTTGTTCCAGTTTTGTCTCAAACTCTTGTAAACATATTTATTTGTTTGAGTTTGCCCAAATTGTTAATTTTTCCTCTGTTGAAGTTATTTTCCCTGAATGCAAAATACCTATAAATTTCAGCAGTCTTGCCGAATTTTTCATTCATGCCAACCATCATCCCAAGACAGGAGAAGCCCCAGCTTCTACATCTATAAATCCTTGTCCAAATCCAAAGTGTTCATATATTCCCTTCCCACATGAATTCGATCACGTTCTGATGATGCACTTGTTGCCCTCTCTGGAGAAAGAATATTCAAGGTTAACAGAAATTTTCAGCCAAATGAGACCACCAAATATGCCAAGATATGGTCTAGGGTACTTAGAACAACTGAATGACTTAATTCCAGAATCCAGATTTGGTATTTTGCTAGAAGATTGTAAGAAGCCGTCAGTCACAGAAATGCACAAATTCTTCACCCTGATGGATGGCTGTAAGAAACATAAAGTAGATACCCAGTGGATGAAAGAGATGTTAAACTGGGATATTTACACCCATCCGGAGGCAGAATCTTTTGGCCTCACTCATTCCAGTGAAGAAAAACTCAAACTATCCCAAGAATGGAAAGAATTCATGAACAAAGCTCATTCTTGGATATCTTTTTTATGTCTGGAAAAACTTGAAACATTCTCAGAATGTTTTAATGACTGACACTGCATCCTCTTCATCTGCTCAGCATTCTTCTGATGCGCATTAGATAGCGCGGACAAACCTCATCACATTCCTCATACAAAAGACCATCATGGAAATCTCAACTACGGTAAACTATTATACTGGTTTTGAAGGACCAGCAATGTTACTACCAATTGATGAAGAATCAAAAAGCAGGTGAACAATTAAACTAGACTCTTGTTGACGAGAAAATTGTCACGACCAACGGTAGAATCTGATGAAAAGTCGATTAGACGTAAAACTAGTTGAAGTAAAGGATCGTGAAATTAACAAGTCGCTACCATAAAGACGACTTCATCCAATTTCAAAGAACTGTTTAAACTGCGGACATACACTTATTCATGATCTGATCTGATTGATGTATTGAAAAGCCGCGAATCAAACACTATGAGTAGCAAGATTATAGATAAAGCACGTACACCTCAAGAGATGTCATTAGCAACACATCTTTTGGGGGTAATGCTTATAAGGTAGTCTGATCACAAAAGAAATAGTTCTTAATGATAAGATACCCCTTTACTTCCTGAAAGATAAAACGAGATGCTAACAAAATAGTTCATTAACATTCATTAATAGAACGGATGAAAAAATGAACATCATTGATACAACACAGATAGCCATGACGCATAAATGTGACATAAAAGGTGCAGCTTCATTAATCATAGGATGTTCTGAAACTGTCCAAGGAATACACACAGTGTTCACACAGCGAAACACATCACAACCATAGGGTGTTTCAACAAGAATCTATATTCATATGCTCAAGTGTATAATCTTTCAATACAATGCCATGTAGCTCTTGAGTTTCCAAAAAAGAAAAGCCCCCTGTGCAAGCTCCCGTAGGAGTATTTATAAACAAAACTTGCCCTTTGGGCTTCTTTGACCTTTCATCTTCCTGACCGTTGGGCTACCTTGCGATCTGGTCCTTTTCGCGACCTGCGACTTGACTGCTGTTGCGACCTGCGACTTGACTGGGTCGCGGGGTCGCAAGGTGTAAGAAAATGAGGGAATGCGACCTTGCAACCTTGCGACTAGGTCGCTGGGTCGCGGGGTCGCAAAAGGCGAAAAATCGAAGATATGCGACCTTGCGACCTTGCGACTAGGTCGCTGGGTCGCAAGGTCGCAAAAGGCGGAAAAACCAAAGAGATGCGACCTTGCGACTAGGTCGCTGGGTCGCGAGGTCGCAAAAGGTGAAAAATCAAAGAGATGCGACCTTGCGACCTTGCGACTAGGTCGCTGGGTCGCGGGGTCGCAAAAGGCGAAAAATCAAAGAGATGCGACCTTGCGACCTTGCGACTAGGTCGCTGGGTCGCGGGGTCGCAAAAGGCGAAAAATCAAAGAGATGCGACCTTGCGACCTTCGGTCCTCCCTTCTGCATTTCTCTTTCAGCGTTTTCGTAACCTTGTTCTTCTGAGGCTAGCCTTAGCCCTCGCCATACGCGATAGCAGCTTTGATCTGCCGGTGATGTTGATCATCCACATAACACTAGGTTCCAAGGTTGATTTGAAACACAGCTTCACATCCTCCGGGGGAGCTCGCAGTCTTCTTAATTTGGATGGGCGTTTCTGTTTCCTTGTATTACCTATGTACTTTGATGGATGATGAGGCACTAAAAGAAGCAAATTCAAACTGAATCACCAAATTGACAGTGATGAACTCTTCGATGCTTATCAAGACGCATTCGAAACCGTGAACCATTTCACTCAACTGCGGAAAAGAGAAGAAACCCATTTTGCTGTGCCATTGTATTTGCCAACATCAACATGTGCGCTTTCGCACTGCTGCCTGGCGCGAGAATGCCTTGAATGAGATCGTCATTTTCTAGAGAAATATTCTGAGTCTGCTTGATTCGCCTGGGCTATACTTCAGGCCAGATTCAACGAAGTGGCGAAATATGTTCCTATTGCATGCACCCATCGACATTGAGATGGTATGATGCAGGATCTGGACATTTCCAATGGAGCGCTTTAAATCATCTGCTGCGCACTAGTGGATAAAGCTTTTGCATCAGTGACATAGAAGTTCTTTTCTGATCAACGTGCATCACACCATCCTCCTTTTAATAGTACTGATCACTTGCTCCTGCTCCTCCCCTGTTCCACAACTTTGACCTCATCGTTGAGCACAATTTTATTACCCTTGATGTCGTGACACGACTGAAGAGTTTGTCACCTGTGGGGTTGACCTGCGTGGAACATTACGACATCATAATTATTCTCCAATAGTGATGGCCACAGATAAAACATATGAGACTAACAAACTTAAAATACGTATTCAATCAACATGTTTAATGACCCACGATGAGAGGGCCTTTAATCGTCAATACACGAAAGGTTCCCATTCAAATGTATGCATGGCAGTCTCATTACATATGGCGTGACTGTGGTAAGAATGTTCGAGCGTACGCTGGATGATCCTTCCCACATATGGCACGATTGCAACAACGACACCTGATCATGATGACGAGACAACTCATGAGGGGTTGGGGATAGGTCGACGGGATGTCACTGATTGCAGGGTCGGTGAAAGACCTTGACAAGCTAAGCGAGCATAAGGGGAACCCGAAATTTTAAATATACCCAAAATTTTGGGTGGTGTTGTAGCGGCTACAACAAATGGCGAACCACTGGTAGAATCCAGCATCTCTGTCAATATTACCACAATAGCCTGAGCCCGAATAATGATGCAAGGGAATATTGAACAAGTTCCGTGGGTACCCTTTGTATTACTTTGGCCCTTTACAGGTATGCCTAATCCTTGTGCCTTAACTAAGTCTCGCTAATCAGAAACACATCAAAGATAAAGCTCACAGACGCCAGTAGCTAGCTGATGATGTGAAGAGCAAGGCACTGGGTTTATTATTCTCAGGATTTTTAAAGTAAGCTTCTGGTGTTGCTCATTGCCCCGTGAGCACAGACATTCCTCGCGAGTCACTTCAAAAGAAAATCACAATTGCTCATTGCCAATGTTTTGAGTCGATACCCGCGGAGTCGTTGCATTACCTCTCGCGCAGGAAGCCTTTATGATCCTTTACCCCTATTTGTTTCATGTGTAGCACTTATTTTCATGTGCTCGAGTAGCACTTATTTTCATGGGCGGATGAGTCGACTTATTTTACAAACATGAGAGGTTGTTTCTTGTTTCTGAAATGAAAGATATCTTTCTTTGATTTGGGGTTTGCCTCGTGCCAAACCTTCACATCCCATTCACCTGATAGGCGCAGTCTGCGAGAACATCACATTTAAGCGTCACAGACTATGCAGGCCACGAGGCTTAGGCTTACGGGTATGGGCCATTTCAACTCATCGGGTCTCCCACAGACAACTGACTCGTATCTCCCAGGCTAAATGAGTTTAGACTCATAGGCATCTTGTTGAGAATGTGACTTCAATGACTTGTCCTAAGAGAAAGCTGCCTCTTGAGATAGCCACCACAACCTCACGCAAACAATGGAGTTACTGCTTCAGTAATTGGGGCAAAACAAGACTGCAAGGTGATAGGTTTGTAATTAGGGCTAGTGCAGTGGCAGGCGACATGACAAAAATGATGTGAGGAAGAGAGAGTACGATGCAGTGTAAAAGGCGAGGTTCAGGATGCAATGCAATGCCATGTGCGAGAACGATCAACCAGTTGTAGGTGGCCAAGAGGCGCAATACAGGAAATGATTATTTATGCAACAACAAGCAACTGGAAAGGAAATGAAAGAAAATACTTTTAACATGATGATGCCTAAGATATTAATCGTAAACAAAATAACAACACACTTTTAAACTATGAAGCAAAAAATTTGCAAGTAAAACTAAAAAATTTTATTGCAGGTCCTAGCTAGCCTACACCTAAACCCTAGTTTAACCAATGATGCGGTCGGGTTATGTAAAATCAGTTTTCCAGTGTAGCCACCGCATTAATTTGCATCCTGCAATGACAACAATGATCAGGATCAGAGCCAGTATCCAAAAAAGTGTAGTAGCAACAAAACTTACCTGAGGAGCAGGTGCAACGACAAGATGATCATAGATACTTACCCAAGAACATGCCAGAATACATGGTGCAAGCTGAATCCCACTCTCGTCTTGATACAAAGCAATATGTTCTTGAAACTCAACATTTATAGATGACACATAATCATTCATGCACAATCCCGGATTTGAGGGGTGATGGGTAAGCCAATTCCTATTTGCAAGCACATTCATCGAATGGGGTTGGTTGAGTTGATCGAAAATATCATCATGGTGTTGGGGATCATCATTTTTATGGAATGGAAACAATAAGCAAGTGCCAGGCGAATTATAGATGCATGCACATCCAAGCGTAGAAATTCTAGTTTCGAAAACCCTAGTCCGGGGTTGCTCCTGGGTTTGGTTAAGGGTATGGGGATCTGAATCCACGTTTAAAGGAGCCTAAAATTCCTCACTGCTTTGAACAAACTCTGGACCTTCGAGCAAGGGGCTTTCCAACTTTGACTACTTGGCGAGATCAACAGGCGAATGGGCGTGATCATCAATTGTAGTGATTGGAAAGATGTCAGTGAGCTTTGTATCAATTTGGTCGAATGTTTGCACACGGACAGATTAATAATCCAGAATGTCGAATTCTCCAGATTTTCCAGGATGGGGTGAATTCGACGCGTTTATGCTGGAAGGAGCATGGTACTGGGGAATTGTCATTTCAGAAACGTTCGGTGGAAGCTGACAAGTTTCTATTTTCTGGTGGGTACTTGAATCTTCCCAAAGCGGATCATCGAATTCAGGTGTCTTCGTATGGTCAGCAAAGAGATTTGAGTGACGGTCGTCAGCGGTATGATTGAATATGTTTTTAGATAAGGAGTGATCGCTGCAACCATCGGTTTGGTCAAGTTCGATACCTAGCAAGTTAGGCTCCCTGGAGTTTACCAACTGGGATGGATCGATAACGGGGACATCTTGAAGTTGCCCAGATAGGAAATCACTCCCATGGTTTTCTAAAGATTCTGAGTGAGACAGATCAGATTTAAAAGATTCATCGATTTTGGACTGTGATTGTGAAACACCACCTGCGTGCTTATGATTTTCGCCAATACCAATATAAGAAAACTCTGAATGTCTAGACAAATTTACTGGTGTGGCGGGATCAAGAAACAAACTAGGGAACAATGAACGAAAATATTGAGTCGCAGGGGCGTTAACCCTACAAGGCTTTTCAACACGTGCATTCAAATGACACAAAGATCTGGCAGACCTTGTAAGGGAATCAACTTTATGTGGGGTAGGAGTCAATTCATAATCCGTATGTGAACCAGATTCATAGTCCGAATGTGAACTAGATTCATCATCCGAATCTGAACCGGATTCATAATCCAAATATGAACCAGATTCATAATCCGAATGTGAACCAGATTCA
>JAXQQM020060838.1:0-48486 GCA_034641835.2 Pinus albicaulis
AGCTAATTTCCTACATTTACACAGTAATTTGTCACCGTCCCTACCATTCCCCATCCCGCACAATGGAGGACCCATTATGTGACCTGTGAGCAATGTCAAGCCTTGAAAATACCTTCATTGCATCCCTTTCCATGAGGACAACATTTCTCCTGTTTATCATTTCCTGAACAGACCCCTAAAAACACATGTTTTTGCATTGGTGCTGGTAGCCCGTTATGTACTCGCGCCAATGGGGGAAAATTAACACTGAGCCCGCGCCAATTGGCGCTCTGTCCCAGTGTTGTACCCGCGCCACTCTGTTTATGGAAAGTTTTTTAAAAAAAGAGGCAAAGTTTCGATTACAACAACTTCGTGGATGAGTCATCAGGAGTGGTTTCGCCTGAATAACCACGGCCTTCCTCCTTTGGCCTCTTGTTTCCACCTTATGGGGAACCTCCCAAAGGATAAGGCCTCCCTTCCACTATTGTAGGGATCCCAACCTCTTCCTCTCCTCTATAAATATAGCCTTCATCCATTGATGAAAGGGCTGAATGGCTGAATGGCTGAATGGCTGAAGGGCTGAAGGGCTGATAGTCTTGAAGTGCTGAAGCTTTGCATCTCCCTATTCCCAAGTGCCTTTGTGCTGTAAAGAATCCTTTCTTTCCCTTAAGGCCCATTCAAGCGAGGAGACCATTGTTACGAGACTCTGGAGAGGTTTCCTTTTCCTTGGCGAGCTTTGCGAGACGTGGACAACCGGAGACCCGTTCGAAGGAAGCTGCGACGTCAGAACTTGGTTGTAACTTCTATTTGTTTATCACTTTAATAGATGACTATGATTATGGTTCCACTCCTTTCTCTATCATGTTAATGTGAGTAATATCTTTTCTGACCGATGTTTAGTTACGTATGCTGGTTCCTATGCATGTATCTGTTCGTTTCTTCTGCGTGCAGGTGTTCATCCACGGAGATCGTGGAAGGATTGTGATCTGCCAGGGCTGAAGGATGGGGACATCTTCTTCTTCAGATCTAGCGTTGGAATCCAGGTAGGCTCTTATCCCAAGTCTTTCATTCGTAACTAGGAGCTTGCGTCATAGCATTTTTTGTTTGTTGCTAGACCCCTGCTGGGCTAGTAGGGATCGCCTCTGTCCGCAGAGGGGATTTACCTCCTCAACAAATTGGCGACTCCGCTGGGGATCGTCCGGTTTTCCTTGACTCGTTTATGATTGTTTCGCTTTGATTGTTTCTCCTTGCTTGATGAACCTTCTGGGTTGGGTTCTTTTTGTGTTTTGGCTTTTGGTTCAGCCCCCAGAGGATCAGATCTGACCTCTGCTTTTCCGAATTTTCACCTTTTCATAGTTGGCTTGATTGGCGCGAGTTTAGCCCTGACAGTCGCGCCAGTTGGCGCAGGTTGCCAGTTTATCACTCGCGCCATCCCCTGTCTGGCGCGGATTACAGCCAGACAGTCGCGCCATTTCCTGTAGGTGGTAGGGTTATCCTTGTTCGGAAGTTTCTTTTGGTCAATATTTTGCTTCTGGGTTTGTTTTAGATTCATCTTGAAGTGGGAAGTCTGGTTTTGGTTGGGATAAATTCTTTGTTTTTTCATTTTCAGGCAGTGGCGCTTGTTGTCAGTTAGCAACCCGCGCCACTTGGCCATTGGCGCTAGTTTTCAAGTAAAAGTCGCGCCAAGTGGCGCTAGTTGTCAATGTACAAGTCGGGCCACTTTCAGGGTGTATGAAAATTGAGTTTTTTTTTCCCTTAATCCTTCACTAGTGTGTCTTTCCCTTTGGGTCTTTCCTCTGTATGAGCATAGATTACATTGCTCATTATTTGGAATGTATTCTTTCTATGATTGTTTGATGTAAAAGGGAATGAATGCCTTGTTTTGATCTCTTGCTTTGGAAGTCCTTTTTGTTCTTGACCGCATATGTCTTGTCAACTTTTGAGGGATTTTGTCACAAAGTATTTTGAAACAACGATTGCATTCTTAGTGTTTGTTTGCATCCCTTTTGCTTTCATCCTTCATTAAGAAGATTTGCGTTCTTTTAGTTTTCGTCTCATAGTTTTCTTTTCGTTTAAATGCATTAGATCACATTGCATCGAAAAGTGTTTTTGAGATTCATCATTGGACTTAGATCACATTGTTTAGTGATTGAAAACTAAAAATCGCTTTGAGTGCATTCTCTTTTGTTAAAGGCATGCATTAAGTAGATTCTCATTTCGTCGAAAAATGCATTGAGTGCATTCTTATTATTTAAAAAGAAAAAGGAAATTGTGCATAGATTACAATTGCATAGTTTTCGGAAAAAGAATTTTGCATAGATTACATTGCATAATTCGCTTCGTTGGATGTTTTAGAATACTTTTGGATAGTGAAAGTCATCTAGTTTGGAAAAGTTTCGTTTTCAGTTTTGCTTTTTGTTGCATCATTGTTTGAAGCTCTTCCCTTAACTAGATAGCATTCATCGAATTGAAAAGTTTTCTTTTCTCATATAGTTTTGCATTTAGGAGTCTTTTGAGACACTACATACGGTAGGGCCTGAAAATTGAAACTTAATTGAAGATCAACTGTAAAATTTATTCAATTAACCTAAGGCAGCATTGGAACTTAACGAAATATATTTAGAAGGTCTAGGCTAGAGACGTGTTCCGGCGTCGTTAAACCTAGCAGCTGTCGTTCGCCTGTTGGCTTTAGACAGCGCTAGTACGGACTTGCGCTCCCCGTACCGTCGCGTATATAAAGGGAGACCCCTATAGGCTTTCAATCCTTTATCCACAGGAAGCCGAGTCTGCCGCCCTATACCCGTGATACACCGAACACAGCATTCGGGGAGACTACCTGCACGTACGGAAAGTCCTTGGTCGATTTCTGTTTCATTTTTGAAACCAAGGTGTATATTGCAGTTCACGGATATTTGGTACACCCTTTGTGCCTAGTTTTTCCTGAGCATTCATTTGGTCTTTTCTGACTCCCTAAACTTGAAAAGACCGTCAAGTGCTTGTCCTTTCACGCTTGTGTCAACTCTGAAAGAGATAGAGTCATCTTTTTATCGTTTCTCGACTCTTAAAATATGAAACGGTAGAATTTCTTACTTTCCAATGTGGTAAAATTAATTGCCCACGATTACACACCCGTTTAGACATTGCTTATTGATCGTTTGATCGTGTGTCTTAACTCATTTTCAGCCCGTGTGTGGTTTTGAGTTTTGATGGCAACTTTTTCAGAGTTTACCAACCAAGGAATCCCCTCATAGGGGAATCCCGGTCATTTTCCTCCTTTTGGAAATGTTGGTGCTCCTTACATGGCGACGTTGTCCCTTCCTGGGTTAACTGTTGGGTTGCCTGTTTGGTTGTTTTCAACCTCTGTTGTCCCAAATAACTCCGCTACTGTTCAGTCAGTTCCTCCACCGGAACAACATCATGTTGATTCCAAGGTGGACCTCTCCCCTTCTTCGCCTGTTTCTGCGTCCTCCTCTTCTACTTCGCCTGGTGAAAGTCTGGATTCAAGTAACCCGGTGGCTAAGAAGAAGAAGAAGAAGACAAAGAAGAAGAAGTCTGATAAGTGAGAGGCTAATGCAGGAGCTTTTATGCAGAAACGTCCTCTCTCATTATTTTCCAACCCTCCTCGAATCAAGTTCCCACATGGCAGCACGGGAGACCATCTTCTTCGAGGCGCCACAGCATTCGAGGTACTCGAAGTATGCCACTTGGTCGCCCACCATTGTCTTTGGCAGGTGAGTTGAGGCAGTGAGCTCTAAGAAGCGGGTAAGATCACCAATCCACAGCAATTTGTGTGAAGACTTATGCTATTCACCTTTGTCCTTATATGGATGAAGCCAAGCGAGTCTTGGGCAACACTGTTGTTTCTGCCTTGGTGGTTTCCGCTTGACTTTCTTTGAGTCTTCAGAGTGATCTCGTGATTGAGCAGAGTCTCATCCTTGGTCGATCCCACTCCCCCAGAAATTCAAATTCACGAATCCGGCCCTGACCAAACATTGGTCGTAGGATCGGTTGAACTGGCCCCGTCCGCGGTGCACCAGGTCTTTTCTGTCGAGAGTGGATCTCACACTCCTCATGTCCTTCTGGTTTCTTCAGATTCGTCGGACTTGGAGAAAGATTCTCCTGTCCCTGTGCTTCAAGAAGCCGCTCCTCCGCCTCCCATGATGGAGGCTCCAGAGGATATTCCTCCCGCCTTCGAGATGGAGGTCATGGAGAAGGCTTCTGCTTCCGTAACATCAGGGGAAGACCTTCGCATTTCGATGGTAGCCCCTCCGAGTAGTTTGGTCGCTTCCTTTGATTGGAATCGATTTGCAGGATTTCACCTTCCGTCTTATGTGCCTTTCGAGATTACGGTACAGGCTCTTGGTCTGGTTGTAACCAGCACCATTATAGACGAAGGTGCGTCTGTTAGTATTCTGTCTTCAACTACCTGGCAAGCTTTCGGTTCACCACCGCTTGCGCCTGTTACGCAGAATCTGTTGTCATTCAATAGAAGGACCAGTCAACCATTGGGGATCCTTCCAAGGTTACCTGTTACTTTGGGAGGCAAAACCGTCCATATGGACGTGATGGTCGTTCCAGGCCCCTTGGATTTCAATCTGCTTTTGGGGCATGATTACACCTATGCCATGGGAGCGCTCGTCTCCTCCCTCTTTCGTGTGGCCTGTTTTCCGCATGAAGGAAGGATCGTGACCATTGATCAGCTGTCATTCTTTGGTCCTAATATGGCATCTGGCCCGCCATCACCCCCTCCTGGTTTCTATCCACCCGTTGTATCTGCTCCACCACAGGTCAACTATGTGGCTACTTACCCCGTGCTTGTGCTGAGTGATGATGCCGTTGTGCATAATGTGCTGGGGGCATTGGGTCCTGACTTCCAGGATGTTTCCCTTCCATCAGGAGTGGAACTCTTGGAAGCACCGCCTTCTTGTTCATTTTGATGTAAGTCGGTCAGAGCACGGTTTCCTCCCTGTCTCAAGCTCTCTAAAAAATGAAACCAGGTCCTCGGAGCAAAGTTCCTTGTCTTGTGTCAAGCTCCTTAAAAAATGAAACAAGGTTGTCGGAGCATAGTTCATTTTCTTGTGTCAAGCTCCTTAAAAAATGAAACCAGGTTCTCGGAGCACAGTTCCTTGTCTTGTGTCAAGCTCCCTAAAAAATGAAACAAGGGTGTCTGAGGATAGTTCTTTTTATGTGTCAACCTCGTTAAAATAATGAAACACGTTTTTGTTCAATTCGAGTCTTTGATCAGATCTCGTAAAATCCCAGTCGAGTCTTTCTTAGATCTCGTAACTTGAACCTTCACTCCATCGACCTTACATATGGACTGAAGCTTGGGGGGCATGTACCTCGAATTGAGTCACCATGCTGGGGGCATGCTTATCTTTTCAAGCATAGTTTATGTTCATTTCAAGCTTGTGTAAAAATGAAACCGGTTTCAAGCATAGTTTATCTTTGTTTCAAGCTTGTGTAAAAATGAAACCTTGCCCATTTTACCTCTTGTGATGGTCATTTTATCAGCCTGTTTTTACCAGATGAGCCTTGGTTTTCTCACTCCATTTTCACTATCTACTTGGCCGATCATATGCCTTCACTTGGTTGTTTTACCAGTTCCTGAGGAACCGCTGCTATGAGTGGTCTTGTTAGCCAGCCTCTCGACCTTTATTTGTTCAGAGTAGTTCCACCATTACCGGAACCAGTTGCTACCCTTTATACCACTCGTTCCTCCGGGAGGAGTCATCTTTCAGCTCTTTTCTGACTCTCTAAACATGAAAAGATTGCCGAGGCCCTTGTCGTTTCGATCTCGTTAAAATGGACGCGAATCGACATTCACCCAGTATAAGTTTAACCCTTTTTCGGGCTGGGATGGATCGATTACGAAAAAGGAATACCCTAGCCTATCGCGACTAGGAGGTTTTCCCGGGTATTGTTTTCTACCTTTTCGGATCTGGGGAACTATTTACGAAAAGGGACCTGTGGAGTTTTCTTTTTCGCTGTCTTTTCAAACTCTCTAAACATGAAAAGACGCCGAGTTCTTCCTTTGTCAGACTCGTTAAACCCTGATGACATCGGATCTAGTCGAAATGACATTCTCCGAGTTCCTCCTTCCTAGGACTCGTTAAATGCACTAGGATGGATTCGCCCGAAGGGCGGATTTATATGACAAGCATATGGTATCCTCTTCAAGCTTGTGTAAAAATAAAGAGGTACTCACCGAAATGGTGGGAAAAATGGAACCATCGTCGTTGTCGTCGGCAGTATGTCGCTCTTGAACATGGCACTTGTCTGCATTCGTGTCGGGTTGGGGACATCTCATCTCGCTGCTTCACTTTGCTTCCCTGGGTTTGGGTAATCTCTTTTGACCTCTCATCTGTTCACTGCCTCGTCGCCATGACCTTTGATCCGTTGATGTCAAATACTGCCAAGTCCATTGTTGTGCCGTTCATATGTTCAAGAGAAGTTGGCCTCTGCAAATATCAACCTTCCTCTGTTTCTCATATGGTCCTAATTCACAACAAACATTATGTTCCTCTGTCTCGTGTCGATGATGTGGGAATCATTATGGCCCACCTTCGATCAAGGTCACTTCCTGTCGACTTCAACTCATTATCCAGGAAGTTGGTCTAGAGACTCTTGATGGTACCTTGGAGCCTGCATGCCTTAATGGCAGGTTCGTCGCATTCGATGTGAGGTTTTCATCATTGGCCTCCGATCGGATGATTCTGCGGGTGTTCGACGTCAGCTCATTTATTCACACGCCGTGGATTGTACTTGTAGTACCTTGAGGACCATCGTCATTATTGGTGGTTTCTCTCGCGTCTGTTAACAGCTTTCATCATTGGCTGGTAATCAGACGATGTTCTTGCATGTTCGACATCGGCTCACACATTCGCATGCTAGAACTTGTACTTGTTTGGGTCGAGATGGAGCGCAAGACCCTGGATTGTGTCTGTTGTAATCCAGGCTGCGATTGTGGATTATTATCATTATGTACATGACTCAGTGATTGGATGGCTGCGACCATACCTGAGTCTATTAGTTTGATCTTAGGTGGATGGCTGCGCCCATGCCACGGATCGGATATCATGTGCTCTCTGTTTGGGATGGGTGTGTCCATACACATGTACATCATGTGCCAGATATCGATTTGTATCTTTTCTGGCAGCCCGAGTTTTAGGCCAGGTCTTCAGTTGGACATGTTCTCGTAAAGCATTTCACCCCTCTCTCTCTCGGGCCTCATGCTTTAGGGGGCATCTGTTACACAGTAATTTGTCACCGTCCTTACCATTCCCCGTCCCACACAATGGAGGACCCATAATGTGACCTGTGAACACTGTCATGCACTGAAAACATCATCATTGCATCCTTTCCATGAGGACAACATTTCTTAATTTATCATTTCTGGCTGGAGACCCTAAAAACACATGTTTTTGCATTAGCGTAAATATGCCAGTTATGTGCTACGGCCTTGATAGGGGAAAATTAACTGTGAGCAGCGCCAGTGGCGCTACGTCCCCAGTGTTGTACCGTCTCACTACGGTTTGATTTTTTTAAAGGCGAAGTTTCGATTACAACAACTTAGTGGATGAGTCATCAGGAGTGGTTTCGCCTGAATAACCACGGCCTTCCTCCTTTGGCCTCTTGTTTCCACCATATGGGGAACCTCCCAAAGGATAAGGCCTCCCCTCCACTATTGTAGGGATCCCAACCTCCTCCTCTCCTCCCTCGTATAGCTGTATACATTGATGGAAGAGAGTGGCCCAAAGGAAGGGGCTGAAAGGTGATAGTCTTGGAGAATCTTTGAAGCTTTGCATCTCCCTATTCCCAAGTGCCTTTGTGCTGTAAAGAATCCTTCTTTCCCTTAAGGCCCATTCAAGCGAGGAGACCATTGTTACGAGACTCTGGAGAGGTTTCCCTTTCCTTGGCGAGCTTTGCGAGACGTGGACAACCGGAGACCCGTTCGAAGGAAGCTGCGACGTCAGAACTTGGTTGTAACTTCTATTCGTTTCTCACTTTAATAGATGACTATGATTATGGTTCCACTCCTTTTTCTATCATGTTAATGCGAGTAATATCTTTTCTGACCGATGTTTAGTTACGTATGCTGGTTCCTATGCATGTATCTGTTCGTTTCTTCTGTGTGCAGGTGTTCATCCATGGGGATCGTGGAAGGATTGTGATCTGCCAAGGCTGAAGGACGGGGACATCTTCTTCTTCAGATCTAGCGTTGGAATCCAGGTAGGCTCTTATCCCAAGTCTTTCATTCGTAACTAGGAGCTTGCGTCATAGCATTGTTTGTTTGTTGCTAGACCCCTGCTGGGCTAGTAGGGATCGCCTCTGTCCGCAGAGGGGATTTACCTCCTCAACACCACCACTAATGCCAGGTCATCGACATTTCATTGATACGCATCCAAATATATGCATGAAGAGTAAGATCAGCATTCTTTGGAATTACCATAGTCCAAATTGCCAGGTTTCAACACCAAATGTTGAGAATCTTCTTGCCACATTTGAAGGGTGAGACTCTTTTGGATTGGCAAGGATAGGTCAACAATCCCAGCCCCCACGTGCATAATATGCAGTCTTGTCCAGTGTGAATAAGTGGGCTTCTATCATAGTCCTATTGGTTGATTCCAGAATGGGGAATCATCATTACTCTTAATTGTCAGGTTATCATTGGTGTACTTATAGGTTTGCATTCTTCCATGCCATACTTCTTCAATATTTGCTTAATATATTTTGCTTGTGATAAGAATATGCCATCTATTGCTTGTTGCACTTGCAAGCCAAGAAAGAATGTTAGTTCCCCAAGTAAAGACATTTCAAATTCTTGCTGCATATCAGAAGCAAATTTCTGACTCATAGACTCTTCATTACTTCCAAAAATGATATCATCAACATATACAACCATAATTAATAGTTTGTCATTTTCAGTTTTTGTGTATAAGTTGCTATCAGCAAACCCCTTTTAAAATCCTTGTTGATGAAGATATTTGTCAAGATGATAGTACCATGCTCTTAGAGCTTGTTTGAGACCATATAGAGCCTTTCTAAGTCTACAAACAAGTTTTTCATCATTTCCCAAAATGAATCCTTCTGGTTCTTCTATATAAACTTCTTCTTCTAGATCACCATTGAGAAAAGCAGATTTAACATCCATTTGATAAACTTTGATTTGTTGGAAGCTTGAAAAATCAAGAAACATTCTTATGGCTTCAAGTCTGGCTACAGGAGCAAAAGTTTCTTTAAAGTCTATACCTTCTTTTTGAGCATACCCCTTGCAAACAAGTCTAGCTTTATTTCTTATAACATCCCCATTCTCATTTAACTTGTTTTTGAATATCCATTTAGTTCCAATGACATTTTTGTCATGGGGTCTTGGTACTAATTCCCAAGTGTGATTCTTTTCAATTTGATCAAGCTCTTCATTCATGGCTTGAATCCAACATTCATCTTTGCTAGCTTGACTGACATTGTGTAGTTCAATAGTGGACAGAAATGCCAGATTGCTAGAAGATCCTACAAGAGTCCTTCTTGTTTGTACACCTGATCCCTTTTCTCCCAAACTTTGAGATTCTGGATGATTCTTTTGAACATATCTGGATGGAGTTTTTTCAGATAAATCATCTTCGGGTTCTTCATTGGGTTCATTGTCTATATCATTCCTATTTGATGTAGAAGGATATATGTCATCATCATCTTCATCTGTTGTTTGTTTTTCTTCTTTTGGAGCTGCAGGAGACTCATCAATAACAACATCAATACATTCAACAATCTTCTGAAGTCTTTTATTGTAACATTTATATGCTCTACTCCTAGAGGAGTAACCAAGAAGTATTCCTTCATCTGCTCTGGGTTCAAAATTGCCAAGTTTTTCATCATTATTTTTGATAAAGCATTTGCTTCCAAAAATTCTAAAATGCTTTACAGTGGGAGGATTACCATACCAGAGTTCATATGGAGTTTTATCACTATTTACACGAACATGTGCCTTGTTGAGAATGTTTACTGCTGTATGTGCTGCTTCTCCCCAAAATGTGTCAGGTATTCCGGAATCATCAAGCATGGCTCTAGCTATTTGTTGAACTGTTCTATTCATTCTTTCTGCAACACCATTTTGTTGTGGAGTGCCAGCTACATAAAATTGTCTTTTTATGCCATGTTGTTCACAGAATTCAAGGAATTTATCTGATGTATATTCTCCTCCTCGATCAGATCTGAGACACTTGATTTTTAGATCTAATTCATTCTCAACTAGTGCTTTGAAGATCTGAAATTTCTCAAATGCTTTATCTTTGTGTTTAAGCAGCCCAATCCAACACATTCTAGAGAAATCATCAATAAATAAGATATAGTATTGTTCACCACGTGGTGAATTTTTCCTCACAGGTCCACATATGTCAGTATGAATGAGTTCAAGAGGCTTACTTGATGATCCTTCCTTGGCATTAAATTGTACTTTGGTTTACTTACCGAATTGGCAAGATTTGCATATGACATTTTCAGGTAGAGTAATATTGGGAAGATCACGAACAACTTTAAGTCTGCTTGATTTGTTGATTTGAGAGAAGCTCAGATGCCCCAACCTTCTATGCCATAGCCAGTTTTCTGAATATTTACTCAAGTAACATTGTTCTTTGTAGTTCTTCAATACATACAGGTTGCTTGGAGTTCTTTTTCCTTTTATAATTGTTTTACCTGTATCAAAATCACGTACCACACATTCTTTTGAACTAAAGACAACTTCAGTTTCTTGATCACACATTTGACTTACACTTAACAGGTTATGCTTTAATCCATCCACATACATGACATTATTAGCTTTCACCTTTTCTTTTAGAAAAACAAATCCTTTTCCCTTAATGACAGCAGGAGTATCATTTCCAAATGTAACATTCTTCTCTTTTTCTAGAGCACTATATGCAAGAAGTTTGTTTTTGTCACCTGTCATGTGTTTAGAGCATCCACTATCAATGTACCATTGATTTTCTTCACCTTTTGCAAATAAGGCTATGCCACAATTTTCAACCTGTAATTCCTTCTTTTTCCACACTTTGGAGCTTGAAGGACATTGCTCTTTTGGCTAGATTTTGCTTTTGCATTCAGATTCTTCATGGCCAAAGTTATTGCAATACGCACATTCAACTTCATTTTGAAGAGGAGAAAATTTGTTATATGTATTCTTCTTTGTTCCAATATCAATCCTTTTCTTTCTTTCTTCTCTTGTCATGATGGTTTTATATGCAACACATTGAGCAGCTTTATGACCAAAATTGTGACATGAGAAACATTGTCCATTGAAGAAGAAATTTCTGCGATCATGAAATCTTCTACTCGAATTTACCTGTTAATTGGAGTTTCTTTGAAATGTATTCCTGTTAGTGTTCTTTGAATTGAAATGGTCATGATTTACCTGTAAAGATTCTTTATTCCCTTGTTGAGTGGCAGAATGTTGTATGCTGGCTGTAGCTGCTTTTAGATAATTTGGTGTTGAAGCCTGAGAAGATTCTCCGATATATCCAAGACCTGTCTTTATAAGAGGAGAACGTTGTACCTTGATAATCTCATCTAAGGTTTCAGATCCTTTAGCAAATCTAAGATTCAAAATCTTCATTTTCTCAATTTCTTTTCTTAGACTTACTATTTCACATTCTAATTTCTCATTGTGTTTCTCCTTTCCTTCAAGCTGATTTTTCAGAGTTTCTATGGATATTTTGCTTTCTTCTAAGCATATTTTAGTTTCTTCTAAGCATATCTTGAGTTGATTGAATTCATCAAGAAAATCATTATCCTCCAAAGCATCCATAAAGGTATCTTTTTCTTCTTTAGATTCTTTTTCAAATGCCATGAGAAGTCTAAGATCTTGTTCACATTCTTCCTCACTGTTAGATAACCCATCACTGTCTTCATGAGTATAGTAACTTTTTCTAGTGCTAAACCGACTCTTATTCCTTCTTGCTACTTCTTTTCCTTTTTCATGTGCTTCTTTGTGAGGACACTTAGCAGCATAATGACCCACTCTTCCACAAGCAAAACATTTGAAAGCAAGCTTACCTTGAACCGTCCTGTACCAAGTTGGAGTTTCTTTACAAAATTTACCTCATCTTCTTCTAAGATATACCCTGATCCTTCTGTCTCTTGTACTTCTTTCCCTTTTGCAGAAGCTCTAAAGACATCTTCTTTGAATTCAGATGGTCCTCCTCTTCTCATTTCATATGCAGTCAGTATGCCATGAAGTTGTACCACAGTAATATTTTGAAGATCCTATTTTTCTTCAAGAGCAGAAACTTTTGACTCAAATTTTGTCGTTAGTGATCTTAAAACTTTCTCAACCAAAGTAGATTCGGTTATTGTTTCTCCCAGATTTCTCATACGATTTACAATATCATCAAGACGTAAAAATAAATTAGCAATGCTCTCCTCATTATGCATTTTTAGATTCTCATATTGAATTCTGAGAGTTTGGAGTTTAGCACTTTTTACCTTTGCATCACCTTCATAACTTAGAATGATTTTGTCCCATATTGCCTTTGTTGTATTCAGCTGCATAACTTTGACAAATTCTGATTCAGTTAGACTTCCCAATAGAGCATTGATCGCTTTTTCATTCGTTTCATAATTCTTTCTTTCTGTTGGATCTATTGGTACTGTAGCTAGATATTGATACCCTCCTTCAACTATAGCCCATACATCTGCTCCCAGAGACTGAATATAGGATCTCATCCTTGTTTTCCAGAAGATTAAGTTGTTTCCGTTGAAGAGCGGAGGCCTAATAGATGTTGTTCCTTCTTGATTGGTCATCTTGATTGATCTTCCTTCTAGCGGCTAAGCTTTTTCAGAAGGACCTGCTCTGATACCAATTGCTGGGAAAAACACTGAGAGGGGGGGGTGAATCAGTATTTAGAGCTGACTAATTTTTTTTTACTTTTATGCCTTTAATTCTTTACTTAGATCATTGCATCATTGATTCATTAGATATTTAATAAGCAGTAATCATGAGCAGTAACAACAGAATCAACCATCACACATAAGCAACACACATGAACACCAGTATTTAAGGTGGAAACCCAATTCGGGAGAAAACCACCGCTACTGTCGTCTCAGTCTTCAATATTTATTATAAAGAAAACTTCTTACAATTTTGTGCTGACGCAAACTTATACCATCACGCAGGCACCAACCTGCAGAATGCTACAACCTTCTCTCATTCTCCAGTTACTACTGGAAGGGAGCTCCAACCCCCTGATCTCGTTTACCAGCCTTTCCTGGAAGGGAGCTTTGACCCCCTGATTTTAACACCAGCTTCTACTGATAGAAAGTGTCCAATTTCATACTGAAGACTTCAACCCTCAGATCCACCAAATTTCTTCAATTTCTTCATCGGACTTGCGCCAGGTCTTCATCATTTCTTTTGTAACTCTTCCTAGAGATTCATCATTTCTAGATTTAGAGATCTTGTACCTTCATCATATTCACCGGTGCATCATCGATTCAGATCTATCAGAGTTCAATCATGCAGATATCTCTTAAAGAGATTTATTCATTAATAACCCCTCTACATGCACACATTGTACTGTAATAGTCTTCTCCTTATATAGTATTTGCCTTTATTGAAACCATGAGTAAAAAACCACTCAACCGCTAATGGTATTCATATTAAAAGTCGAACCAATCCAAATTGAAATCCCAATCTTCGTTCTTCCATGCACGAATCGTCCTAAAGGTAATCTTTATCTCCGCCAAATAATACTATAGCCAAGGTTAAGTAACATTATCGTGCCGCTGATGGTTTTCTTTCTTTTATTGGAATTTTATTTATCAAATTCGTGGAATTTGATAAATAAATATTATTCACAACCTTTGGCAATTAAATATATAATAGAAATTTATATTAATAACCAGGGCTTTTATCAAATGGCTTTTAAATAGACCTTTGGTTCCGGCCCCACATACATAATCGACGGCCCAATCAATATAATTTAAAAACTGGGGCCCATTGCTAACGATTGTTTCCATCTGACGGCGAAGAGCACATCGCTCGGCTTCAGATGATTCGACGGATATCGTTCGTTTATGATGCATAGATGATAACGCGTGATGGCGCACCGTACCTTGGGTAACCTTCGCGCATCTATAGAAAATGAACACCGTCCGATGACCCCTTCCCAAATCAACGGCATTCAATAATATCTCTCGGCTTCTTTGGTCGAACATTAACGTGCGATGGCGCACTTTGATAGCGGTTTTCATGGGTCCCCCTTTGCTACGTGTCAACGTTTCTATAGAATCACTCCCCAACCAGGAAATACCACCTATCACCAAAGGGTGGTGCGATGAAACCCGGAAACCGCCTTCACTATTCACTCGGTCACGGTTCCCCTCTTCCACGCAGGGTTCCGACGTGCTTCCTTTTGTTACGTTCCACCTCTTTCCTTCCAGGTTCCGTTCATGATTCCAAAGGGTTAGTCTATGTTCCACCGAGAGTTCAATGTCAAATGCTCTGTTTTAGTTCTTCCGCGTTATAACTGATTTTCCCTCGCTCCTCGTTCCTTTCTCTATGAAAGCCAGTTAGCTCCTTACTAATAGCGTAGACCCTTCCATGTGGAGCTTAAAACCATACCTTTGTTCATATCATATATCCACTGTCAACCAGTTTGGATACACTGTCGACCGTATTAACATCGATTCCTCGAATAACATATAGAGCATCATTAATTATCACGGATTCCATCAGGATGCATACATATGTTCACACATGAATTAACATTTACTAGAACATTCACTTATTCTTTTTCTATTCGATTGCCTTTTTCTCCTACTCTGTCTCTGGACAATTCTGCTTCAGTTGTGCACTCTTCTTCTGCTGCTACTTTTCTTCTCTCTTTTCATAGTTATTGTTTCAGATGCTCCTTCTTTGCCAATTCCTTTGCCATCAATGACAACATTTCCAACAATATAATCAAGTATTTTGCGTCGGCATGCTAATGCTCGAAGAGAATAATGAAAATCTAGACTCGTAGTTGCCACTGCAGGACGCCACACAGTTCCTCAGATTGTGTACGAGGGGGATTGGTATTTTTGAAACATGTACGTTATGGGAACTTCAAGGCAACAAAAAAATTGCAGGAAACAAACCTCACATACAAAATAAAATTCAAATACACATATATACTACAAACTAATAGCTGAGATAGGTTATAAGCATTTTGGATGGAATTTTTTTTTATGAATTTCAAGTTTTATATCTTAAAATCTTCTTAAGATTGTTTGATTTTTTTATTATCAAATTTTAAAATATTCACAAAATCCACCTAAGTCAACATAAAAAAAAACATTTGCTAAAACTGAAAATACAACATGTAAGTATGTTTGATTGTTGAAGGAAGCTACTTTGAAATTGAAGCATTTCATTTGGGAAACCTGATATTGTTTTTAAGAAGGTGAAAAAATCTCTTGTGTGTAAGTTGTTTATTATCATTAAATATATATTATTTCCATATCTTTATTTATTGTTCCTAGAAATTTGGTCACTTTAAATAAACTCTTAGATTGCTAACCGACTGTAATTTTTTAGGAATTTTTTGGATTTTTTATTTATTTAAATCCATGACATGGTTCTTTTACATTTATCTAAAATAAGTTTTTACATATCTTTTTAATCCATGATATGTTTCTTTATATTAAAATAAAACAAATCTTTAGCCCATCAAAAACACATTTACTATATGGTTAAAGGTTGATTTTTAAGCCAAAGGATTTTTATTATGAAGTTTATATTCATGACATTGTTCAGATTCGTCGTCCCTGAAAAAATCTGAAGAGTGTTCTTTAAATGAAAAAAATATTGTATGATCATATCTGAAAGGATGCATGAAATCCCTTGAAACCACGTGAGATTTGAAAGTCATGGACATGTCATAAGTTACACCTGATCCACCACAGCTAAGTTGCTTATGGTTCTCCTTACAATTTTATGCCATTTTCCTATTATTATTTCAAGCCCTTCGTGCATAGCACTTGTGCATTTGAGACTAAATGATTTTCCCAAATATTCTATTCCTTCGATGTACCTTTGCACCCTTTAGGGGCATATGCTAGTTTAAACTCTTTACATTTAATTTGGCATATTCTCCAATGAATTAGCCAAAAATTGTTGAAATTATCATACATGTATAGATTTAGTGTTTTGAATGAATTTATTCATTCAAAAGTGCATTTTAAATAATAAAAAATAGTAAGTTGACTTGGATTCGTATCACCAAATTTCATAAAAAAAAATAAAAATGTAAAATCATGAGACTTAGGGGACAAATATTTCCCATGTGAGTCATATCAATTTTCATTAAATCCAATGTTGTTATATATATTTTTTTGAATTACTCAATTTATCACCTTGTTAAATCATAAATATATGTCATAATTCCAAAGCAATAATAGATTAAATAATATCATTTCGAAATAAAATACTAAACTCTATCAATAATAATGTTTTAAAAAGATCTAAGTGAAACATGTTACATTATTTAATAATAAAGTAATTATGGTGGAGGGAAAAGGATTGAAAGTGATTAGTGTGGTTATATCGAGTTGCTCCAAGATATAAAAAGTGTTTGTTTTGGATTATTCATGAATAACTAAATAAATTTAAGGGTCAAATAACATGATAAGCAACTATATATATGGTAAGAGGATATTCATTCATTTCCAAATGAACTCCAAGTTTCACGAGAAGGCTCAGCCATAAAGTTAATTGTTGGATTTGTTGTTTTCCCTCCAATTACCCAAATATATGATGGAAAAGAGCTTAGATTCACTATGTGGTTGGATTCTTTGTAAACTTACAACTTAAATAACATAAAATTGTTGTAAAACCATTTAACCATTCAAAATAAAATATGATGGCAAACATGGAAATGTGCAAAATGAATATATTGAAATCTTAGAAAAAAAAAATTCATATGATTTGCATCTTTTTGACATGTTTCCTATGCTCTTAAAATTTTCTTTGACAAACAATGCCTAATTTTTTTTCCCTTTTTGACATATTACTTAGAAGTAAAAAAATCACATTTTTTAGGTAAATAAGGTTGTTAATTTCAACTTTCAAATTTATTTGGTTAAATTATTTTTAATAAATCAAATAAATTTAAAGTCACTTTTATATTATAAATACTATTTGGTTAATTGTCCAAGATTACAAGTCCTATTTACTATGGCAAAATGAAGGACCAACAAGTATGATCACCATGTATAACATAAAAATGTGTTAATTCATGGGGAGTTGGGAAAGTGTATGTAAAGAAAATTTGCATTTTTTTTTAATAAACAATTTATTGTCTCAAAAATACCTCTACTTACATCAATATCAACTAATATCCTTGCAATTGACCTTTATCTTTCATAGACAAAGTTATCATCCACAAGAATAAATTTTCCTAGGTTTTTTTCAATTATGCATAAATCTTGAATAATATAGGGTTACATAGGGATCCCAAGAAGACTTATCCATATTGGGTGTCTTACATGGTCTCATCCCTAACATAAAAAAAGAGTGGTTTGGTTTTATAGATAAATAAGCCTTATCTGTAAACTAAACTTATTTTGATATAGAAACTACATCTTCTTCCTTGCAAAAGACAAAACCAATGCATACATCTTGTTACTATGTGAGCTACTATTATATATCCTAAACTTGAACCCTGACTCTACTTACTCTATCTCATTTCGTAGTCCATCGCTACCCTCTTTCCAATAAAATTTAGTGCCAAAGTGCATCCTGAAAGGTCAATAATATGTTTGACTGCAATATATTCCCCCACAACTAAGAACGCATCCTTCCTTGAATTCCAATGACCTTACATCATTTATTCTTCTAATGAACCCAAAACCTTCTTTAAGGACGAGTAAACGACATGTTCCTTCTACACTCCTTCAACATCACCTTTCGTCATTGGGTATAGAGGGTTGAAGCACGCAGGAGGGTGTTTGTTTTTCTAAGATTTAACTTTCAAATTGGCAGAATCGGTTGGAGACAATACATCCATAGCCATGGACTATTTAGTAGGGGCCTTATAATAGTCCAAATACTGACAATATTACGTATTTGTCCCACTAATATTATCACTACTCATGCCATTCTACCAACTAAAAAAACCATCATCTTCACATTGTCTAAAGTAAGGAGAAATGTGCTTAACCATCTAAAATATCATATTATTACATTGCTCATGGACCCTATTCTATATATTTTCCATTACTTACTCAATAACCAATTAAAAACTTCTCTTATCTTTAAAAAACATATCATTATTATTCACTTTGGCGTTTCCTTTCCCCCACTTTGGGGGTATGCTAGTTTATTTATACATATAGAGTAATCACAATATAATTTAAAACCGGTAATTAAATTCTCTTAATTATGCATATGGATCTTTGATGAAAACACAAAACCAAAATATTTAGTAAGGGACCTATGTCATCGACATTTTTCTTCCTCCTCTAAATGGGTTATTGTAATGTAACAATATTTCTTAGGGTTTGGAACATATGGTTTTTTACCTTTGGATGGATTGCCAAATGGATTTTTATAAAACACTAAATCTTTAATATTAAACCCAAATGAGAAAGTAACCAAGTAGCTTTGAGGCCTTAATCTAAATATTGAGAATTACACAAATAAGAAGTGATCTCTTGTGTGGCTATTTAAACTTGTAACAATATTATTAAAAGATGATTATTATTTTTAATTGCGTTGAGAGGAGCATTGAGGCGCTCTCAGGGTAGAGATGTTGTAATATAGTGTCCTTTAAGTAGAAATAAAAATAAAGCAAAATTTAAATTAAATAAAATGATTAATGTAATATAATGTAAAAATTATTAACTTGTTCAAAACAAAAATAAAAGTAAAAGTACAAGTAACAAAATAAAAATAAAATAATAATAGAAATAAAATGACCAATGGTATTGATTAATGGTATTCATGTGCAATATAACCTATTTAAAAGGGAAATTAAACTAGCCTAGATCCATTTAACTTTGGATCTACTAAGTGCCGAGAGATCAAATCTCTTAAGATGCAAACCTCTTTTAAAGTGAACAGAGATTTGATCCCTCTCAACCCTTGATAGATCCAAAATTAAAAGTGATCTAGGGTGGTTTAATTAGATGTAATATAAATTTGTATTTATAATTTTGTAATAATGTATTTGTTTTAATTATTTTTTATTTAGCTTATTATAAGATTAATATCTTAGGAATTTGGCTTCTGTGATCCATAACATGTATATAAAATATTTCAGTGATAATCACATATGAGTATAATTTGTCGACGTGTTTCGAACCATCCAGTGTGGTTCATCATTAGGACAATAAGAGAAATCAGATCTAGGACCAGTTTAAATAGATAAAAAGACGCTCCAACTAACCATTGTAAATAACGGCTAGTTTGACTAGAACGAGAAATAAATTTAATTATTTTATTTTTATTTAAAAATGAATTAATTATTAGTTATATAATATATAATTTTAATATAATTTTATGATATATATTTTAATTTAATAATATATTTTTAATATTTAAACTAAATCCTAATAATTTATTAATTTTTTTTAATTAATTAAAATAATAATACTAAATACCTTATTTATAGAGAATAGTTTTAAATAGATTTGATTATTATAGATTAAATTAATTTTGATCCATTAAAAAACTCCAAAGGCGAAAGAGCGCGGGGACAAGAGGACAAGAGGAAGAGGAAGGGGGGAGGTTAAGGGGACGAGAAAGGACAAGAGGGAAAACTAGGAGGGAAGAAAAAACTCCATCTAAGAGTGAAGGGAAGGAATCGAGCACATGCTAACACTCCAACCATCATCCCTGTTAAGGTTAATCAATTTTTTTTCTTCGATTTCTAAGGCTTCCCTTATCATACGGTGATGGAAATGGCCAATCCTCACAATAACCTTAGCATCTTCAATGCAAATGTGATGCTTTGTCTTTTCATCATGCTCTGCAAAGGCAGAGGAGTGTGATCTACCATGTTTAAGGTCAACGACATGCTCATGAATTCTTTGACTAATGGATCGACCAGTTTCACTGATGTAAGGTGTCCCACAAGAGCACAAAATCAAGTAAACACCCTTACCATCCTTAGGGAAAATCGGGTCCTTTACCGATCTAAGAGAACCCAAAATGGTGCGGAGGGGCTTGAATTATATAATATATTTAAAAACAAATTTGACGAATTAAATTCCAAATATATTCAAGGCTTGGTCAAAATCTAAATTTCAGACAAAGTCTTAATTATCAAAATTAGCACTCATGAGCTTGGAACAGATTGACAAATCAACGCTTGTCATGGCATTTTTGGCAATATCTAAGTGTAATTAAATTCGAAATATATTTTTATAAACAAATATAAATATATTTTGTTTGTCTAATTAAATTATATATACCTTTTTACAAACAAATATATTTTGTTTGTAAACTTGTTAGTAAAAAGTAAATTATTGGCTCTTATTTAAATAGAATAAAATAATTAAGAATTATTTCAAGAAAATGGCTCTCTTGAATATTTTTTATTTAAATGGCAAGAAATACAAATAATTGAACTACAAACAAACAAATAAAGTATACCATCCTTAAATTCTAATTTTAAGTCGACAATAGATAAGCAATGAAACAGATGAGTGGAAATAGTAAGAATGACCACAAAGGTTTATCCACAATCTGTAATGCTAAGAATGAAATTCAAAAACTGAAAGATGGTTACTATAAATGATGTGAAATTCCATAATTTTATGGCAAGTTCATTAAGTTCTCAATGATATTCCATAATTCCATTGATATTTCTACTAAGTCAGCACCAAGTGGACTAATTATTAGTGTTGGGCAATGTTATGTTGAAGGCTAGGAAACAACGATTGGGTATGATTGGTTGAATGCAACAAGGAATAAGTGTTATTCGTGAATCTATTATGATGAGTGTTGAATTTTGTCACATTGTTTCAATATTATGCTAAACATTGAAAAATACCTAGTGCGTACTTCAAATCCTCTAATGCATAGAGCATTGGATTAAAGGGATAACATGTCTAGGTGAACTTGTGGTCTACTCCAATGGTTGCAAGGCTAATTGAGAAGAAGGGAACCACCTCATAAAATTATTATCATGAATGTATATGATTAGATTATATAATCAAATTTTGATCACTCTACTAGTATAGTTGAGATCCATCAAAAGAAGATGTAATTAATCCAATAGATATCAATATAGACAAGTCTTCTAGAGTTTTGAAGGCAGAGTCAACACCTCTTCTTCTTTGAAGGTAATTTCTTCAAGAGGCTAAAACCATTATCTTTTAAGCATTAAAAAAATGGTAATTCATATTAAAACACCTTTTATTTATTTATCTAAACATTGAGATTTAAGGAAGTAATAGCCAAGATATAGAACTTCCTTTTCCATGTTAACATAACATTAAGAATTAAGGAAACAATAGCTAATCATGTCAAACCACCTCTTGTTCATTAATCTCGACATTGAGAATTGAGGAAGTGTTAACCAAAAATAAGATGTAGGACCACCTCTTGTTTGCCAATTTGAATGCATAAAGAACTATCCAATATTATGTCACTTAATCTTGTCCATCAATTTTAACATTAACAATTGAGGAAGCAATAATCAAAACCAAGCTCTATCTTTTGGTAGCATAACATTGTGGCCAATCAAACACCCTTATTTCTAACAAAAAAATTGATGTGAATCCTCCAAAAATCTTAGCTTTGATCATAGTTTTAGAAAGGGATATTTTGAGTCCCCAAGGGGAAACTTGAGTGGTAATCACTACAATATGAAGTCATTGTGAAGTATGTGGTTTGAGGTTCAAATCCCCCTGACTAGCTGCCTGGTTCGTGTGTTTGGACGCACATGAGGTCACCTAGACGCATAATGGTGGCGATTAGAATTGACCCTGTGTCACGCGAGTATGAGCTCGGTCCAATTGTTGATTCCTCTATATACAAAAGAAGGGGGGCGGGGGGGGGGGGGGGCACATTTTGAGTGTTGATTCAAACATCTTGTTTACATTTTAACTTTAACATTAAAAATATGAGAAAGCAAAAATCAAAATAGAAATTATTCATTGCTAGTGAGTTGTAAGATTTAAATATATGTGTTTCGAATTTATATTGTATTAATGCATTTTGTGAGCTTGTATTTTCATGTGATCCAATTAAACAAAAGAAAATTCTATTAAAGTCTATATATAATGTTGTTGTATTTTTTCACATTTTTTTTCTTTTTCCATTAAAATTCATATCCAAGTGAAATGTATTGGGCTTTTCTTCTCAGTGTGAAGATAGTACCAAGAGTAAGTTTTGGCAATCTATGTGAGTAGGGACAACAAGTAAGACCCATAATATTTAAAACGTGACCAATTTGGGGAATTGAAGTAATACCCATAATATTTATAAAGGTAACCATTTGAGAATTGACTCCACGGTCTTACTTTGTAATTCACAGTGCTCAACCACTCTAGCTAACCCACCAAATTATTATTATATAGAAAGTTGTAACTTCCACCTCTAAATTATTGCAATAAAACTTAATTTGACTATTAACATTAACCAGTTTACAAATGTAATTATATTTTTTTTATAGTAAAAAAACTAGCTCAACAAATTATCACCAATATTGTTAAATATTCAACCAACATGTAACTAATTTTATGTCAATAAATATTTTATATTTAACCAAACAATATTTTACATTCAATAAATATTAATAAATTTATTAAAAAAATCAATACTTTTAAAAAGATTTACAATGTTTATTAATATATTTATTTAAATCATTATCTTAAGATAATACCTATGAATTGAAGGATCCGTGAGGATGTTATACGCTCACATCACTTTCACCTCATCACTTTCACCTTTAATTACGTGACCTCAAATGTGTACAACTCCTATGCAATTTGGCGAAATATGAACATAAGGATTGAGCCAAAAGAGAACCCTTCACGTCATCCCTTCTCTCTAAGAACCTTCCACGTCATCCCTTCTCTCTCAGAAATCACTATGATAGGACCTGCCTTTCTTCGCGGAAGATAATTGATAGCGCGAGCGCAGCGGATGATTTATATTGATTAAGTGAAATTTTCTAATAATAATTAAGTTTATTTTTTACATACCGAGTATGCTTTTAGACATAATAGTGATCATTCAATCATTGACCTTTTGTTGGCATGACCTAATGAATGATATTTCAGAGTAATAATTGGTTTGGTATATGGAACTTGAAATGTGATTTATTGGAAGATTTTGTTTAATATATATGTTGATTGCTAAACAACAATTTAATAAATTAATATATATATTTTGTTTGGCAAGTTGGGTTATTTATTGTTGGAACACCTAATCCTACATGGGTAGGTGTGGAATGCGAAAAGTCACAATGGAGTCCAAGTGACCTTGGAATATGAAATCAAGAGTCACACCATTGTACTATAAATGTACATCTTTGTATAATGGAAAATAAGAAAGTCTCACGCTTATCCTTCATTGTGTTGAGTCTCTTGTGTGTGTGTGTTTATTCTTCTCATACACCATGTGTGTGTTAACATGGTGTTTAACATGG
This sequence comes from Pinus albicaulis, assembly GCA_034641835.2. Classification (NCBI taxonomy): domain Eukaryota; kingdom Viridiplantae; phylum Streptophyta; class Pinopsida; order Pinales; family Pinaceae; genus Pinus; species Pinus albicaulis. The sequence goes on from JAXQQM020060838.1 coordinate 23,610, forward strand.
TATCAAAGCGGGCGATTGCTGGCCCTGCTCTAAATTGAGTGAGCCATTTGTGTTTATGGCCTGTGCATATCTGCAAAAATTCTTGACATTTTTGCAGCACTCAGAGTCTCTGCAACAGACATTTTTCCGCATTCAAAAGTGTTTTGAAGAGGAGCAGCATTCAGAAATTGGCAGCGTTCCAGCGTTGGTTTTGAAGAAAAGCAGCACTGCACATCTGAAGGTTGATTTCTTCATGCAATTTATGCCCATTAAATTCTGCACCATTTTGAAGAGCTGCTGAAAATTGTTTAAATTGAATTTCTGAAGAAGTTTCTGGTTTTTAATGGAAAAGAATTATGATTTTTGCTGAAAATTTCATCATCTCTGCATTTTCCTGCTGCTGGGCTACTGGAAAGATTTCTAAGTTTTCATTGAAAAATTTATGAGCTTCTGGACTGCATTTTTCTGCTACTGAAATAAAATGATTATTTTCCTGCTACATTGGTGAAATTTCTTCTCTTTTACTCTACTCTGTTGTTATAATTAAATAAAATATAAAAATATAAAAAAAAAAAAATCAATCTCTGGGCAGCTCGGCCCCCCTCTATGCTTTGCAATACGCCCTTATCCCACAAGCATACTCCTTACCCTCTGCATTGCACTCTGCCATCTCTTATCCCACACACATACTCCTTACCCTCTGCATTGAAATATCGATCTTACAGCGCTCTTGGCCTTTCGGCCTTCCCCATTCCACCTGCGCGCTCTCATATCTACACTCAACGGCCCCTTACACTCTGCTCTCAACGCTCGCTGGTCTGCACACTCCTCTCACCAAACCCCCGCCTCCTCCCTACATTCGATTCCCCAACCCCCTACACAACAACGCTCTCCTTTTTAATATATGCCTCCCACTCACTGTAAAACCGGCCCTCTCAAACCCATCCCATCGCCTTTCGGCTCTCCTCCCCAACTCCTCACACTATCAAACTCTAGGCTTGTTGATTGCGAGCCCTCGCTCTCAATTTACTACGACATCTTTCTCATACAACGCCCCTCCCTTAACCTGCGCTATACACGACACTTTGGCCGGCCCCCCTCCTCACTCCACTACTCAATGCATGGCTTACCAACTCTCGACTGACATCCCCTTACCAACGGCTCACAAACCTCATAAAAACCGCTCCATCTGCATAAAAACCGCTCCATCGACCCTCCTCCCTCATTCGCCCTCTTCACCTGCGCTGGCCTCTCGGCCCTCCCACACGGACTTACCTTCTCCATATTTCGACTTTTTAAATTTTTTAATATCTCCCCTCCCTCATTTAAATCCCATTAATTTCCCTCTCTTTTAATTAATCACATTTTTTTAAAATTCCCCCCATTTCTAATTAATTCTCATTTAAAAAAAAAAAAAAAAAAAATCTCCCTACTCTCCCACTCCTTTTAAATTCCCCCTCCCTTTTAATTCCCCTCCCTACACATTTTTAATTATTCCCATTTTTTTAATTAATTTTTAATTAATTAAAAAAAAAAAAGCAGAGAGAGAGGAAAGAGAGAATATAAACAGCAGAAATGAAGGAAATGACATGTAAGCAGATGGACTAAATACATAGAGAAAATTGTAGATTTGACACATTGTGATTTGTGGCATTGATTTGAAAGGTGATTTTCTGAAGAAATTGACATTTGAAGACAAGTTTGCCATCACTGAAAACAGCTATTTGAAGGAAAATTCAGCTCTCTTAAAGGCCTCTTGCATAGTGTTTTCGCTGCATATTTTTGCAGAGATGGTGTATTGATATTGACATTGTATTTGCATCTTCTTCATAGTTGGAATCAGTGAATTTGAGTTGTTGATGTAAGTCATTGTTGATTGCCCTCCATCATTTGAGGAGCAGATTTTGTACTTGAGATTTCCATAGTTGGAAATTCTTTTGAGTCATTTGTATTTCTTGTTGCATCACATTGTAAACGGGTGCATTTTCGGTTGTAGCCGACACCCTTTCATTTTTTGAGCCTAAGTTGTTGAAAATGGCTAAAATCAATGAGGTATTAGAGTTGTTGAATAACCTCATTCATTCAAATGTTCATGATATGGTAAAAATGAGCAAGAATGCTCTTTGTAATATTCAGACTTGTTTACAAGATGCACAAGAAAAGATTGAGTTTTTGCAGTTGGAATCTCAGCTTCAACAAGATGAACTTCAGCAAAAGAGTCACCATTCTGAACCTGTTTCTGTTCAGAAGATTGAGAAGGACTCCCATCAGCAGCAAGTCAGTAAAGTTGAAGTTGATTCCCATTCAATTTCTTGCACAAGAGCAGATGTACATGCAGATGCAGTAGTTCAACCTGCACTTCTCAAGCCCATCATCAAACCTTGGGAAGAGCTTGTCCACAACAAGCACAAAACTAGTCTTGGATATGACAAAGATGTGTCCTTTCATATTCCGGATTACACCAAGCCCATCATATTTCAGAGTGTCGGATTCCTATATGACAGTTCACCTGCAACTGTTCCAGATCTTGTTCCACTTCCACAACAGATTGTAAAATGCCAACACTGTGATCGAGCTGGCCATATGAAAGATCACTATTTTGATCTTCATCCATGCAAGCACTGTGGTCGACACACTCATTCTTCAGACAGATGCTTCAGACACAAGCCTCCTGCAAGAACCAAGATTCATCTTGGATGGATCGCTTCTTGGCAATGGGCATCAACAGCCAAGAAGATGTTTACGACACATGTTAGAACTTGTTCATGGATATTGAGCAAACTTGCAGTTGAGTTTTCGCCATCATCTCACCTTGTCCCTGACAGGGGGGAAAATGGTGGTCATGTACAAGCTTCAACGACAGATCAAGCGAGCCTGAGCCACAATCTCTCATTCCATGTTCAGAGTTGTAGCCAGCAGTTCAAGCGAGCCTGAGCCACAATTCATCATTCCGGATTCAGAGATGTAGCCAGAGACATGGATGCCCATGAGCATGCCTTCGGTTTGTGGGCAACTTTAAACCATCATTTTTGGTTGGTGGATAACCTAAAACCATCACAGCGAGTATACCTCCCTTATTTTAGGTCGAAGGTCTCCCTTTCATATATGAGGAACACTTCCTCTAGCAGAAGCCTTCAGCTTCTTGCCAACATTTGTTGAGTTCCAGGAAATGCTTCAAGCATTCTAGAGTTGTTGGTAATCCTAAAACCATCACAGGTAGTAGACCTCCCTTCTTTTAGGTTGAAGGTCTCCCTTTTTTTTATGAGGGACAATTCCTCTAGCAGAAGCCTTCAGCTTCTTGCCAGTTTTGGAAGAGTTCCGGGAACTGCAACAAGTTTTGCGTTCCAGTGTTTGTGGTCATCCTAAAACCACCTCTTTTTTTCCAACATTTCAGAGAGTTGATTCAGCCCAAGTGCTGCCATGTATACTTTGCAGATTTGTATTACAACTCTTTTCTTGGACTCACACATACCCCTTCGGATTAAGGGGGGATGTTAGAACACCTAATCCTACATGGGTAGGTGTGGAATGCGAAAAGTCACAATGGAGTCCAAGTGACCTTGGAATGTGAAACCAAGAGTCACACCATTGTATTATAAATGTACATAATGTATAATGGAAAAATAAGAAAGCCTCACGCTTATCCTTCATTGTGTTGAGTCTTTTGTGTGTGTGTGTTCATCCTTCTCATACACCATGTGTGTGTGTTAACATGGTGTTTAACATTTATTAATTCAAAAACATAAAGTTACATATGTTATAGGTTGGGTAGGCAAGCTGCACTTAGCTTATCCCAGCTTTGGTTACACGGTTTCTGGGCTGTCTCGGGAAAGGAAACCAGCCCAAACAAAACTTATAGCAAAGAAAAACAATATGCACAAAAGCGCTAACATATCTAAGTAACATAAATTAAATGGTGGTGGAAAGGCATTGATGGCGATCATGACAAAAAACATAGTAGAACTATGCAGTTGCGCAGACTTCACTTTCCATCTTCATCATTACTATAGGGGTCCTCCTCCACAATGGGGCAAGCAGGAGCCTTCGCAACAGCTGCCTCCTCATTAGCTATTGTTCGCCGGGGAGTGCAGACCAGTGCGCAGAGGATGGGGGAGTCTGGATCAACTCCGTCGAGGACCCACGCCCAAATTCCATCGGAGTCCATCACCCAAATGTCTGTATCCTCATCATCCTTCTCTGGAACCAACGTCGTGTCAATTTTATTGTGCTGGGGTATGTTTGTGGAGGAGTGGTGGACTTCCTCGGACTGCGTCTTCCTCTCTGCGCAGAGTGCTCAGAGGCTTCTACATGCTACTCGGGTTTGGGACATTGACGCATAAAGGTGCTGGAAGAGGAGCCATCTATCGAATCGAGATTGTTATCTTCGCCATGGTGATAACCGCCAGGGAGAGCCCCTCGTTGTCCTCCTCGGATAGTTGGTTGGCGAAGTCTAGGAGCCATAGTGCACCAAGGCAGGGGGAGAAATTCAGAAAAAAAGGAGGCACGGAAGGGCGAGCTGCACGGGGGCTCAGCAGAAAGGAGTGATTGGGGGGCGAATGCGCAGGAAGGGGTGCGGCAACCCATAGGAGACTGCACATAGCTACACTGAGAGTAGAGCTTCGCAGCCTATGGAGGTCAAGGAGAAGTATGAGCAGAGTAAGGGAGACAAAAGGCCAAGATAACAGACAGAGTATGGAAAGGGGCTAAGAGCTCATCTCTTTAAAGGGGCGGGGATGAGTGCGATGAGGATAGCAATGATTAGGTTTCACATGCATCTGTGTGTGATGATTGAGAACCTGAGTAGGCTCGAGGGAAGGGGGACGGCTGCAATGCAGGTTAATCATAGTGGTCATTAATGGTGGTGGATTCGAGGTGATGCTCAGAACAAGATGACACAGTTCTAGTCCGCTCGTCATCATTGTTGATTCTTTGAGTTTCGTGCGAGGGACTAACAGAATGAGGATCCGCAACAGGTGAGGCTCTGCATAGGGGATCTTTGTTTCCCGAAGAGTGTGGGATGTGATTGGCAGGCATGTCAATTCTGTCACCCGCATCCAAGGGTAATAAATTAATATATTATTAGTCATGTGTAATCTAATTAATAAATAAAATAGCTTTTTTATTGAGTGTTTTTTTTATTAGTTTTGTTCAAATTTTGGTAGAGATTTTTAAGAATTATAATTTTAAATTGTTATGGTAGAGATTTTTAATAAGTATGATTTTAAGTTGTTTAATTTGTAATGTTTAACTATTTTAGAGATTTTTAGTATATTAGATCTATTTAAATATTCTAAAGTGCATTTTAAACAATAAAAAATTACCATCTTGCTTAATATTATATTACCAAATTCTAATAAAAAATATCATTAATCTATAAATTAAATCAAAACCTCTCAATAATATAAGTATTATTTGTGTTAACTGTGTTGTAACTACATGAATGAATTTTAATAATACAATTTGAATAAATATTTTAATCAATAATCTTACCCCACCAATCATCCTTGGCCTAATTATTTTGTCCTTTGTGGGATGAAGCCCATGGTTTTGTGGAGTGAACTGCATGGTATAAGAGAGTCAAGTTTTGGAAAACACGCTAGTTTTGAAAAAAACAAAGATTAAAAAGGAGAAGATAAGATAAATATCAATGTCATATACGAGGGAAACCTTAAAAGAAAGGAAAAAAAAAAAGAGATGAATATCAACACAATATAAAAGATGTTTGAGTGTGTTTGACTAGTAAGAGGACGATATATTAGATAATGATAAATGAAATTATTATATGTTTCGTGGTTTATTAGTTTGTTTTTACTAAAAATTTATGATGTTTATTTATTTATTTATAGTTTAATATTGAAAATTCATTTTTTTGTTTTTTAAGTATTATTTAAATTTATTTATTTGTTAAGTGATGGTTTTATTATAGATTGTTTAGTAATTTCTATTAGTTACTAATTCTTTGTTTTTAGTTTTATTTATTTTTTATTTAACTTTTGGATTTTTTTTTCCATTTTTATGAATTATAGTTTTTTTCTGTATTTTCAATTTAAGATGACAAATTTAAAAGAGGAAAAAAAAAAAAAATTCCAATATTTTTTTTAGTTTTATTACTTTTTAATTTTAGTTAGTTATATATATATATATATATATATATATATATATATATATATAGTCTTTTTTCTGTGTCTTTTTTTAAAAATATGAATTTTAGAAAGAAAATATAGCTTTAAAAAAAATCTTATTAATATATATATATATATATATATTGTCTTTTTTCTGTGTCTTTTTTTAAAAATATGAATTTTAGAAAGAAAATATAGCTTTAAAAAAAATCTTATTAATATATATATATATAATTTTATTAGTTTTTAGAATTTTGTGAGCATTTCTTTCCAATTTTATTGATGTATAGTTATTAATTTTTAGGATATCGCATTTTTTTCCTAACTTTGTTGAATTTGTTTTATTTAAGCATAGTTTTTATAATTTATGCCTCCAACAATATCAAAAATTCGAGAAATCAATCTTGTAACAAGAAATTAGTCTTCTTGAATTCAAGAAGTTTTTTTATTATTATTCGTGTCAAAGGATTTGAAACTCTATCTAGGGTATTATCAAGATCTCACTTTGAAGTTCCATATTCTGTTTCAAGTAGTTGGAGATTGTTGGACATTCATTGGGAAGTTAGTTTTAAATTTATCATATGTTTCAATTGGCTTGTTAAAGTCGTTTTATTTCTTTTCTTGAACCAAACACAAAAGATTGGTCTCTCTTACCATGCAAAAAGTTACTGTGTGAATTTTGTTAAAGTGGTTTAATATGCTGCAACTTTATTCCTAGTTTTATTCAAAGTGATTGTGTCAAATTCAACCAATTTAATACTAAATCACAAATCATTGGCAAACATATAATATTTGGAAAATTTTTGAAAAGAGCTAATGATAGATTTTAATTATTTTAATATTTAAAAAATGTAACTATTTTTTTTCACGATATGAAATGTTTTAGGAACTAAGTATTTTGATTAGAAACTAAGTGTTTTGATATACATCTATAGTTACTAGTGATTTAATTTACATAATTGTGTTAGTTATAATTTAGTTGTTAAATTAATATTAAAACAATTATTTTTACAAATTATTCATAAATATTAATTAACTTGTCTTTACAATTTAATTTAAAAATCAATTTAATACTAAATCACAAATTACAGATCATAAAGTTTCATTACAACCAATGAGGTAGGGCTCTCACCAAAAAGCCACATTTTAGCACAACATTTTCACTTTTATTTATATTTTTTTATGAAGACTTTAATTGATCATCTCACGCTCTCAATGGTTCATACTCTAGCTAGCTATATTTAAACTAAGTGGGAGGTACTAGCTATGCACTTGTTTTTAATTATAATGTGAAATATAAAATATTATTAATATTTGTATATAAAATAATATTATATAATTGGTTAATTTGTTTTGTTTTTTTGAATTTTTGTTTTATATATGTGTGTGTGTTATTAATAAAAAATAAGCTTGTTGTATAATTATTATATTTTATTATTTTTTAAGAGATATAAATGTAATGTTATTATATTTTTAAGAGTATAAAACCATATTTCCTATGGCGTATAGAGTATATGGTGATAGGTGTTTTTGTTAAGTCACTATGTTGTGTAAAAGTCACAGATTCTAAATTTAATGGGCAAAAATCCAACCATGCTAAGGGTTGGTGTGGCCCAAGTTGGGTGCAATCCTTGAGTGATTTTGATGGCTTAGATGCTCCTGGGTCACGAGCCAGCCACAGGTTAGGCATGCAATCATCTCAATACTCACATAACCTAGCAAAAATAAAGAGTACGAAACTATATTAAAATTTATATATGAAAAAAAATTATATATATATTTGGGTGTTTGTGTTAGATGTTAACGTCTGTACCATATGGAGGGTAGAGGTTTAATAACAATGTGTTCTCTTCGATCCTTTACCAAGGAGGAGGACATGACATTTGATTATGCATCATGTTTACACAAGGGAGGTGTAAGGTTCATGGAATTACAGTGATGTTTGGTTTGGTTTTAGATGTGCCTAACCATGTCTCTAACTCAAGGGCCTCATCAAATTGTTAATTCGAATGAATTCCTCTAAATAGAAAAATTATAATTTGATGATTATGAAAGGTGGTAAGTGATCTCTCTATTTGAGGTGCTTCAATGTGTTGTATATAAACTCAAATTACTATGTTTTCATTGTGTTCAACTTCATGTTGCTGACGCGGGTCGACTCCTCAGTGTGGTAGCTCTCAGTGGTGATCCCTCCGTTTACATGCACTTGAGTTTATTTCTAGTCCTTTTCTCTATTACTCTAAAAATTTAAGTTTCCAATGACATTAGTGCCCAAGGAAGTGGTGTCATTAGATTTTGGTGGTGGGATGACAAAATTGGGACAAAGTTGTCGATATGCAAGCCCATAAAGCATTCCTCTTGGCCCCTTTGGATTCAGACGAAACTCACATACTTTGAGCTCTTAACCTTTCTCAGACTCTAGTGGCAGGTGCCTGTGTAATCTATGGGTGAGCATGCTTTGTTTATTTCAGACATTAATTGGAGGTGGGTGTTTGTGTGTGTTGGTGGGATTTGTACCTAGGTTGTTACCAATATTGGTAGGTGGTGAGTTGTCTTGAGCATGGTAATATACTCAGGTTGGACCTTTCCTTGGTCACATAGAATCCATGCCATGGTGAACAAAAGAAAAGGAGAGGCATTGGAATAAAATCGGTATGAAACAAAAAGGAAGGGGAAGGCCAAATCTTTAACCTTCCCTTAGGAATCAACCTGAACAAGGAGCACAAGAGTTGAGGAAGTGGTCATGCAATCATAACAACACTTCAATCATCATATGACCCAGTAGATTAAGCATATGGTGAATGAGTTGGTAGAAATGGCTAAGGAGAGATGCATCCACACTTCTATATAACATATTAGAGAACAAATCCAAGAATGCATCATAGACACAATATTCTCTATATCTAAAGACACCATGGTGTTTAAAGTTATGGAATTATACCAAATGGATAAAAAATTAGTGGACATCTTACTAGAAAACCATGAGCACAAAGAATCGGATATGGTGAACAAAATGTGAAGGCTAAAGGCCAAGTTTACAATCCCTTGTAAAGTGGTGTTTGGATTGAGTTCAAGGTTACTGAATAGGACCCAATAAGTGGGATGGCACTGTAGAGATCAGTAGCACCTCAGTCTCCCATGGCACCAGTGCCAATCCTACAGTCATAAAAGATGATTCTTGGAAGATTTATGAGAATGCCAAGGGAATGGAGACAACTTTCATCCCAAACCACTTCGAACCCACTTATCTGTAATGTTACTTGTCACTAGTATTGTTATGTTTTATGATACTTATATATTATATTTGTTATCTTTGCTCCCTCTATTACCGTTAATTCTTTACGTTAATTTGTATGAGCTCTATAAGTATAATATAGACTATCTAAGAAAAACTTTGATGTGTTTATGGGGGTTTATTTTTCACTTTAGGCACCCCATCCAACGACAAATGCATTTTTTTTGTATGATATTAATATAGATCCAATACACCTTAATAAAAAAAATGAAAATTAAAATAACTTCATAACTAGGAGAAATAGATGGTTGAACCCATAAGCATATCATGTCCTTGATTATAGAGTACATTCTTCATTTGATACCATTAACATTGATATTTTTGAAATAATTTATTATTTAAAAATATATATTTTATTTTCTTATGGAAAATATGGGCAATCAACCTGAAGGGATCACATCCCACCGAAAAAATTAGTCGAGCCTAACCTCATGGGCGTCGATGAGAATTAACCTCGTGACCTTCCAATCAACAATCTATTTTGCAACGGGAATTCAACCAATTAAGCTAACCCATGGGGCTATTTAAAAAGAGATATTATATTAATGAAATTAAATAATTAAATAAAATTAATAAAATTTAACACTTGAATTAGGTGAGAAGGGATGATTGACCTTAAACATGACTACAGACTATCGCCACCACAACCCACCTGTTGAGCTTATGATGCTATAGTTGGAACCTCACCGCTACATTCAAGCTCCATGCCTTGCCATGATTTATGGCCCACTATAGGTCAAGTTCAGGGAATTTATGGAAAGAACACCCAATCGTATCCACCATGAGGTTATCCCAATACATTATTGATTATCTTAATCAAATCCCACAATCAATTGTCTACATGGAATGGATGAATGGGCACTCATTGTAGGCTCTAGTTTCTATAGCGTGGAATTGAAGGTGTGTATTAATTGGTTCATTCTATTTCATGGGTTTTCCATGAAGTCAAGGGGTTTTATTCATGGAGCAATTGGCTACTTTATACCCCACAATTCTCCTCTACTTTAGTTGTATCACTCTTTTCAATTTGTTGTTTGTGGGGTATCTATTGTGGTTCTAATCAGTCTCTATTTATGTCACCATGCCTCGAGGAAAATATTTGTGTCTAAATTGTCAAGGTATGTCATACTCTATTGATCCTTGTGGAACCTAGGCAAGTTATTCCACCTCTCCTGTTCAACTTCAAGCTTGTGAAGCAACCAATACTTTTGGGGAGCAAATTCCTCCACGCATATGTGAGGTAATAGAATTGGTGGAGATTGGAATACAATAAGAGCGGGATATCATTCATGATTGGGATATTGAGGTAGAGTTGGGCAATTAGATCCTTGACATAGAGATTTCATGGGCTCATTATACAAAATACTGGAAGACATATTTCCTATAATATATGAAGTAATATCAAAGGGTATTTAGAAATGATGTTATCTATGTAAATGGAGTGAGAGAATTAATATGTTTAAATAATTTTAAATGTTTACAAGTTTACTTAGTAAAATAATTATAATTTATTTTTAAATATTATAATTAAATTTTTATTATTTTATAAATTAATATTTTTTAATAATAATTAATAACAATATGGAAAGTATTGAAAATTTATGAATAAAAAACCAAGTATTTTGTTTCTTCTTTTCATTACCCACTTCTACTCTTAATTATTTATTTATTACGTTAAACTCAATGACATAATGAATTTCATCCTTCTCTACCTGCTTCTATTTTAATTATTTTATTTACGTGAAATTCATGTGGGATAAATCTTACTCTATTCAAAAGATTACATCATTAATATATAAAACAACTTACGTCTCTACATTATCTTCCTTCCTAGTCACACCCAACATACCTCCTCATTTATAATTAACCTATTATTATAATTATAATTAACTTATTATTATAATTATAATGGTCACACCCAACATACCTCCTCATTTATAATTAACTTATTGTTATAATTATAATGGTCACACCCAACATACTTTTTTTATTTATAATTAATTTATTATTATAATTATAGAAAATTATAAAAATATTGTTAAAATATATTTTTTAATAAAGAAGAAGAATAATCTAAAGGGTTTTGGATAGATAGTGATCGGAAGTTATGTCAAGACATTTTTTGAGATAAAATATCAATTTGCAAACTCTATTAATTAATCAAAAGGTATTACACACATTTATACATGAATTAGTCTCAAGATAGGAAATCTATCTTGGACGCACAATAATGTGGTTGAGAGATTCTCTCAACCACACACTAAACTAGGAATGAATTTAGTTCTAGCTACTTCCTATATTGTAGGAACAGACTCCTCAAATAGAGAGTTACAACCACAAACAAGTAGGAATTACATATTCCAACTCCCTCCCTTAATGACTACTTGTCGTGATATAAAGTCACAAAGTCTAGTTGTGGTATAACAAAAGATATGTCGACGTCCATATAAAGGAGCAACCATCCACCGAAATGCATGGGTACCAACCGCTAGTCTCGTAGGATGTCCTTTGTATACATGATTCTGTCAACCATTATCACTGCATATATGTACATATATCTACAAATCCACCATCACTGGGTGAATTGCATGTACAGAACCTCCAACAACTTTGATCTACCACCACCGGCTAAATCCGATCTGCCACCACCGGGCAAGTCCAATCTTCCACCACCGGGAAAATCCGCCAACTTCAATATGCCACCACCGGGCAAATCCGCAACTTCAATATGCCACCACTGGGCAAGTCCGCTCTGCCACCACTGGGCAAATCCACCAATTTCAATATGCCACCACCGGGCAAGTCCGATCTACCACCACCGGGAAAATCCGCAACTTCAATATGCCACCACCGGGAAAATATGGAACTTAAATGTGCCACCACCGGGCAAGTCCGATCTGCCACCACCGGGCAAATCTCATAGCCACTAAGGCTCTGTATGTGGTTTCTGGTTCACCAAAAACCATCACTATACAGTGACAAAAGATGGTTTCTGGCTGACCATAAACCATTACAAGTTGGTTTTGATATTACCACGAACTTTACACGTGCCTTTACAAGGCTTACATTCCATACTTCAACTTTAGGAGTTTCCAGGTACATAACATGACCACTACAAAAATTTTCCTAGACTTGCTTATAACATACTAGGGAGTCTATCCCATAAATCCATACTAACTCAAACAAACATTTACTTTGTTGTCCATCATAATAGTTGTTGTTGCTTCATTACCTCCTCTTTCGTTGCTCACATCTTGGGCATCTTTGACATTGTCAATTAAAACTTGGAACTTCACGTTTCACCTGCCATTTGTTAGAGTAGCTAATTCTAACAAAATAACTTTACCTACATTGAGTTAGCTAGGCTCAATAAGGTTCAACAAATTTAAACATGATTCCAAGAAACTAAATAAAGCATAAAATCTTTAGATTTAATTTCTCTATCTCTGCCCAAAGATGATTATTTTCCAAACATACCAGCAACCATTTTTCACCAACGATACCTGTGAGGGGTCCACTGATAAAGAAATGGATTGACGACATTTCAACTGGACTCAATGCAGTGCATTCCAGCACTGATGATCCATACATAGGCACTCACAGCCTCACGAAGAGACACAATTTTCTCTTCAAAAAACAATAATCTAGGACTCCACCGGTCCAATCCTCTGTCGTCCACAAATTCACCTATTCACAGTATCAAGGTTTGGTAACTGCTTCCAAGCATGCCTTCTCATGCTCGCTGACATACTACAACAACCAAGACCCATTGTCAAGTTAATCTCCTCGCAATTGAACATGCAGATCTGTCTCCATCACACTAAGCACACACAAACTCGATCATCCTCCAATCTATGATGTACCTCCATACACTATCTTTTGATGTCATTTTCATTGTCATGTCTTCATCATATCTAGTAGTAAATCATTCCTGCAAATAAATTTGTCTATTTTTGGAGTGGAAAATTCCAACATAGATTCATACTCGTGACAATAGTTTGCCAAGCTAAATGTCACAACAATACAACATCTAATTCTTTTAACCAGATTTACATAAATGCATTTACATGTTAAGTTGACCGGTCTCAACATGAAAGAAGAATAATTCACGAAGACAATTTGTTCCATCAAAGAAAATATGTTGGAACTTTTAATTTCATCTTTACCCTGTATGGAAACATAATCACGTCGAGGCATCTCACCACACTGCCCTCGGCTCACTTCACTGTTGTGCCACGAGACCATTCTAGAAATGTGTTCAACCTTGCACTAGGTTTATCCCAAACAAAGGAGGCTCGAAGCCTCCCAACAACTCCACGTGCTTCCGTACCTCTTCTGACACCTGCGGAAGACCCAAAAATCTATCGAACTCTTCGCTACATGAGGCCATGTTCACAACACCACAACCCAACACATCTTCCAACCTGAAAGTTGCATTTTTTCAACTCGAACATGTGGGTGAGGCCACCACCGATTGGTTCCAACGAGAAATTAAAATGAATTGAAACCAAAAACAAAAAACAACATTCCAAGACTCTGCCCTTCTCAGTGGCCTCATCCACCTTCTCGCCCAACAACCGAGTAGTCAAACAAATATATGGACTACCTTCTCGCCATACAACAACCGAGTATCAAATTCAAATAGGAGCGATTACAAATCGGTATTGAAAAAACTCACAAAATCAGAATAATGCGATGGTGCAATAGTAAAAACCGCCATCTTGCCCAGAGTTTCCATTCTCCATGAAATCTTGCACCATAGCAGCTAAATCATGCTCGCTCTCATAGCTTCCCTTATCGCCAAAACTCAGAGAATAATATTTCCACACAGCACAAGACAACAGTCTTACTAATAAAACTGACAAATGAACCAAGTAAAGAGAAGACCAACTGCAACTTCTTTAATTTTCTCGTGACTGGCCAGCTCGAGAAGGAAGTAAGCTGGCTATAAAAGACTCGAATATCACTCAAAATCAAAGAACTTTGGATTGGTCGTCCCTGCACCCATGTTGTCAAACATGATGAGCCTGTATCTGCCTTCAAGAATTGGAACCATGTGCTTCCACACAAACTGGTCTGTGTCGAATCCATGTCCATGTCCATATCGACGCCAAACCCAGACACATCCATCTTAGAATTCAAGAACTGATCGAAATCGCAGCCCCCAAGGTCGGCTCCGCCGCAATCGCCCTTTAGTTCGTCACCACCTTTATAGTGCTCAAACACCAGGCACTCTAAGACATCACATGTTCAAGACCCAAAAAGCTCCTCGGCCATGGCACAAATGTTGACACCTGCGGTAGCAATTCATTGTCGTCCTCGTCATAATCATTGTCGTCCACGTGGAGATTCAGAATCGTTGATAAGACTGCTAATCCCAAATTGTGAATAGAAGGATATTGTGGTGTCATCATGTACTGTGTATTCACAGTACCTGTCATTGGAAGCCATGCCCTCCATCCGCCTCTCTCTTGGTAAAACCAAGTCCGGTGAAATAATTGTCGATCCATGTGTACCAAGCACGAGGTGCTTGTTTCAACCCATACAGTGCTCTTTTGAGCCTGCACACATGCGACTCGCTACTGAAGATCTCGAAACCTTCGGGCTGCTCTATGTACACCTCCTCCTCAATCACTCCATTAAGGAACGCAGTCTTCACATCCATCTGATGAATGTGCCACCCCATCTGCGTTGAGAGAGCTAGGATGCTCCGTATGGAAGAATACCTTGCGACAGGTGCAAAGGTTTCCTCATAGTCGATCCCCTCAATTTGTGAGAAGCCCCAAGAAAAAAATCTTGCCTTGTACTTCTCCACGCTCCCGTCAGCATCTTGCTTCACTTTGTAGATCCATCTCAAACCTACCAATGATTTCCCTTCCGGCCTTGGGACAATCTCCCATGCACTGTTTCTGAAAATTGAATCATACTCTTCCACCATGGCATCTACCCATGTAGGGTCCTCCACAACTTCCTCGAAAGAGGATGGCTTTGTCACGATACACTTGCTCATCAGAGCCACGTATCCAGTATATCAGTCAGGTGACTGTCTCTGTCTACGCTGTGATGTAGGTGCTCCTACAATATTCTCTGCATCCTGATTCAGTGGCATAGCTTCTGTAGTGTGCTTCTGCCCTCTAATGGTTGGCGCTACATGAGTGGTTTCTTCCACTCCATGAACCTCCTCCTGTGGCTGATCCACATCCTGAGGCTCATCCTTAGGAACTAATATCTCCTCATCTGCATGCAAGTGTGGCTCCATCTCAAGCGAACACTTCATGGCTTTCTCCTCATGAAATTTGATATTCCATCGCACAACAGTCTTCCAACTATCTAGAAAATACACACGATAGTTTTGGGGTGTATCAGTGTACCCCAAAAATATCCCAACCTCTGCGGTCGGCTCCAGCTTCTTCCTGGCATCCTTCGTCACATGAATGTAAACAGGTGAACCAAAAATCCTCAAATGGGAAATATCAGGCCTCTTACCAGAAAACACCTCCTCGGGTGTACTCATGCCAAGCACTCTGTGAGGACAACAGTTTTTCACATAAACCATAGTATTGCATGCCTAATCCCACAAGTGTATGGGAAGGCCCTAATCATGCAACATCACCCGTGCAGCACCCACGATAGTTCCGTTCTTCCACTCTGCGACCCCATTCTGTTGTGGGTTATGAGGCGCTATGAGCTCTCTTCGAATTCCTTCTGCGCTGCAAAAGTCCTTGAATTCGCCAAAGATGAATTCACCACCATTGTCTCTCCTAAGAGCCTTCACCTGCTTCCCCGACTCTTTCTCCACCAGTGCCTTGAACTCACAGAACTTTGAGTATGTCTCGCTCTTCTTCTGCATGAAGAAGATCCAGCACTTCCGAGAAAAGTCATCAACAAATATCACATAATACCTGTGCTTTGTTGTCGAAGATACTGAGAAAGGTCCACAAACATCTGTGTGAATTCTCTCAAGGATCATCGTGGCATGACTATCCTTCTCATGAAAGGTGGATTTCATAAATTTTCCCAAATTAAATCCCTTGCACTGATCTGACTGCGCAAGTGTACCTTTGGGAATCCCGGTAGAAATCTACTACAAAATTTTCAAGGCACCATGGTGAAGATGGCCTAATCTTCAGCGGTTGTGCCCGCCTTCCTCATCCCGCCCTCACCACCCTTCGCCTTGCCCTCGCCATCGTCGCGCAGCCATCTACCCGCAACCGATAAAGGTTCTTAACTCGAACCCTCATCCTCCTAAGTTTTCACAACTAGTCTATCATGAGGAAAGCCTTTCCCTCGCTAAAGACAACATCATATCCCTTATCTTCTAACATGGCCACCGAGATCAGATTCTTCTTCAATCCTGGAACATGCATGACATTATTCAATATGAAAGGTTTATCAGACTCCCTCTCAAAGGAAATGGTCTCGATACCAGTCGCACTGTATATACCATCATTTCCCATCTCGATGTGCACTCCAAGATCCTTCTCATCTAGATCACTGAACAAATATTTTTCTATGGTCATATGAAAAGACACACCACTA
This sequence comes from Pinus albicaulis, assembly GCA_034641835.2. NCBI lineage: Eukaryota > Viridiplantae > Streptophyta > Pinopsida > Pinales > Pinaceae > Pinus > Pinus albicaulis. The sequence goes on from JAXQQM020060838.1 coordinate 40,545, forward strand.
TCAAGAAAACACACTGAACCCATCATACTTGAGACCAAGCATGCGATCAGTGAAAAATCCAGCTCAAACTACGACGCTAAGGCCTCTCCAGCTGCAGATCCAGAAACCTACTTATTTTTCTTCTTCTGTGGACAATTAGTGGCGTAATGTCCGTGTTGGTGACAGTGAAAGCACTTCACCTTGGACATGTCCTGCTTCTTGCCTTTCGCATCGGATTGAGAAGCATTCTTCTTGCTCTTCCCCTTCCTTTCTTTGGCAGCCAAAGTGAAATTTTCCTCATCTTCATTCTTCGATGAAGACCTGTCCCTGGTACTTCGCCTTATCTCCTCCTGCACAAGATCCTACCAAAGTCGCTCCCATCCTGGCAGTTTCTCCCGACCATTGACAGAGTCCTCATAAGAATTCCAACTCTTCGGAATCCCAAGGAGATCCAAGCTCACCAAGTCCTCTTCATCTATAGTAACCCCCACACTCCCCAGCTCATCCCTACAATGGACAAACTTCGTGAGGTACTTGGGTATACTTTCGCCCTTCTCCATTTTTATTTTCCTGAGCTTATCCTTGAGCGCCAATTTCCTCTGGTCACTCTTGCTTTGGAACAAGTCTGTCAAAGCTTTCCACATTAAGAATGGAGAAGCTTTACCATGAAGGTTGGACACTATGTGATCCTTCACACCTTCCAACAAAATCCTTCGACATTTTGCTGCCTTTCTTTTCGCTACAAGGCCAAGGCAAATAGCCTCGGCTAGAAGTAGGCTTTGGAATTTCTGCATCTATGAACTCCTTCAACCCATTGTCATCCAGCACTGCCTCCATCCTATCCTTCCATGCAATATAATTTGAGCTTCCCTCAAGGGCATACTCCAATTGCAATCCGTTGAAAGACATCTCAACTTCGACACCAAGAAAACACTGCTGCAAATTCGAATTCCACCAGCACAAAACTCAACCGCTTCAATGTTTTGCAATTTCTCCAATGATAAATATCGCTTTGATATCATGTAGAAATTTGAATAACTGATATATTATTCACCGATATTCTCCTGATCACACACTATTTTAACTTCATGCACAATACAAAATCTCTCCTACCATTGATCATTAATTGCAGAAATAAAAACAATCGCATGCGCACATTAAAACCATAAACAATCACACATATGAACACAGTATTTCATGGGAAAGCTTAAAGCTGAAAACACCCAACTATCTGTATATTATATTTCATAGAGATCATGTAAAAATAATCATACAAAGCTTCCTCATGCTTCCTCAGCATAATCTCCAATTGCTACACACTAATCAAAGTCCGATCTAGCAACTCACATGCATCAATCACACCGATACTGGCTTCATCGCGCAATCCATGTTGAATATGGCTCAATGAGTACAAATCCACCGTTTGATCGCGCAATCCTCATTGGCATCTCCATCACCGTGTGGTGCAAATCATGCACGCATAGTCACAATCGATAAATACACTCGCTCTTTCAACTACCTCTCCACTGGTCTCCACTGAAACTGTCCATGCACTGTAGTTAACTGATGTATTATTCAGTTGATTAATGAGTTATTAATTAATGAATTAATTATTAATTAATTCACACCACTCTCACTAGTGTATCAATCAGTTAGACTAGATACAACTAGCTCAACTATGTCTAACTGAGTTAAACTGAACACAACTCCACCAACTACTTCTACAACTCCACCAAACTCTGTCACATGATTTCTAACTGAAGTCTCCATGCAATACCCACTTAACCCTGCAGAGTCAGCGTACCCCTTCCGTCACTCGTGCTACGTTCCGTGCACTTAACTGAAATGCTACAAGAGAATAAGATAATGTTTATAGTCCAAATATTATTAAGAGCTAATAATATTCGACATCTCTATTTTTAGACTGGCAATCTAAAAATAGATTCCGCCCAATATGTCTAAAAATTGAAGTCCATATATTTTTCCAACTTGACCATCCATCCACAAATAGCATCCTGCAACTCATAGAACATGATCGATATGTCTAAAAATAGACATAGTCTAAAAATAGACTTTGCGCCAAAAATAGCCTACTGGCCCACTTAGTGAAGGCGACTTCTTTCCACTAAGCTCATCATCTTGTTGAAATCTCAACATTTAGGAGCCCCGGTTGAGTTTATTTTGAAAGCAACAATTAACTTAATTATTTTAGTTAAAATCAATTTAACTAGTTCTAACTGATGGAGGAACTAGTGAGAGGTCCTGTGAATTAAAATTGATTTAATTCACATGCAGTGATCAATCAAATAACTAATAATTTGCTAAAAATAACTCATGCATGTCAGTTCATGTCAGTTCTTAGGAAGACCCAGGTGAGGTTGGAGTTAAAGGGAAGTTTACCTACTGGCTTATAATCATCCAAATTGTACAGGGAAAAAGGAATAAAAGCAAGTCCTAAAATAAATCATTCCTTAATTAGATAACTCACTAATTTTAACCATTCAAATTTCCTTTAAAAGGAGGAATGAAGGCACAATTTTAATTATTTTTTTGGTGAGCACGAGTTGGTGAGACCAAGCAATAGGAAGCACAAGTTTGTACATGGAGCTTATGAGAGAAAGGTGTGCCAAGAGAAGCTTGTGCATAGGTTGGTAGTGAGACAAACATAGATAGTGCAGAGAGATCTAAAGCCTGAGAGAAGCATTGTATTTTTCTCATATTCTTTGACTTATGCAATATATAGATAGCAGGGTTTTTAGTTGAGGCTTTCCTTAGATAAATATTTGTGTTGTGTGATTGAAATTCTTTCTCTATATTGTTCATGTGATTATACGATCGTAATTGGATTCCGCAATTTTTAGAGTAGATTCAAGTATTTTGTTTTAAAATATTACAAATATCAGTTTGAATCTACAAGGATTTTATACATGGTATCAATGCAGGAATCACTATAGAAGAGAATAATACAAGTTCGTTTTGAGTAGGTGAATCGTATTTGTAGATCTACTCTTCAGGACAAACAGCAGGATCATGATGTCTTTCTATGGATTGAGAATTGAATATGACCTTGACAGTAGTTCGAATTACATAACTTGGAAGGACAGGATGGAAGCAGTGTTGGAAAAAAATGTGCTAAAGGAGTTCATAGACAATGATATTCCCAGACTCGTAGTAACATATACTAAAAATCTTGATGCATGGAAGAAGAACGTAGAAAAGGAAAGAAGTATTTTGCTAGAAGGAGTTCGAGATCATATTGTCTCTAATCTCCATGGAAAGGAAACTCATAATAACAGCGACCACAGGAAGCTAGCGTTGAAGGAAAATCTCAAAAAATTCAAAATGGAGGAGGGTGATACAATACCAAAGTACTTGACCAAGTTCACCCAATGTCAGGGTGAGCTTGGAAGTGTTTGTTTTACTATTTTCAAGGATTATCTGGTGAGCCTAGAACTTCTAGGCCTCCCCAATATTTGGCACAACTACCAGGATTCGATAATTGGGAGGGAGAAGCTACGAGAGCGGGAGCGATTGTGGTTCGAATTGGTGTAGGAAGAGATTAGGAGAAACACCAAAGATAGGACCTCTTCCAAAGAAGAGAACTTTTTGTTAGTTAGTGAAGGAAAGAAAGCCAAGGGAAAGAAGTCCCAAGGCGAAAAGGGTAAGAAGAAATACTTGTCCAACATCAAGTGTTTTCATTGTCACAAGTTTGGGCACTATGCCACGAAATGTCCACAGAAGAAGGCAAGAAAGAAGGAGCATGCAGTAGCAGCAGCAGCAAGTGAAGCTCTAGCTTCACAATTCGAACTTAATTTCACTCTCATTGCAGGCATGGAAATCACTGTAATGGGATGTGTGTGGTATCTAGACATCAACACCTCATTCCATATGACGGCGAATAGAGATCTCTTCAGTGACTTGGAGGAGAAAGACCTCAAGAAAAATTGGTGTGTGGATTGGAACGGTATGCTCTCGAGGTCGAAGATACATGCAAATATTTTAGGATCAAGGCAAAGGTTAGAGACTTGGTGGTTGACAGGGAGCATAAATTACCTCTCAACATGCAGCCTCGGAAGGAGGCTCGAAAATTTGTGAATCAACCACAATTAGAGAAGCAGAGAGGAGATTGAGTGGATACATCCACTCAAGCAGAGACCTAGAGTAGGGGGTAATTTCGAGCCAAGTGGGCAGAGGGAGCACATGCAGCCATACCTCCAAGTGAGAGGTCAGGCGATGTGAAGCAATAGTCCCAAGAGTGTAGAAATTTGGCAGGGTCCATTAAGATGTCTTGTCTCATGGATCATTACCTTGCTACAGGGGCCCATAATACACAATAGCAGGATGGATCAATGGCGGTTGATGCAATCAGGTACCAGAGTAACAGATGCAGAGACTAGCAGTAGTTAGATACTGGGGAGCATGAATAGAGTTGGCAGCAGAGTAGATGGCATAGTGCATAGTGAGAAACAACACGAAGTTTTCAGTAGACAGTGCAGTAGCTAGTAACAATCAGAGACTCTAGTGATAGATTCATCATATTGATCACAGTTGATTCATTTTGGATGCTTTTTCAGTTTCAGAAGTTGCAGTAGGAACAACACTAGAGAGAAGTGTTGCATGGAGAACATTCCAAAGGTACCATATTAGGATAGAGTTGAATTCTTTTCTTGTTGAGAGGGAGTGTTGAAATTTGCAACAACAAATATTGAAAATGGAAACAAGAAGAGGTTTCTAATTTAATTTTCCCTTAATTAAATAAGAATAAAATTTCAATTCCACATCACATGCCATCTTGTACGAGTTAACTAAGTCATGAAGACTTAGTTAGTTCAATTAATTCGAGTTGAGGGTCAAACTAGATGCATGTAGAGTGTCTCCTACTTTTTAGGAGCCTTGGTTGATTTTATTTTGTGTTGTAATTAATAAACTTAATTTATTTGAGTTAAAAGTAGTTTAAATAGTTCTAATTGATGGAGGAACTAGCGAGAGTTCAAGTGAATCAAATTGGATTTAATTCACATGCAGTGATCAATAAAATAACTGATAATTCACTCAAAAATAACTAATTCTTGTCAATTCTGAGAAAGACCCAGTTGAGATTGGAGTTATATGGAAGTGTACTATCAGTTGTATAATCATCCAAATTGTACAAGTGGTTCATGTAGTCAAAAGAAGGCCTAGAATAAATCATTCCTTAATTAGATAACTCATTAATTTTAACCATTCAAGTTGCCTTTAAAATGAGGAATGAAGGCACAAGTTTAATTATTTTTTTGGTGAGCATGAGTTGGTGAGACCAAGAAATAGGAAGCACAAGTTTATGTGTGGAGCTTGTGAGAGAAAGGTGCGCTAAGAGAAGCTTGTGCACAAGTTGGTAGTGAGACAAACAGAGATAGTGCAGAGATCTCTCAAGCCTGAGAGAAGCATTGTATTGCTCTCATATTCTTTGACTTATGCAATATACATATAGCGGGGTTTTTAGATGAGGCTTTCCCCAGATAAATCTTTGTGTTGTGCAATTTAAATTATTTCTCTTCCTTGTTCATGTGATTATGCGATCATAATTGGTTTCTGCAATTTTTAGAGTAGATTCAAATATTTTGTTTTAGCATATTGCAAATATCAGTTTGAATTTATGAGGATTTTCTACATGTTGCATCATCTCCCAAGTAGGAAATTTATTTTCCATGATGCACCATCCTAGCAGCTTTGATTTCGGAGGAAGTCTAGCCTTCCACACCACCCACCACCACCAATCAGGTGTAGCCATGTGTGCCAAATAATTCAGGAAAAATTAGCCCAACTTTGGAGTATATATGTGTTAGACAAGCAAAATCCCTCTTGCAGACAAGAGAGATCTCCCTAGTATCCTAAGGATATCTAGAAACAAAAAGACAGATGTAGACCATTTTCTCTAGACCATTATGCTTAAGAATTATTAATTAACTGTGGAGAGATGCTCCTACCTGAATTCCAATGCTTACTCGGTCTTCAATCCAATCGTTCCAGAAGGTATCGATCCAGCACATAAGATCTGCAATCAAAGACAAGAAAACAAGATCAAAAGCATCTGCAAGATATGATAATTAAAAAGCAATAATCTATCTTAGTGATCAAGGAATCCAAGAATTAAATTATTCAAAAGATAGATGAACAACTCAATGAGAAAATAGAATCCAATTGTATTAACTTTGAATAAAAAGAAGAAACCTTACAACCTTGACTCCTCGATGTTTGTGCAGGTTCTTCCGAGGTCCCGAACAGTCGTTTTCCTCAGTTTGACAAGAATCCAACTCTCTGAATCAGCATAAGACTATGACTATGAGTATGTAATCTCTCTCATGCCAATGATGCCAAATGGAGAGTATAATTTCTTCAAAATTGTCTCCTATAATTTTAGAAGTTCCGTCTTCAATCTAAGAAGTACCCTTGAGACTGAAATATGAGTTCAATTTATAGCAGAACGAAGGTATTTTTAGCTCCAATAAGGAAGGGATAAAGCCCTCTCATCATGGGATTTTAGCTCCAAAAACCAAGGGATAGCTCCATTTATGAAGGGATAAAGGTTCATGAATGGAAGGGGCGAAGCTTGACCAGATAACGCTTCTAGAAGGCCCCAGCTGGGAGAATATTCGACCAACTGGGCTTCTAGAACTTACTTTTCTTTTTATTTTACCTTTTACGGGGGTCTGTAGTTTTAATGAGCAGAACGTGCAGGATGTGTCGCAGGTTTTATAGCAATAAACCGTTGTACCGCAAGAAATGACTAGGAAAAGTGCGGAGTTAGGCTTTTTAGGGTTTTAATAAGCTTTTTCCCAATTTCAAGACTTGAATTAGGAACTTTATGATTTTGGACCTCTAAGGGAGCAATAAATAGGTAACGAAGAACCCATATAGATAGCTAAACATCATGGTGACAAATTTTAGTGTAACAGATTTCCCCCTAAAGCGCGAAGTCTAAAGTAGTTCTGAAGAGTGAAGTGCTTTATCATTCCGAGGATTGAGTTGCGGACATACTGGTCGAAACCTGTAAAAACATTCAATGCAAACATATATATGTATATCATCACTGAGGTAGGCATTCCCATACTCATATCAAAACTAACTACATGTTCAGATATAGAAATGATTTTAGAATTACATCAATAGTAGACACAGCATGGACGTAGCCATCTGTCATAAGTAGTCTACTGTATTATGAATAATAAAACTCCTCGCAGCCTGGATGGTAGAAACTAGATCCAGGGTCTTGATTTCTGCTTCTCGAACTAGTACAATTCTATCCATGTGATTGATTGTGTCGAAGTCGAACATGGTAGAAACCACTTGATTACCAGTCAATGATGTGAACTATTAACAAGTGTGAGAGAAACCACCAATAATGAAAATAGCTCTCAAAGTACTCAGTACAATCCATGAAGTGCAAATGAATGATTTAGAATCGAACACTTCACAGAATCATTCGATCGAAAGTCAATGATGCAACCTGTCATCGAAGGCGAGAAACCTGCCATTAGGGCATGCAGGTTCCAAGGTACTGGTAGGATTCTAGATCAACTTCCTAGATAATGTGTTGTCGTCGATAGAAAGTGACCCGTCGTAGGAAATCCCATGACACGAGACCATTAGATCAAGTTTTGTAGAAATATTTGCAAGGACTGACTCAGGGATGGTCAAGGCGAATGGAGACAAATGTTTTCAAATGAATGGTTTATTTGAACTGTCTTCTTGAACACATAACGTCACTGCAGATGGTTTGGTAACAATTGACCTAAAGCTAATACCCAAAAACCAGCTGAAGACTTTAAATGTGGTTTGATTAACTGTTAGACAAATGATTTTCCCAACCCAAGTATGAGTGTGACAAAAGTGTCATGTTCAAGAGTGGTATACTACTTTTTGGAACAAAGTGTGACAACTGGATTCATTTTATCTCTTTTTCCTCCACCATTTCTGGCAAGTA
>JAXQQM020084807.1:0-27673 GCA_034641835.2 Pinus albicaulis
TCGGGAGCAACTCCTCAACCCATCGAAAACGTGTTATCATCTGGTCTTGATGGACTTAAAATTGAAACGTTGAACGCAGATCAAATCTTTATGATGTCTGGTAATATTCCAAATCCTCAAACTCAAGGCAGTCAGTTTCCTTCTGGGGGACAGCCTCAAGGAAATCCGTTACCGCCTGGGGGGCAACCTCAGGGTAGTCAGTTACCGCCTGGGGGGCAACCTCAAGGTAGTCAGTTACCACCCGGGGCACAACCTCAAGGTAGCTTTTTCCCAGGACAAACTGTGAAATCATATTATTTTGGGGGACAACCCCAAGGATAGTACATACCTCAGGGTTATCAACCTCAAGGACAGTACATTCCTCAAGGCCAACCCCAAGCACAATATGCTCCTCAGGGTCCTTATCAACCCCAGCCTCAGTACGCGCCTCAGGGTTATCAACCTCAAGGTCAGTACCCAATTCAATGTTTCCAACAGCCTTCTGGTCAACCATCTATTCAAGGAGCCGAAAATTTACCAATTATTAATCAACCCTACGTTCAACCAGGTTTTGGTCCTTACGTTCAACCTTCTATGGGACAATACCCCGAAACTATGGTGTGGGATCCGTCCCAATATCAATAGCCTTTGCAGCCTAATGTGCAGTTGCCTTATCAACCTGGACAGCCTTTGGTTTCTGGTCCAACCCAGCAACCTGTTCAGCCAGCTATTCAAACTCCTGCACCTAGTTCAGTTCAGCAGTCTGGGCCTAGTGCACCCCAGACTCCGCCTCAAACTGTTGTAACTGCTGCAACGTTTGTTCAACCTGTCACACCTGTTTCTGGAGTATCTGTAGCACCGACTTCTTCTATCCCTGTATTCGTGCAAATCCCTCAGGTCTCTGTACCTCAGTCAGGACCTTCCATTCAGAGTACAGTTCAGATGCTTGCAGGACAAGCTGGTACAAGTACAGTTGTTACAAGTCAACCTCAATTTACATATCAACCGTACCAGGGACAGTCGCAATTCGGTCCCTATGTAGAGAATCCGAACTATCAGTATCAACCGTACCCTGGTTATACTTATCAACAACCTCAGTATGGTCCGGTTCATCCTAGTTTTCCGGGAGGTTACACAATACCTAATGCAAATCCGATTCCTAGTTATCCTGGGTATCCGCCTCCTGGATCTGCTTTGGCTTCTCAAGGTTTTCGTGACCCTAACCGTCAATTACCGTTTATCGCAACTTTGGACTTACCTGATTTGACGCGCCTTATGAATGATCCCATTTTTTATTATCAAAACTGGCCGCCAATGCCTCATAAGTTGCCCAGTGATATACCAAAATTTGAAGGTAAGTCAGGAGAGGATCCATCGAATCATGTTATGACTTATCACCTTTGGTGTGCATCTAATTCAATTATTGATGATTCGATTCGTTTACGTCTTTTCCAAAGAACACTCATAGGTTTTGCAGCCAAATGGTACATTGAGTTGCCACGAGGCTCGTTTCATAATTTCAGTCAGTTAGCAACTGCTTTCTTGACTCATTTTCAGTTGCCTGTCAGATACGACAATGGCACGGAATTATTAACTTCGCTAAAACAATCTACGTCAACATATATTTCTGATCATATTCATGAATGGCGACGTAGGAGGCGTTTGGTGAAAGTTTATATTCCGGATCAAATTTTGGCAGAATTGTTTGTTAAATCATTGTTACCCAAGATCACTGAAGATGTAGCTAAGGCTGGTGTTGTTACTGAAGAGCAAGTAATTTCCCAAGCTCAGTGCCTTGACCTCATATATACACAGTCAGGTACTTTACATGAGAAAATTCCCGATCTTCCAAAGCAAGGTCAAATAGCTGCAGCTCCTTCAGGGTCTCATGCCGCTGACGGTATGATTGGTACAATCAATTCTAAAAGCAAGAAGAAATATTCAAAGAATTCTTCTCCTATTATAACTTTACCAGATTCCCCAAAAGGAGAATCTTCCCCCGAATTTTCTGCCGATATTCACGTCGTAGAGACATCTACGACCAAATCGAAATCCGGTGGTAAAAAGAAAGGGAAGAATAAAAACAAAAAGAATTCGAAAGAGAAAACTGATAAAGATGAATCCAATGACGAAAAACGTAAACCTCGCTATCCTTGTTTCATTTGTGAACAAGATCATTTCACGAAAGAATGTCCATATCGAGCCGAAGTTACGAAATTCGTTAAAGGATCGCAACAACTTGTTGTCTTGAAGGATCCTTTTCCAATTCAAGATAGTAAGATGGTTGGTTTTACCTTGACTACTTTTGAAGAACCTATTATGATGATGTCTCATGTAAGGATTGCGACGCGATCGCAAGATTACGGTAGTAAGAATCCTGTTGATGGTAAAGAAGCAGAATCTTCTAATGCAAACGCATCAACTACACCTCCTTCTGTTTCTGGTCCGCTACAGATCGAGAAACAAAATCCAGACTTAATAATCAAACTGCCTGCTAAAGGTGTTCTTTCGTAAGTCAGCTTTCAATCCACATGCGAGAGCTGCTCAGAATTACAACATTGTTGAAGACTTAGTTGTTTCTCCTTCAGCAATGTCGGCTTTGGAAGTGCTGCAATCGTGTCCAGCACAACGTAAATTATTATTGTCTGCCATAGGAGCTGTCGATGTTCAGGATTCTAACCTTATAATCTTCGATTTAGAGAATAGTACACCACATCTTCCTCACCAAATGGCTTTCCAGATTCCAGTGTTAGTAAAAAACAAACCTATTTTTCGGACTGTGATTGATGAGGGAGCTTCAACGTGTATTATGTCGATTCAATGTTGGAAATCACTTGGATCTCCTACACTTAACCAATCCCCGACAATTCTAAAGGCTTTTGATGGTTGAGGTTTTCAACCTTTTGGTATTTTGCAGGATTTACCCATAGGGGTCGAAGGTAAAATCGTTAATCTAGATGTGGAAGTGGTTGATGCCCCTCTAGATTACAACCTTCTTCTGGGTCGTAGTTGGTCTTATGCTATGACTGTTGTTGTTTCTTCAGTCTTTCGACTCATAAAATTTCCATATCAAGGAAAGATCGTGACAATAGATCAGTTAACTTATTTCTCGTCCGACCCATCCTCTTCAGAAACAATCCAGCATGTTGGTAAAACGGCTATCCCTTATAAGGATGTTGGAGTGGGTCTGATTAAAGATTCTGGTTTACTAGGAACTTTTTCTTTTCCTCCTCCTAACGTATCGCCTTCTACTGAAAATATTCACATGATTTCGTCAGACACTACTATGTTTGATGATCCTTGGATCGTACCTTCCGAATCCGAGATTGATTCATTTGATGGCATGATGCCTTTGAGTCCATTTGAAATTGTGTATCAGGCTGCACAGTCACTTTCCAACCCCTCTTCAACCGAAACTGATCCAATGAATGAGATCCATGAGGAATCACTTTCTATATCTAGTTCAGTTACAACGACATTTCCTGAACTTGTTCATACAGATGAGCAAATTCGTGAGTTTTTGTCTGTTGATGATTTACCATGGGAAGATCTACATCATCGATCTTCATTTTTACCTGAGCTAGATCATTTTGAAGATGATTTCGCTTCAATTTTTACTGCTGAATATGTTAAAGAACCGCAGAATCCTTTGAAAAATCCTGATTCTGAGTTAAATTTGGAAAATATATCTCGAACGGTTCCCATTGACATTTCAGTAAAACCAAGAATAATTAAAAACATTCATATAGGTGCTTGTTGTACAAATGAAGAAATTCAGACTTATAAAGCCCTATTTCAAGAATTCTGTGACGTGTTTTCCTGGTCTTATGAAGAAATGCCAGGAATTGATCCATCGATCGTTGTTCATGAGATTAAGACTTACCCGGATGCTAAACCTGTTCATCAACAATTACGTCAAATTCATCCTAGAAAAGCTGCTGCTATAAAAGCAGAAGTTGAAAAATTACTTCGCGCATGATTCATTTATCCAATTCCCTTAACGGATTGGGTATCGAATATTGTTCCTGTCACTAAAAAACAAGGAACGATAAGAGTATGTATCGATTATGGGGATATTAATCGAGCGTGTCCAAAAGATAATTATCCAACTCCCTATATCGATCAAATAATCGATGATTGTGCTAGCTATGAATTGTTTTCCTTCATGGATGGTTTTTCCGGCCTCGCAAAGGGTTTTACCCGGTTGTTGAAACAGGACATTCCGTTCTTTTGGGACGAGATCGCTGATCGATCTTTTGATGCACTTAAACACGCGTTGACCCATGCACCGTTATTGCATCCTCCCAACTACAACCAAGATTACATTTTGTATCTCGCTGCTTCTCATTCCACCATTGGGATGGTACTAGTTCAGGAAGATGAATCTCACAATGAACATGTGATTTATTATCTTAGTCTAAATCTTCATCGGACTGAAATCAAATACACACATGTGGAGAAATTGGCCTTGGCAGCTGTTCAAGCTGTCCAACGTTTTAGACATTACATCTTGTTACGTAAAACCATGGTAATTTCTGATTGCAACCCTATGATGTATATTTTGACCAGACAATTGCTAGGGGGAAAATATTCCAAATGGATAGTTATCCTGCAGGAATTTGACTTGGAATTTGAGAAATCCAAGGCAAAGAAATCTTTGGTATTTGCGGAACTGATGTGCGATTTCCCCTCTACTGATACTGAAACAGTGGCAGAAGAGTCCATTGCGGACGAATCTTTGTTTCTTATTAGTACGCTTGATCCATGGTATGGGGATATTATTGTGTATCTCCAAACCCAATATTTTCGGCCGGACATTTCACGAACTCAGCGACGGAAAATGCGCTTCCAATCCCAACAATATAATATCATTGGTGATACACTTTATCGACGGGGAGCGGATTCTATTTTCTGACGTTGTCTAACTCATGAAGAAGCTGAAAAGGTGTTAAATGACTGTCATTCTGGAGCATGTGGCGGTCATATGTCTGGGTATGCCACAGCCCAAAAGATATTGCGTGCAGGTTATTTCTGGCCAACATTATTTAAAGATTGCATTTATGCGGTTCGGAAATGCCACAACTGTCAAATTTTTGATAGAAAAATGCATGCGCCACCCGCTCCTCTTCACCCTATAATTGCTGTTGGTCCATTCGCAAAATGGGGTATCGATTTTATCACATGTAACCCTCACTCGGCCGGGGGGCATGCCTATATTATTCTCGCAGTAGATTATTTTATGAAATGGGCCGAGACGATGCCTACATATTCAGCTGACGGAAAGACTGCTGCAACATTCGTATTTAATCATATAATTGCTAGGTTTGGTGTTCCTCAAGCTATTATTATGGATCATGGAAGTCATTTTCGGAATATCATGATGACTGAATTAACAGAACAACTTGGCCTACGCCATGATAGTTCCACTCCGTACTATCCACAAGCAAATGGTCTCGTTGAAGCCATTAATAAAGTTTTAGTCACCATGATTAAACGAATCATTGGTATTCACAAGATGAATTGGCATTCCATGTTATTTTCAGCGCTTTGGGCATATCGAACCTCAGTCAAAACATCAACAGGTTTCACTCCTTTTCAACTGGTCTACGGTTTAGAAGTTGTGCTGCCGATTGAATGCGAGATACCGTCACTAAAATTAGCCGTAGAATTACTTCCAGCTACATCTGAAGAGGAAAAACGTTTCTTGTACTTGGCCCAATTAGATGAGAATCGACGAAGTGCTGCAATAGCAAACGAGGCTCATGTTAAAAGGATAAAAGCTCAGTATGATAGAAATGTGACCCCTCGAAATTTTTCAGAAGGAGACCTAGTTTTACTTTATGATCAAGCTAACGATAAGCTAGGAGCTGGAAAATTCGTGCCTATGTGGCATGGTCCTTACATTGTGAAATGAAAGTTAGCAAAAGGGGCCTATGAGTTAGTAGATTTTGACGGTGTCCCTTTGGATAAACCCAGAAATGGACTTTATCTAAAGCGATATTATGCTTAAACGAGGTGTGGAGATTTTTGTTAGTTTAGATTTTCTTTACTGCTGGTGTGTTTTAGATTAGAAAAGTGTGCCTAGTTTAGAAGTGTGTTTTTGTCACTATGACTGCTTATCTGAGTTTTACTCTTGATATTGCAGATGTTGACATCTCTTCAAACCTACATTGGTTTTGCTGATGGTGCTTGTCGTAGTACATGGAACATTTCTTCCGCAGCTTGGGTTATCTATTCACCCTCTGACGAGTTAGTATCCATGCATGGGGTAAGCCTTGGTCAAACAACGAATAACATTGCCAAGTATAGTGCAGTGATTGAGTTATTGTCTGAATCCATATCATTTGGAATTCGGAGTTTGATTGTAAGGTTGGATTCTGAACTTGTTGTATTACAGCTTAACAGGGTTTATACCATTAGAAATCCGGTGTTATTACGGTTATTTTTGAGAGTTCGTCTCTTGGAACGTGAGTTTGATTATATTGAATATCAGCATATTCCAAGACATTTAAATACATTAGCAGATTCAATTGCTTCTAGTATGATAAATAGACATTTGCAATAATTAAAAGCAGTAAAACAAACAAACATTCACATATGTACACAGATAGCCGTCAAAATAGTGATATATACATCATAGGAGTGTGTTAAAAAAATATACATCGTCTTCGATCATAGGTTGGAAACACCTTATGATCGGCAAAAATGATAATACAAAAGTACAAAAATGAGTCTACACGATCATCCCATCACTGATGATGATCTCGATAGGAAACAACTGCTCGGGCCACCCTGCATAGGACCCTCCTGAAAGGTCCTGGGACTCCAATCACATATCTTTGTAGCCTGAGAGGGATGTCATCTATGCTGGTCTCTGGTATATCTAGAGTCAGGCGCTCTAGATGATGCTCCAAATCAGTCAAAATCTCTACTGATTGGCCTGCTGGGGCTGGTGCGGGCGCAACTGGTTGTCTCCTCTCGAAAGGTTGGAGATGAGCTGGTCGTTGTGGACCTACGTCTATATTCAAAAACTTTTGGTTATTATTTTTCTAAGACGATAAAAAATTAAAAAAAAATTAGAACTTAGCAAACGTTGAAAAATGTTTTACCTGAATCATCCCACTGTTCCCCTGCAGGGAGAGACATCTCTCTGTCGCCGCGGAAATCCATCCCGGCATACGGAAAATCTTCTATCATGAAAACTTGGCGATCTAGCCAACGAAAATATGAAGCAGGGAATCGTACAATCTCAGTGCCCTCAATAGCATGACGGGCCATCAGCGCGGACCAGCGAACCATTCTTGGTTCTCGAGGTCGACCGGCATCAACTGAAATACTCTGTGGAGCTAACTGAGGAATCCTCTCCAAAGCAAAAGAAACGACAATGGAACCATATCCAAAGTTTTTTAGTTTCCCGGTTTTTGCTCTGGTAAGTTGGCCTTTTATATTGGCCAACACAGCTTCGCACAAGTTGAAGATGGTGCCGCGAAAACAGTCCACAGCAATGCGCATTTGGGAACCAGTAGCTACATGAAGCGCAGCGCTCCCACATAGTTTGGTAACAGTGAATGCTATAACTTTCAGTTCAGGACGGATGATATGTTTTATGTCAATCCGTTTGTCCCGAGGATCTGCCTGATCATTGCAAAATTTGAGTTGAAGACTAGCGACAGTCTGGCCACCTGGCCTAGTCCCAAACAAGGATACATGTTCGCCCCTCTTGGACAAACCAGTCAAAAAATATATATCCTCCAGCTCAATTTCGAGCCGGTGGCCACCAATAAAGAAACACTGGTCCTCCACATGCCATCCGTCTACCAACCATGTTAAGAGTTCCACTTGTGCCCTCATGCCAGAGATGGCCCAGAATTTGTATAAGCAGCATGCTTTTAATGCCCTTTGTGTGGGCAAATGAAGTATTACAGCTTCATCCACTTCCTCATGCTCCCTTTCTCGCCAAATAAGCATCTTGTTAATCCTGCAACACAAAATAAGGCAAGTTAGAATGATTTCATTTGAAAATTTTTGGCAGAAAATTGAGAAAACTGTGCTTTAAATTTGACCGCGCGGGTACCGCACCCGCTCTTTGTAAACAGAGCGTAGCTCCGCGCGCGAGATGTGTGCCGGGTGCGGTACCCTCGATTTTTTCTCGTTCAGAAAAAATCCAGGTCCGCAGGTAACCTGTGTCCCACCTGCAGACCCCGCGGGCGCATTTTCTAACCATTTTTTGCCCTAAAAAATCAAACTAAAGCCTAAAAATGAATTTTAAACGGATGAAAAACAAGGTAAGGAGGTCGTGGATTACCTGGGGCTGACGATTTTCGATTCCAGCGGTTGAATTTTCCAGAATCTTCACGGGAACTTTTTTATCCAAAAGCTTTTTACTTTTCACTCTGCAACTGAACGGTAAAAATGAAATAGAAAAAGTCCTTTTTATAAATTTTTTCGAATGAATGAATTTTTAATTTGTTTATTTTTCACTTTAAAAGGGTATTTTTTGAAAGCATTTTTACTTATCTTAAACATGTATGTGTAATGTTTTGAGTTTTTGTACAGAAACAAGATTTTTCAGGTGAAATGATCGTTTTTCAACAAAGAGCATACTTTTATCACTTTTTCGGACTCTTTCAAAAATTTTACAAAAAAGCGAAACCTTGGAGTCCTCTTTTAAGCCCTTTTCAGACTCTCTAAATATGAAAAGATTGCCGAGTACTTGACTATTCGAACTCGTTAAAGTAACTGAACAGTCGTCCCTTCAGTATAAGTTTACCCCTTTTACGGACTGAAATGGACTATTTACGAAAAAGGTATACGTTGACTAAATATGGTCAATAGAGTTCTCTCCCACATTATTTTATCCTTTTTCGGGCTCAAGAGACTAAATTTACGAAAAAGAACACCAATGGAGTTTTCTTAAGTTTTTCTTCTGACTCCCTAAAACTGAAAAACACCGAGTTTCTCCTATACTGGACTCGTTAAAACTTAACAGTAAAGGACCTGTTTAATTCTCAACAGGAACGAACCACTCCTTCTTAGGGTTCGAATTTTAAACTAAGTTGGACTCATCAGAAGGATGAGCTTATAATCAAGCAAATGTTATCCTCCTCAAGCTTGTCAAAAATAAAGAGGTACTTGCCAGAAATGGTGGGGGGAAAAGAGAGAAAAATGGGCATGTTTTTTGTATTTTAATCTTCGAAAACTCAGTCAACCACTCTTGGACACGACACTTATGTTCACCTGGGTTGGGAAATCCTTTACCTAACAGTTAATCAAACCACAATTAAAAATTTTCAGCCGGTTTCTGGGTATTAGCTTTGGGTCAATTGTCACCAAGCCATCTGCAGTGTCGTTATGTGTCCAAGAGAACAGTTCAAATAAAACCATTCATCTGCAAAATATTTGTCATCCATCATTGACCATCCCTGAGTCAGTCCTTGCCAACATATTTTCAAAACTTGATCTATGATTTCGTGTTGTGGGCTTGCCTACGACAGATCACTTTCTATCGACATCAGCACATTATCTAGGAAGCTGATCCAGAAATCGTCAGTACTTTGAAATCTGCATGTCTTAATGGCAGGTTTCTCGTTTTTGACGACAGGTTGCATCATTGACCTTCGATCGAATGATTCCATGACATGTTAGACTTCAGCTCATTCATTCACATTTCATGGATTGTACTGAGTACTTTGAGAGCCATTGACATTACTGGTGGTTTCTCTCATACTTGTTAACAGTTCACATCATTGACTGGTAATCAAGTGGTTTCTACCATGTTCGACTTCGACACATTCATTCACATGGTTAGAATCGTACTGGTTCGAGACGCGGAAATCAAGACCCTGGATCTAGTTTCCACCATCCAGGCTGCGAGGAATTTTGTTGTCATATATACAGTAGACTATTGATAAACAGATGGCTGCGTCCATACTGTGTCTACATATATCTGTACTATGATGTATTCAAAATCATTCCTGTATCAGAACAATTTTAGTTAGTTTCTAGTTAGTTTTTATCTGAGTATGGGAATGCCTACCTCAGTGATGACATATACATGTATATATTTTGCATTGAATGTTTTTACAGGTTCCGACTGGGGTGTCCACAGGATGATTCACAAATGATAAAGTACCGCAGACTTTCATATCCCACAGTACTACGCTCATCTATTCCAGCATTTTGCACTTAGGGCAATTTGTTACACCGAAACTCGTCAATTTCGACATTCGCTCGACCGGCATGCAACTATTATCGACACTTCTCCTTTAATAAGTCCAATATACCTCGCTCCTCATATCAAGTTTCCGGTACCGTAAGAAAACTTCAAAATCCCCAAGAATTGTACCGCACTTTGGTGTATTCTCCTGTGTTCCGCACTCCACCCCAACAATGCGGAACCATACCGCACGTTCTTTGTGTAATGGGTGCGGACCCCTGTAAAATATAAAAAGGCGAGAAAGTAAAGATAAAAAGTGAGTTTCAGATGAATTCTAGAAGATTCTGGATGGGAATTTTCGGGAATGGATACGCTTTGAGAAGGTTCATGCATCCCTCACTTGATGGAGCTAACCCCTTGATGTAAGGAGTTTATCCCTTTGAAGGAGGATTCTATCCCTTCATATTTGGAACAAGAAACCTCCTCTTTTCCACTATAAAAAGAGGCCTTGGGTAGCCTCAAAGGGAGTTCAAGCTTATGAGATTTGAAGTTAAATGCTGTTGAGATTCAGACTTAGTTAACTAAGACTTTCTGTGAGGTTAAATCACTCATTTCCATTTGTCTTAGTTCAAAGAGTGCAATGCTTGTCAAAGTAGAGGAGATTCCTGCTTCGGACCCCGGGAGGACCTGCACAACATCAAGGCAAAGGTTGTAAAGGTTTTCTATCTTTGAAGTTAATACAAATATACTCATTTCTCTCATTAAACTGTCTATTCATGGTTTATTTCATAAATTCCTTGATCATTATGATAAGTATGATTTATAATAATGTCTATACAGGTGCTGCTTAATATTTTTGCTTGTTTGTGACTGCAGATTCATGAGGAACGTTCTTTCAGTGCACGGGAAGGACTTCAACGAAATCAAGCAAGCGTTCGACATAAGGTAGGCCTCGCACCTATGTAATGTTTTTATGAATCGTATATTCTTAGAGAGAGATTAGTATAATTGGCTGTTTGTTGCTAGTTACCTTTTGTACTAGAGAGATCGGTTTTGTCCGCAAGACGGATTAATCTACACAACACATGGTAAGTTTGAAAATATTTGGAGAGGTCCCTATATTATCCATTCTGCTAGAGGCAACAATGTAATTTTCTTACAGGAGATGGATGGAACAAAAAATTTTGGAGGTCCTATCAATGGCAGAATGCTTAAGAATTATTTCCGTTGAGAGGCCTAAGTTTAAAGTTTTTTCCATTGTATATAACATTGTTTTGAAAAATATCGGAAAAAATAAATACAAAAATAGAAAAATAAATAAAAAGAGGGCAGGAAAAGAAAAGGTATAGCCCCATACCAAAAAAAATTAAGTTCTGAAAGCATGCAAGTCCAAATTCCACTACTTGAAGAGAATGGCTTTATTTAGTCATACAGTTTAATCATGACTAAATAGATTTTAAATTTTCGGCTGATAGGTTAGTGAATGAGGATTTTCCAAATTGTCTAAACTTGGCTTATTAGTAAGAGTAGATTAGATTAGGAAAATAATTTGGTTCCAAAGCCCAAAATCTGAACCAAGAAGAAAGAGAGGGATAAAAAGCAAATTCGAGATTTCATCCCTCAAGATTTTGTGATTAATTCTCTACAAAATAAATTATTTATGCAGACTTGTACAAAGTATCTCTGCCCATAACAAACTAGACTGTTCAATCCTGATTTGGTTGTGTTTTTCAATTTTCTATTGTAGAATAGAGAATAAAAATCTATCAAATAGTTTAATCTTGACAGATAGTTAGAGTAGGTAGAGAAATAAATGAGTTCATCAGTTTAATCTGAACTCTTGGATGATATAAGTGTAGATTTTGTTTAGTTTCCTATTTTCAAAAGAAAATTATGTCAAGGGTTGGCTAATCCAACTGCACCAAATGAAGAAAAAATGTTAGAACAAGTAAGATGGGTAGGCATATTGTTGAGTTGGAATTAATCATGTTATGATTCAACTGCTGAAAATCACTTATTCAAAGAAAAAAATCATCAAGTTAAAGGAGCTATATCAAGGTGCAAAACAAGGCATTGGTCTACTTCTTTCAGAGATTTATTTTCTAAGGTTCTTGACACCTCCTAAAGGAGCTGCCCTCCCCAGCTGGAGCCACTGTTATCCTACTGTATTCTACAAATTTCACTAGATGACTATGGATGTCCTACAAACACCTAAATATATCATAATTTTCCTATCAGCTATCTTTAGAAATCCCACGGCCTTCATCATCCTAAAAATGACTATTTTTCACTAAAATTTGCTATCTTTATGCCTCCTCAAAATTTCACCGTGTTTCTCTAAAGAAAAACTCTATTTTTTGGGCATAATTCCCTAATTATCCCCTCTACTTATTCCTTCACTTATCCTTCTTCCTTTTCCTCTAAAAACCCTCAAAAATCCCCCTCATCCATCATTTTCTCATAAAAAAAACCCTTAAAACTATGTAAAAACCCCTTTTACATTTTTTTTATCCTAACTTTCTAACTTATCGGAACCCTTCAAAACCCCATAAAGACCCTATTTTTATGTTAAAAGTGATGTTTTTCATATAATAGGCCTTAGGCCCTTTTCGGCCTTAAGCCCCAACCCATTCACTCTCATATGACCCAAAATCCCGACCCTCCACTAAGCCCTAGCCCTTTCCTTCCCAACCCCTAGTCCCCTCTACCCCCACGTGACCATTCCCTTCGCCCATCCTTAAGCCCCTTCCCCCATGAAAACACTACCTCCACCCCTTCATTTCTTCATCCACTTCATCCCACCCCAAGTCTTCTCTACCGTTGATCAACCCTAATCCAACAGTCATCATCACACCACCCTTCATCCTGTCTCCCGATCAAAACCATGCTACCAGACAAAAGAGCACATGTCACCACACCTAGCCCCACCTTCCGCTCACATCCCACACTCCAATAATCATCCACCACCTATCCACTGGGTCCTCTCCGTCAAAATACACCCCATCCTCAGGCTCCACCTGCACTGTCGACCTCACTCTCTGAGATCCGGCGGTCCAGATTTCGTTCGCGTGAAATATGATGCCAAGGTTTAACGCCCTTGATCCATGCGAAAAGGGTGGCTTTTCCTTGGACACACGGTAGCTGCCCAATGTTATCTAGTAGCTCTAGGCCAAAACTGTTTACTGTCGATAACTCGCGCGACAAACCCCACTGGTTTTCCCAAAACTGCTTTTCCCTCTGTGCGCCAAAATTCAAAGTTTCGCGCCCTCATTCAAATTTATTCATGATTTCACCTCCGAAATCATTCCCCTACACCTCTATTCCTCTACAAATCACCCTTAAAACCCTCAAAAAATCCATAAAGAGAATTTTAATCCAATCAAACATGTTTTAAGTTAATTATTTGTCTTTTTTTGCAGGTTTAATGGCAGCAGATGCCCAGAGAGGCATTTCAAATGATAAATAACCTCTCGATGACGATCTAAGAGGCTGATAAAGATTAAAAGGGCCAAGGATTTACAAAAAAGAATTAACCCATCGATGGGTTATAAACCCTTCTACCATAAATAAACCCTACTTGCACATAAAAATAGATACAGTCAGAGAAGAAATGAAGAACAAGAAGATTAGGGGGCTAATTACAGATCAAGGATATAAACAAAGAATTAGCCCTTTAAGCAGTGTTTTTTGATAAAGGATAAAGGAATAAAGTAGTTTTAGAGAAAAAACAGAGATAAAGGCAGTAAGACACAATATTAAAACAAAATAAAGGTTAAAGGCCTAATACAAAGGTTTGATGAATAAAACAAAGGTAGATTAGCCCAAGAAAACCTTCGAATGATCTAGATCAACAACAATTACTTCTTCAAAGACAAATTGGCCACCTATAGCATTATTTATTTCAATAAAGGCATCATACAGTTATTGCACAGTCAGAGATATTTTTGAAGCAGCTCAACAATTATTACAAAGTTATTGCTAAGTCTTAAAAGTCAAAAAATTCAACTAAAATAACTCAGAAGTTATTATTTCAAAGTAACGCTTTCAGATATTTTTTCCTTGGGCCTTGCATGGTATAAAAGGTCAAAAATAATTAACTCTATAACAAATAACATTTAAACACCCTAGGTTAGTAGCACCTCCTCATTTTGCATATAAATATTGCATATGAGATTCATTTAAAATGTTGGTTACTTGATAGTATTGGACTGATTTCTACTGCTAGGCTAGATGAGGAATGCTAGGCTGAACCAAAGAAAGCTCTGAGTCGTAGAGATATATTGTACATGGAGTGATGTAACTAGTTTGATCATCAATAATACAAGCATGTTCATAGGATCCTTGAGCTATATCAATGGTGAAGTTTTCCTAATTGTTATTGTTTCTCCTTATGTTTTCATTATGTTCATATTTCTCTGATAAAGAAGCAGAAGTTTTAGATTATGATTTGTTGTTCAGCACCCTATTCCTGTTTGTACTCTTTATGTTGATGTTTTATTCTGTAAGTTCTGATTAGAAGATTCTTAACTGCCTTCTAGTTACATCTAGCTTTTTATCTTGGAAATGATTCAATAGAGTGAAAGCAAGGAAATTTTGGTGAGCCCATGTTCCTTTGAGTAAGACTTGAGATGTTGTTTTTACAATTTTTCTTTGAAATATGACTATTAGAGTCTAAAACCAGAGAGGTCTATGGTGTGCCCTGCCCTCTTGTCTACCTTGAAATGTTGCTTTGAAGAGTCTTTGAGAGTTGTCAAAAGTAGACTAGATTATTTCTATTTGATCTTATACCACTCTTTTTGTTTTCTTATATGTTTTCTTTATCTGAAAGTAGTATTTTGATTGCTGGATTGTTGTCTGAAAGGTCGCTTATTAAAGGTTTGTCCAATGAGATTTATGGTTTGCCCTATCCTTTGGCTTGCTCCAAATAGTTACCTTAAAAGGATTTTCTTGTCTAAGTAGAGCTAGAAGATTCTTAACTGACTATAGCTTTGCTGCCTTCATAACTTCTTAATGTTTCATATCACAAAAAAATCTAAAGAATCCATTTGATATAGTTAGCTTGCCCTATGAAATCACTTGGAGAGTTGATGAGCAATTAAATCCTTTTATGACTCCATTGCCTAATGGATTGATGTTTCTTATAGTCTATTTTTTCTGTTAAAAAATTCCCTTAACCTGTCACACCATCGATCCTTCAATCTATCATTTAATCCAACCAAAAACAAAACAAGTCCTTAGAACTTCATAACTAGCCTAATATCTTAAAACAAAGAGCACAAAGATATGTCAATTAGAATACTTTCATAGAGAGATCCCTCTCTGAATCTAGGAAGGCTAGGTCATAGGATTCCAAAGTGGTTCTGATGTGGCCCCTGCAGTGTTTTTTATTTCCATTCTTTGCAAATCATAGGGAGCCAACAGGCCTAGTGATCGGGTGTGGATCACGGTAAAGCATTATTTCTATTTAATGAGGGTGAGGTGGTTTAGCCGCGGGATGCCTTGGTTAGTTATTTTGATTTGAGTCCCATATTCATGGTTGGAATATGGTATGGTGGTGATTGGATGAAGATAGATTTGGCTTAGCCAATCTATGGCCGAGTGGAACGGAGAAGTCCCATCCCTAGTTGGTTTTTACATTCAGTAATGAAGAGCTCATTCCTTTGGTATTTGGTATGAAAATGTACTAGTTTCTATGTGGATTTTATTGCTATTGTATCCATGGTACTCCTGTTATTATTTTGCTAGTTATATGCATGCATTTGATCAGTGATGATGTATGGCTCTATCTATGTTTTTACTTGTAAATGAATTCACAATGTATTTATGGTAAAATAGTTTATATTGTAGCTAATGATGCAAGGGAAAAAATTTTGTGCAGGAAGTCCTTTCTACGGAAATAAATGATCCCTCTAGTCGTATGGGAGGATCTAACAACAAACGAGATAAATATATGAAACCTTTCCTATATTATGCTAGAAAAACATGAAAGAGGGTATATTTCCTACCTCTTTCTGATGCTAGTGCCTTTGGTGTTAGCCTTGATTATTTCGCTTCCACGCTCATTATCTCCTCTCTGTTGGTGAAGACGAATACCTGCAAGGAAGAAAAAATGGAGAAAACAAACATATACAAGGCATAATAGTTTCTAGTACAAGTTATGCAAAAAATGAAGGAACACTACAATAAATATACAATAATTAGCATATTTATGAAAAAGGAAACACATAATGTATTATTAATAGAATGAAAAAAGGAGAAATACAACTAGAAGCCTTGATTTTGGATGCCTCCTTTAGCTGAGACTCCAAGTCCTAGCCTCAACTCTGCAAACAACTTCCTCCTTCACAAATGGGAAACAATTGGGCATGCTTGAACTCATAGGATGGAAACAACTTGTAATGGATGGTAGGGGTTTCATTTATAGGGAAGGATAGGGAGTTGAGGATCCATAAAAGGTGGGAGGATTTCCACATATTAAGGGAAATTTCCATGGAAAGAGGATCGATGGCCATGAATGGGAGGTCTCGCTCCTATCAACAACAACTTGAAACCATGTCACCGTTCTTGAGGCTTCTAGTAAGCTTCTTCTCCATTTTTAGGAGAAATGTCTAAAGAGGAACAACATAAATTTTCCTGAAAAACTTTGCACTGCCAGTGCTAGACAGATGTTTTGCAAAAGGTGACAAGTGCGTGTCATTAGAAATGTAAGGCACGTTGGGCTTGTAAAACTACATTCTTGACAATATTTTTAGAATATTTTCAAGCCAAGTATTTTTCCACTTCTTCAGGTATGTTTTAGACATGTTTCATGGAGAACATATTTTTCGACACTGGTGGCATGATGACACAAAATGGAGTGTGAAAAAACATTGTATAACAGGTGCCCCCTAAATCATGAATTCAGAATAGAAAGTGATGGCTGAAGTGCTTTACAAGTAAAGGCAAGGACTTTAGAGAGCCACCGTCTAGAGACCTGCAAATCAAACATGATACAATATATATGAAACATCTAATGTAAGTATGCCTAACAATACATATCTAAGCATACATCTAACAATACATGGATTCACAACATGGACACAACCATTTGAATGAAAAGGATCATGAATATATGAATAGAGGAATCCACGGCATGGGCATAACCATCCGACTAGAAAGGATCATGTGTACAATCATGAATAAATCCACGTAGCTTAGATTTAACAAAGGAAACCCATGGTCTTCTCCTCTATCTCAACCCATCAAAAGTATGAATATGAACATGTGAAATAGATGCATTGAAGTCAAATGTGGTAGAAACTACGTGATTACTGGTCAATGATGTAAATCATTAACAAGCACGAGAGAAACCACCAATGATGACGATGGCTCTCAAGGTACAACAACACAATCTATGAGTGTGAACAATGGAGCTGAAGTCAAACAATCATAAAATCATTTGATCGAAGGCCAATGATGTGATCCTATCGTTGAATGTGAATAACCTGCCATTGAGACATGCAAGCTCCAAGGTACTAAAAAGGGATTTCTAGATCATCTTCCTGGATAATGAGATGGAGTCAACATGAAGTGATCCGTCGAAGGAGGTCCATAAATTTTCCCATATCATGGACATGAAACATAGGATTTTTTAAAGTTGGCAAGTGTGATTCAGGGTTGATACAGATATAGTGAAACATGGTATAAATGGTTTGAATTTGTAAACGAGAATTCTCTTGGACATATCAGTGAGACGAATCTAGAATTTGGTATAATTTGACTCAAAACAGGATCAGAGGTCATGAAGAAGAAAGGATATAATATAATGAGAGGAAAATGGATTTCCAAAACCCAAGAATGCAAGTGACAAAGTGAGGATATCCAAAACCCTATACGAGATACAAATAAGTGTCATGTTCAAGAGAGAAATACTGCCTTCCAAAAAAAATATAGGATATATTTTTCCTTTCATTTCCCCCCCACTATTTATAGCAAGTACCTATTTATTTTTAATCTCAATTTGGAAGAGGATACCATATGCTTGTTGAATAAGTTCATCCTTTAGATGAATCCATCCTATCGATGAATACATCCTAGTATATTTAACAAGCCCTAGGAAGGAGTAGCTTTTTCTCGTAATGGTGAATAGTCCTTTTTTGTTTTAGTTTTATGAGTCCAACGATGGGAAGACTCGACATATTTTTCATGTTTATGGAGTTTGAAAAATAAGTGGAAAAGAAAAATCCAGATGTCCCTTTTCGTAAATAGTCTCTCGAATCCGAAAAGGTTGAAAACAATATTCAAGAGAATCTATTAGTCATGTTTGACTAAGGTATTCGTTATTTGTAACTAGTATATCTAAATCTAGAAAAGGGTTAAACTTATACTGAGTAGACGGATTTTCATTTACTTTTACGAGTTTGTAAAGACAAGTGCCCGACAATATTTTGATATTTTGGGAGTCTGCAAAGAGCTGAAAGAGGACTCCTCTTAGAGGAAAGAGTGGTATAAAATGTAGAAACTGGTCTCGGTTATGTTGGAAATTCTCAAAACACAAAAAGGTCAAGAGGTTGGCTAACAAGACCACTCATTGCAGAGATTCCCTGGGAAAGGGTAAAACAACCAAGTGAGAGCATATGATCAGCCAAGAAGATGGCGACGATGGAATGAGAAAACCAAGGCTCATATGGCATAAGAGGCGGATAAAAGGGAAACAACTATAGGTGTATATGAATGGTTTCATTTTTTACACAAGATTGAAACATGGGAAAATATGCTTGAGAAACCTTGAAGATGGTTTCATTTTTGCACAAGATTGAAACATAGAAACTATTCTTGAATTTGGTTTCATTTTTACACAAGCTTGAAATGGAGATAAACTATGCTTGGAAATGGTTTCACTTTTACAAAAGGTTAAAACATAGACAAAATATTCTTGGAATAAGTTTGCATGCCCCCAACATAATGAATCAATTCGAGGTACATGCCCCCTAAGCTTCATTTCATCCACCTAAGTAGAGTATTGGTTACTAACAGTTTTGTTGTGAAACTAGCTCCAAAAATAGAAGAAAAGAGATATCAAGCAATGATAATTTAAGGGCACAATAATAACAATATTGGGGTTACAGGGGTACAAAAATAACAATAAGGGGGGCTACACTAACATAATAAGGGACTACACTATTAATATAGGGACCTAACATGCCCCTCTCCTTCAAGAAAGTGTTGTCCTCAACGCTTCAATAGCTCCGGGTGCTTTTGTATAAAATTCTCATCCTCCCATGTAGAATCTTCAACGGGTAAGTTCTTCCATTTGATGAGATACTCTGAAATTGATCGATTTCGTAGTTGTCGAGTTCTTATTTCCGTGACTGCTTCAGGTTTGAATATGGTTTTTCCTTCCTCATCAAGTTCTCATAATACTGTTTGAACTAGAAGTTTGTCCCCTATAAATTTTTTTAAGCATGAAACATGGAAAACTGGATGCACTCGCGAAGAAGCAGGAAGCTCCAATTTGTATGCCATAGTACCAATATTTTGCAAAACCTTGTAAGGACCATAGTACTTTGGAGATAATTTATTATCCTTCCTAACTTGCTTGAGGGACATTTTTTTGTATGGTTGTAGCCGTAAAAATACCAGTCTCCCACATCAAAAATTCTCTCACTGCGATGTTGATCTACCTGTTGTTTCATTCGATTTTGTGCCAAATTTAGGTTATCCTTTAAGATTTGGAGAACTTCTTGTTGATGCTCAATGTGATCCTCCACTGTCTGAACCCTATAATTTCCCTTAAATAAGATGTGATGGATGGTGGATGATATCCATAAAGTGCCATAAATGGGGTCATTTTTGCTGCAGTATGGAAGGAAGTGTTATACCACCATTCAGCGAGAGGTAATCACTTGATCCATTGTGCTTTCTTATCAGATAAAAAAAATGAAGACATGCTTCCAAACATTTATTCACTATCTCTGTTTGACCATCGAATTGAGGATGATAAGATGAACTATGAGCTAGTTGAGTACCCAAACAAGAAAATAAATTTTTCCAAAAATTTCCTATAAAATGGGATCTCTGTCAATTACAATAATCTTCGGGATTCCATGTAGCTTTTGAATTGTTTCCATAAATGTGGTAGCAACTGTACTCACTTTAAACAGATGAGTTAATGCATAAAAGTGTGCATACGTGGTAAGTATATCAACTACCACCATGATGATGCTCCTTCCTTCAGAATTAGGTAAACCCGTGATAAAATAAATTGAAATATCCTCCCAACGTTGACTTGGAATGGATAAAGGTTGTAGAAGACCCGGGTTCTTAATTGTCTAAAATTTATTTTGCTGGCAAACCAAACATTCTGCCAAAAACTTTTGAATATCATATTTAAGGCCATCCCAAAAAAATCTTTCTTCACCCCGTGGTAAGTTTTTAAAAATCCTGAGTGTCCTCCTAAAGGAGAAGTGCGCAATTCCAAAAGAATATTTTATTTTAGCTTGGAATTCTTGCAAATATATAAGCGATCTTTATACCATAAGGAATAATTTTTCCAACTAAATGTATCATATGTACTAGGATATTTCTGCAATTTTTGAATGAGATTCCACACTTCTTCGTCCTTCTTCCATTCATCCCTTGCTTCGGTTATCCAATCTGGTTGGATAATTGAAATGGCACAAAGCAATGCTTCCACCTCTTCATCCTTTCTTGAGAGTGCATCTGCAACAACATTTAGCTTCCCATTTTTGTAGAAAATTTCAAACTCATAACCCAACATCTTTGTGACCCATTTTTGCTGCTCTTATGAAGATAGTATTTTTTCCAAAAAGTATTTAAGACTATCATGATAAGTTTTTACCTCGAAGTGTCTTCCCATTAGGTAAGGTCTCCATTTCTTTAGTGCATGTACTATTGCCAACATTTCATTCTCATAAACAGACTTTTGTAAAAAAAATTCTTTGATTGAACTACTTTCAAACTCAATGGGTCTTCTTTCTTGCATTAAAAGAACACCAATTCCATTTCCTGAGGCATCACATTCCATAATAAATGTTTTTGTGAAGTCTGGCGTAGCTAAGACTGGTGCTAGGCACATTGCCTCCTTAAGATGTTCAAAGGCCTTAGTTGCTTCAGGAGTCCATGAAAATGAATCTTTCTTCAATAGTTTTGTTAGAGGTGCTGCTATACTCCCATTATTCTTAACAAACTTGTGATAATACCCTGTTAACCTGAGAAATCCACGCAACTGCTTTATGGTTGTGGGGACTTTCCATTCCTTAATGGCTTTAATTTTTTTAGGGTCTACCTTAACACCCTCGTGAGATACAATATGGCCCAGATATTCCACATCTTGTACTCCAAAGAAACATTTGGATGTTTTTGCATATAATTGTTTCTCCTCCAATAGTTTGAGCACCCTGTCAACATGTTGAACATGATCCTTCCAAGACCTGTTGTAGATTAGTATATCATCAAAAAATACTAGCACAAATTTTCTAAGGAAGGGTTTGAAAACGAAATTCATCAACCCTTGAAATGTAGAAGGTGCATTGGTAAGGCCAAAAGGCATGACCAAAAATTCATAATGACCCTCATGAGTTCGAAATGCTGTTTTTGGAATATCTTCAGTCTTCATTCTAATTTGATGATATCCCGAACGAAGATCCAACTTGGTAAAATAAATTGCTCCATGTAATTCATCCAATAATTCATCAATCACAGGAATGGGAAATTTATCTTTAATAGTGAGCTTATTGAGCTCCCTATAATCTGAACACATGCGCCATGATCCATATTTTTTGTCACCAATACTACTGGAGCAGAGAAAGAACTTTGACTAGGTTGAATTATACCAGTCTCTAACATTTCTGCAATGATACGTTCAATTTCGCTCTTTTGGACATAAGGATATATGTAAGGCCTGATGTTTGGAGGAACACTTCCTGGAATCAAATGAATAGAATGATCATGATCACGAATAGGTGGGATTCCATTGGGAGTATAAAACACCTTGGAATAATTTTCCAAGACTTTCTGGAGATCTGGAGAAATAGATGATTTTGATGTTGGAACTTCTAGTGAGCATAATTGTGCAATTACTCCTCATTGTTCTTTATTTAGAAGCTTTTTCATGACATTAGAGCTTATTATCTTTCCTAGCTTCCCTGTGATACCTCGTAATTCGATTTCCTTTCCTTCTAAAAAAAATTTCAAGAAAAGTTCCTGAAAATTAAAAGCTACCATCCCTAAAGATTGTAACCATTGCACTCCTAGTACAACATCAGCACCTCCCATTGGGATGGAAAGAATTGGACTATTAAATAAATATTCCCCCATCGTTAGCTTGATATTATGGCATTTTCTAGATCAATTTATAGTTCCTCCATTTTCAAACATCACTTGACATTCTGGTGCTGGGTATAGGAAACAATTCAATTCCTTAGCTACCTTACAATGAATTAAATTATGGGTACTACCCGAATCAATCAACACTATTACCTTTTTCTTCTTGATCTGTCCTTCTATCTTGAGAGTTTTAGGAGTGGTAATTATTGCCAATGCATTACATGATATGGTCGGACTCATTTCTTCTTTTGCTAGGATTTCTTCCTGGTGTATATCCTCTACTTTTGAAGTTTCTTCTTCATTTTATTCCTCCTCTTCACAATCTATGTAAAATAATTTCTTCTCTGCATAGTTATGACCTTTAGTGTATTTTCTATCACAACTTTAGTAAAGCCCTTTTTTCTATTTTTTCATCCAATTGTTGTGGTGTCAACCTTGTAGGTTGTGGAAGTCTAGGAGTAGCAACACTTCCATCTTTATAGATGTGAGTGGTATGCTTCCTTGTTGCCATAATTTTACATTCAATTTTTCTTGCCAACCTGAATGCATTCTCCAATGAATCAGGTTCCCAAACATGAACTTCATGTTGGATGTTATCCTTCAAAGTCCCTATGAAGACATCAATCCTGTGTTGCTCTAGAATATCAGTTACCCTTATATTCAATTTTTGGAAGTCCTCAATGTGATCCCCCACTAAACCCTTTTGTTTGAGATTTATCATTTGGCTAAAGAAGGTGTTTCTCTTTGTATCCTCATAATGTGCTATCATTTCCTCCATAAAAATTGACCAAGTGAAAAAAATTTTACGGGAGAAAAGCCATCAATACCATACAAATTTTTTTTGTTCTAAATGTAAAGTTGCAATGCATACCTTTTGTGTGTTTTGCACATTATTGAGATCAAAATATTGCTCCATCTGTAGTATCCATGTTACAGGATCATTGCCATCAAACTTCCTCATATCCATCTTTGGAATATGGTGGTTCTTCAATCCAAAATTAGAGTTTATGAAATCATCATTAACATGTATTTCATTCTCATCGTGATTTTCCTCTACTATTTGTTCACCATTAGGAATCATTTCTTGTATCAACTTTGTTAAACCTTCCATGTCCGCTTTTAGATCATTCTTCATGTTTTCCATGTTGTCTTTCATTTTTCTTCCATGTCCTCCATCTTAGCTTCCACGTCTTTCTTCAAACGATCCATATTATTCTTCAAACCATCCATCTTCGCTTCCATGCCTTTCTTCAAAACTTCCATTTCATTTTTTGCTTCTCTTTGTGAGAGCGAAATTTGGTGCACTTGCTCTTGTAATTTTGATAAATCATGTTGTAATTCTTCGTCTTCATGAGTCATAGTATAGCCT
The DNA here is from genome assembly GCA_034641835.2 of Pinus albicaulis. Classification (NCBI taxonomy): domain Eukaryota; kingdom Viridiplantae; phylum Streptophyta; class Pinopsida; order Pinales; family Pinaceae; genus Pinus; species Pinus albicaulis. The sequence goes on from JAXQQM020084807.1 coordinate 23,832, forward strand.
TCTGAAGGCTTAATGGGTGTTGAATTATTTTTACGGGGAATTGTTTTTAGAACCCAATACTGATATATATTCTACAATATGCCCTTGGAATCAATTCAAATTGATTATTCAAACAAGACTTATGCAGTTCAGAAAAAAATACACACCTTTTTCTTGCTTTTGAGGAGCTTGATAGAAATTAGATTATCTTTGTGATTGCGGCCCTTCAATATCTAAAATTTGGTACTAAGGTGGCCCTCTGAATCCTCTTTCGAATGCCACATGTCTGACCTTATTTGGATTCTCCAAGACAAAGTTATGTCCAATCTCCCACAATGACCTAATTATGGACTGGTTCAGTAGAGCGAACTTGTACGACTTTCCACATGTCACTGTTTCATCCTTCAGCTCTGAAATTGATAGCAAAGAAACTACATTCCATGTACTTGTGGCCACTTTTTACAACACTCCAATCCGATGCTCAAAGAGAGAGTTATGCAGCTTTTCTCACGATCACCTCTTTGAGATGAAATTCGGGAGCCTGAAAATGCACTACCTTCCACAGATCATATCTCTAGAAATATTGTGAACCAAGCTCTGAAATTTCGCAATGCATTTCCTCTGGATTTCAGATTCGTGCGCTAAAAATTTCAAATTCTGAACGTTCGTAGAAAAAGAGTTATATCGAAAATGCCATGATGACCTGTTTATGTGAAATTCAGGAGCCTGCAAAATGACCTAACTACCACAGATCATATCTCCGACAATATTGCGAACCAAGCTCTGAAATTTTTCGATGATTTTCTTCTGGCTTTTGGGTTCGTACTCTAAACATTTCAGCTTCTGAACCTTTGTAGAAAAAAATTTAGAGGTAAAATGCCACGATGACCTGTTTGGAGTAGAAAAACCCTAGAATCCCAAAGCTTTGATACCAAATGTTGTGAAACCAGCTCCAAAAATAGAAGAAAAGAGATATCAACGCCTTAGAAATAAGCCACTTCTAGGGGGAAACCTCTATTACATTACATGAATAAACAATTCTTAGATGATACAAATGACCAAAACCTCCTTCTATATATAGGAGTCCATGGGGCCATAATGTAATCCTAGTGGGGCCACAATGTAATCCTAGCCGACCTAACAATAATAATTTAAGGACACAATAATAACAATATTGGGGTTATAGGGGTACAAAAATAACAATAAGGGGGCTACACTAACATAATAAAGGACTACAGTATTAATATAGGGACCTAACAAGGTGGATGGAATGAAGGTTCATTTACGAGATCAAGTGAAAGACTCAAATGGGAATTTAAGAGATCTAATAAAAGACTCGAATTAGAAGGGGATTTGTTTCATTTTTTTAAAGAAAATGAAAAAAGCAAAAAAAACTATTCTCATAGGGACCTATTTCATTTTTTAACGAGGCTAAAAAAGTAAAATAACTATCCTCAAGAAAACATTGATTCATTTTTTAATGAGATTAACGCAAGAAAAGGGACTTCGCTCCAACACTTTGCTTCATTTTTAAAGGAGCTTGAAACAAGACAAGGAATTTTTCTCCGGAGACCTTGTTTCATTTTTTAAGGAGTTTGACACAAGAAAAGGAACTCTGCTTTGAGGACCTTGTTTCATTTTTAAGGAGCTTGACACAAGAAAAGGAACTCTACTCCGGGAGACCTTGTTTTATTTTTTAAGGAGCTTGACACAAGAAAAGGAAGGCTCTGCTTTGGAGAACCTTAATTCATTTTTTTAATGAGCTTGACTGAAGAAAAATTACTTTTCTTAGGCACTTTGTTTCATTTTTTAATGATCTTAACACAATACAAGGAAATCTTCTTAGAATTGGTTTCATGTTTACACAAGCCTGAAACATGTGGAAAAACTATGCTTGAAACTGATTTCATTTTTACACAGCTTGAAATGGAGACAAATTATGCGTGAGAGTATTTTCATTTTTACATAAGCTCGAAATGGAGACAAACTATGCTTGGAATAAGTTTTCATGCCCCCAACATAATGACTCAGTTCAAGGTACATGCCCCCCAAGATTAATTTCATTTACCTAAGTAGACTACTAGTTACTAATAGGTGGATGGAATGAAGGTTCATTTACGATATCAAGTGAAAGAATCGACTGGGAATTTATGAGATATAATCAAAGACTCAAATTGAAAGGGGATTTGTTTAATTTTTTATTGATCTTGACACAAGAAAATGAACTTTGCTCTGGGATACGTTGTTTCATTTTTCAAGGAGCTTGACACAAGACAAGGAAATCAGGGAAAATTTTAAGGATGGAAGTTTATCTTAAAGTTTAGAAACCTTGGCGAATATTACTAGTCCCTAATATGCAAATTTTAAAATTTGTGGTGATATTTTTGTAGAAATATTTATATTTCCAATGATTTTAGATTAGTCAATATAATATTTTGGCGATTTTTAAGGTAAAATAATGGTTTACTATAAAATTTGGGTGGATCATTTTAGAAAAAAATGGAAATTGGCGAATCTTGGTTTTTGAAAAAACATAGAAAGTTAGCCCACCTACGAATATTAGCCCCTAAAGTTTTCCTTGAAGGAAATCTACTCCGGAGAACCTTGATTCATTATCTAACGATATTTACACAAGAAAAATAACTTTTCTCAGACAATTTGTTTCATTTTTTAATGAGCTTGACACTATAAAATTCCCAAATGGGAAAAGCAGGAATATAGTGAAAAATTCTAGAACAATAGTGTAAATAATCATATAAAAGCAAGAGGCCAATATAGATACCTTTCATATGTTATAACAGCAGCAAAATATGCATAAATAATGGACCATAAGATACAAAACAAGAAAGAACAAGCCTCCAATGGAAAAAATCCCTCAATATGAGGTGATGCTACTATAGAGAAAAGATGGAAGACTCTTACAGCTCTGTTTTAAAAGAACTGTCAAACCAGGAGGTAACTCCTCAAATCAGAATGTGTATTAGCTGAAGAATGCATATGGATTTATACATGGAGGTGAGGCTATTGGGATTCATCTCCCAATGGCTCTTGGCCTTCCTTATTTCCTAATATTAAATAATATACAATATTAAATGTGCACACCCATCCCATAGGATTAGGTGTCAACATTCCCCCCTTTAATCCGAAGGGATGTTGGTGAGTCCAAGCATCGATCTGAACTTTTCAAACTTTTCTCTTCCAAGTTCTTTGGTGAAGATGTCAGCAGTTTGCTCATTTGTGGAACAATGATGTAGATGGATGGTTTTGGCCTGAACATGATGTCGAATTAGATGGTACTTTGTATTGATGTGCTTTGTTCGATCATGGAGCTTTGGGTTCTTGGCCAACTTTATTGCAGAAGTGTTGTCGATCATGAGTGGAGTGGAATACATCTGTTTCATCTGCAGCTGAAGAATGTACATGCTTTTATAGATGGGAGGTGAGGCTATTGGGATTCATCTCCCAATGACTCTTGGCCTTCCTTATTTCCTAATATTAAATAATATACAAAAATACATATGCACACCTATCCATAGGATTAGGTGTCAACATTCCCCCCTTTAATCCGAAGGGATGTTGGTGAGTCCAAGCATCGATCTGAACTTTTCAAACTTTTCTCTTCCAAGTGCTTTGGTGAAGATGTCAACAGTTTGCTCATTTGTGGAACAATGATGTAGATGGATGGTTTTGGCCTGAACATGATGTCTAATTAGATGGTACTTTGTATTGATGTGCTTTGTTCGATCATGGAACTTTGGGTTCTTGGCCAAATTTATTGCAGAAGTGTTGTTGATCATGAGTGGTGTGGAGTACATTTGTTTCATCTGCAAATCTTCCAGGATTTTTCGGAGCCACACAATTTC